>OY757912.1:33956227-34027448 GCA_963585895.1 Sepioteuthis lessoniana | reverse complement strand
AAAGCTGGTTAGAATTCAGTGTTTTTTTTCTCGTTTGGTTAACTTTGCAAGGCTAACAACCTAGACTTCCCTTTGATGTTCCATAACTATATGGAGAACCGACCAAATTATGTCGACCCCAATAGAAAGTTCGCAAAATTAAACGCTGATTTCAAATTAGAATTTCTCTTCACCTTTACAGGTTACCGAGACAAGGCTAAGGGTTCAACACTTTTTAACAACAGTTACATGTTATAGTGACAGAGGTAAAAATTCAAGGTTTGTCGATTTGAGGTAAGAGAACAACATGTTTTAGTTTAAAACACTACAGGAGTTTTAATAAAAAATATGGTTATAATTTGTATTTCTTTTAAAGAATTTTTTTTTTAATCTCATATAAGTACGTCCTCTCAGCATTAGTCTGATGAAGTTTCCAGTTTATCAACAAACACATGTCAATCTATCAGGATTGAAAAAGTTAGTCAATGAACAGTAAAATATCGAAGGATCTGATAGGAATAATATTAAAAGTTCCCCTGACACGATAACTATATTTATTATTAAGAAGTAAATTGCTTTACTTACGCATGAAGATCAGTTCTTTTCTTGGTAATTCTTGCTATTTCTCTATTGCTCATGATGCGAAATTATTAAAAATGGTCAATCATAAATTTTCCTTCGGGATAGTATGTTTTTTTTTCTTAAATTTCTGTAATGTAAATATTTACAAAATTATCAATATTTCACTTAAAATTTACTTTTGTGCCCTGGAAAACACGATGAAATACATAATCTGTCCCCTGATTGTATGTTATTTCTTAATTACTTTTATTTTAAAATATATATAATGACCATTATTTCCTTCAAAGTGTGCTTTTCTGCTCTGGATATTCAGAATAACTTATTTTTACGGTAAAAAGTGGCAAATTTGCTCTTTTTGATTTACACACGCTTTCAAAAAACTACAGCCAAATAACAGTATACATGGTTTTGTTTGATTGGGTTTGTGACGGCAAATTGACTAAAATCCCAAAACGGGACTTTATTTTTGCACGTGTGCGGACGGGGGCAGATTGGCACTTGATCCCCTATAGAATAAGTCCTCATTCAGAGTTTTTCTCTCAGGCATATAAGACCTGACATATTACGTGAGGGATTAATTTAGGGCCAGACTGACCGCCGCTGGCAAGGGGTTCCAAATTTCACACTATCCACACACCCACCAAGGCCACTAAACTTCCTCCCCTAGACAACAGAAGATATTGACCTATAGGTTTTAGTCGTAATAATATTATATTGTAGTAGTCGGCAACTCCGGTTTCCCATGTGATATTTTTAAGGAATTAATAGGACAATTCTAAGCAAGATAACATAAGGCAAATAGAAGCTGAAAAGGAAATGTGGCACAACAAATTCGTAGCAGAACTGCAAAGAACAACTTAGACCACGTGGTAACAGAAAAATACATTTATCCTTTACTATACAAAGAGATACACTTTCAAAGTGTCAAATATGTATAATGAATTGAACAGTCCATGAACATAAATGTCTTTCTTTTTTTCTGTTCTTTCGTTTCTTCAAATTGAGAGAGAGAGAGAGAGAGAGAGAGAGAGAGAGAGAGAGAGAGAGAGAGAGAGTGGTATATAAAATTTGGGTATAAAGGAGAAATAGCCCCAAAGTTACTTATCGTATTTTTCGACGGGGTTCCACTGGAGAATCTTTCTTCTTTCATGGGCTAATAAACTTTATGCTATTTTTAATACTGGCTTGAAGAACTTGGGTCCCTCGTGTCCAAGATATGTTTTTGTCTTCTTCACACGGAGTAAATGGCTATGGGTCTGTCTGCCACGAGCCCCTTCCAATAACTGATTTTTCTTCTCGTTTTTTTTCGCAGACGGAGAGAAGGTGCCACTTCCGTTTTAGGGTCCCAGCCAATCATTTGGCTTCTCTCTCCTTCTCCCTTCCGGTCTCCGGCGACCTGAGGTTACTAAGTACCAACATCTGTTGATATCCCCTCTGTGACCTACATTCTTTCTTAACGCTGACTTTTTTGACGGGTTGCCACTGTTCATTCCAACGGGAGGATAGTATTAATCTTATTTCTATCGTCTCCGTGGGATATCACGTGACAGGTTTTATAGTATATGAACCATTGTAGATTATTGAATGCCAAATCCATTTTTTATATAAATTAACGTTTCCATTTTAGAAAGTACATATTTGTTTTGTTTAAACATAGTTAAAAGTAAAAACGGTTCTTTTCAAAGAATGCAGTTTAGCATAATTGTACAGTTCTATTTGACCCAAAAATAGGACCAATTCATGTGCTCCCAGAATGAAGTGGCAAACCTTATTCCCCAAAGCTCTAGCACTACAGAAGTCTCACCATCTGATTGTTTAGTGTTATATCCAGTACACTCCTTGGGAAAGCCTTACCACTCTGCAGTGATGTAGTCAGTGTATTCTAAAGCTCCAGCCAACTGAGTCAACGGTATACATGGATTTATACTCTAAGTTACGCAAAAATTAATAACACCGTTCAGAAGAGAGTCATTTTTCCGAGATTTTCGATCATAACGGAAATCATATAACACCCGAAATGCAGTTTCTTATTATATTTTCGTTACGCGTTACTTGGTAATACTAAAGCAAAATTTGAATTGCGAAATTGTTTACGCTATTTATTTAAGCATAACCCATCGGAAAATGAAACATTTTGGACCGAAATAAGAGTACCATTTTGATGAATAGTATTATTAAAAACTGAAAAATAAATTACAGGTAATTTATATATAACATATGAGTTCTACATACATTGATAGAGAAAATAGTCAATATATATTTTTGACAATAGATATGTTCATTGCACCACTGTTGCTCATTTTGTTTGCGGTAATAAATTTATTGCATGTTTTAATATGAAAGCATATCTACGTAATATTAGAATGCAAGGCCAATCATGATTCTTTGAAGAACGTTTTCCGGATTTGTAATCGTAGATAGGTGAACCGACTTCATTTCCAAGAAAAATCTTTTCACGTTTCCTTTCTTGCTAATGCCCATTGGAAGGTATAAATCCATGTCTTTTCACCCCAAAAAAGGGAATGAGAGAACAAATTGTGGTTTTTGGCTTTGGTAAGGTTATTCGTCTTAAAGAAGTTAAACTCTGAATTGAAATTTGCTAAACTCGGCTTAAAAACTGAGATTGTATCGGATCTTGCTAGCAGTGAAGAGATTTTGCAAATAAAGTAATCACTGCAGTTCTTTAGCCTTGGTGAGGCAACTAGTCTAGGAGAAGGAAAACACTGAATTCAAACCTGTTAAACTCCGCTTAAGAATTTACCTTGTGTCATATCCTGCCCGAGCGGAAGGGTTGGTAAATATAAGTACTCATTGCAGTTTGTTTTCTTGAATCTGTGAGTCTCTGCTGTTTAATATTAGTGTATGTCCAAGGAGACTCTTTTAAAATACTGTCCAGTCGGCTGGGACATCAGAATACAGCTACTGATTCTCTGCAGAGGGGTAAGACTCGTCCCGAACTACGAGTGTCCAAGATAGGACTCTAAAAAATTGTTGGTGAGGATCCACTAATACTGGAGCTTTGGGGAATGCGGTGTAACCTTTCATTACTATCGCTCCCAGATCCACTCTGGCACGAAGTGAATGCACCTGATAGAGAGCTATCTATGGGTCAAATAGAACCATTTTATATCAAACTGTGTGCAAAAAATGAGTTATGCTGAATTGAGTGGTTTGAAATAGGACTTTTTGATCGTGTAACAGTGTGTAAAGAAGTGACTGATGTTTGATTGGATTGTTAGTGATACATAGCAATACTTGAGACTATTGTAGTTTGTTGATTTATGTTATTAAATCATATATTTAATATATATGTATAAACTGGGTTGCCATAAAACCAAACCAATCCAATCCTTTCGAATAGATATTTATTTAAGCAACTCTTAATCCACTTTTGCATCAAACAGCTTCAGTATCTTGAAGATATCGAATTTTATCCTGCAACACAAGAGCAAGATTTTTCCAAAAATTAGAAATATCACTGCATTCATGAAATGAAAAATAGAGGAAATATATTGTGCATAATACTAAATTCAGGGTAATGTAGAATCACCTTCTCGTTGCCTTTAGAACCAAGTCGCCTCTGAACGAGAAGTGATCAATCTATTCTTTCCCATCTATATCCCAAATAGCAATGGATAAAAATCAGGGTAGATTGTTTATTTTTTTTAGCCTTGTACAGCAATCGGTTAAGCAGACGGAAATCTCTGATAGGTTGGTTGGTTGTTTTGATTTTATGGCATATCAACCTTAATTGGTTATTGAACACCAAATTCATTTTTATACAAATATTTTTTTAAAACAATTCAGTTTAGGATAAATACAGAGATTGATTGTCAAAAAAAAAAAAAACATTTCAAGCTATTCAGAATAGTCAAACAGTTCTCATTCAAACAATTCAGTTTAGAGTGAGTAAAGTTTCAATAAAAAAAATTTATATTTTTAGCAATTCAATTTTAAGTACGCAGTTTAAATGTCAGAACAGTAGTATTTTAAGTAATTCAGTTTAGCATAAGTACACAGTTTAATTATATTTGATCCATTGATAGGACTCTATCAGGTGCTACCATTCAGGGTCAGAGTGAACCTGTGAGTGATGGCAATAAAAGGATACTCTGCATTCCCTAAAGATCTAGCAATGCGGGAACCTCACCATCAGATTGTTTAGTAGTCATATCAAGGACACCCTTTGGTGGGGGGGTATATTTACCAACCCCTCCGCTCGGGCAGGAAACAGTGTTAATTTTTAAACGGAGTTTAACAGGTTTGAATACCAAAACATTGTTGGGGGTATTACCCCTCTGCAGAGAGGCTTTCGGTGTATTCTGCAGCCCAAGCCGCCTGGGCAATGAAAACTCAATTAAAACAGCATTAATTAGCTTCAAATATGACCTTGAAGTGCATCTTGTTTCTGACTTAAGAGCTTTGTAAATGCAACTAAATTGAACTTAGAGACATCTTCTTGAATGCATTTATTTTATTGGTAAGGTATTATCTGTACATATTCTTTGGTATTTGGAGCATCAATATATATTTGGAAGGAAAGGAGAAAATGTATGTTTCGTAAATATTACCTGTATTCTCCGGTGACACATTCATAGCTTACATATATACACTGACCTTTAACAGTTTTGAGAGAGCTCTTTAATATATAACTTGTTCAACCATTCAATTCTCTCTTATCCCTCGGGATATGACGAGATGTGTTGTCTAGAACACCTGCTATGTCAGAAAAAAATCTTCAGATGCATAACAACGTCAGGAAAATTTTCAGTGTGACTTGACGAATGCGTTTCCCTTGAAGATAGATAAGCAATATTTTATTCTATATCTTATACAGCAGCAGCAGCAGCAGCAGCAGCAGCAAAAAGGAAAATGACCAAAAAGTGGCTACAGCAACATCTGAACGTCGACATTAAAAAAAATCACAAAATCTTCGACAGGAGTAAAATTTGTGTCAATGAAATTACTAAAATTATAGTGAATTATTCTAATTCATCATGATCCTATTCCCCCAACCCCTCCGTTCGGACAGGATATGACACATGGTCAATTTTTAAGCGGAGTTTAACAGGTTTTAATTCAGATTTTTCCTTCTTTTAGACTAGTTGTCTCAACGAGGCTGAAGTACCTAGTCTGCCCTACTATTTACCCATAGCTGGAGGCAGAAAAAATGGATTCATACCTTTCCCAACGGTATTAGTGCTATGTGAAATGGAATTACTCTCGTCCAGGATTTGAACTCGTGTCGCCGTGTCCATTTCCTACGACGATAACCATTACACCACGGTCACCTCCAGGGGCACCTCTAATTCATCATGATAACTGAACAGGTGTAGTGGTTAGGATTAATCATAGTGAACGAGTTAGAACTCTTGACACACTATTACATTCAATTTCAAAATATTCTTCAGAAATATATTGTTAATATCACAGGAGTATACCGACTAATATTGGTAGTAAGGAATAAAAAGACTAAACGTAATCTACTGCCGGAAGTTTATGTACAAAAAAAAGGAACGAAGATGAAGAAAAACCGAATTGCGCGCCAAACGTAGTGGCGCTTAAAAACCGTTCACATGTCACAAAATCGCATAGAAGAACACAAATATGTTCCGTCAACAATTTTGGCTCATTTCAATATATATATATATATATATATATATATATATATATATATATATATATATATAATATATATATATATATATAAACCTTCTAATCCACTAGCTTTTGGTTAGATAGTATCATAATTTTCTTTTATAAGTTTGGCTTTGGCATTAAATATACTAGGAAGGTTGTTATGGCATTAAATAAAAAATCATATACTAATTACAACTAAATATTATAGCAAAAACTTTGAATTTCTAAGTTGACGAGTAACATGGCTCTTATTTTGCTGATATTATTCAAACATTAACTAGTAATGTTGATTGATATTACCTCTACTGTTCTTCTAAAATATTGGGTTAGTCATTAAAAGGAAGCACGATGATTGATATGCAATCAAACAACTGTATAGATATTTCAAGTCACAAACTGGTGATATAGTTAAGTTAAATTAAGTTATATTAAAAAGGAATCTAAAGCAATAAACTGAATGTTTTCTAATTGCAGCAGAAAACAACGCCATAAGGAATACTTATAATAAATCGAAAATAATTCTGGCCAGAACACCAGACATAGTGGTGTGTAACGACAAAAAAAGAACAAAAACAACAAAGATATCCAATGAAGTTTCTGTTCTGTTTAACCAGAAATTAAAAAAAAAAGAAAAAAAAAGAAAAAAGAAAAGATAAATAATTACTTAAACTTTGTCAGAGAGCTAAGAAATATATGGAACATTTGGGTAACGGTGATACCAGTAGTAACTGGTGAACATTTAATCGTTCCTAAAGGCTTGGAAGAAAAACAGGAGAAAATAGAAATCACAGGACGTATCGGAACTATACAGACTAAAGCATTGTTGAGATTGGCCAGAATGATTTGAAGATTACTGGAGACCTAGCGAGACTTGCTAAGTAACAGTGAATTACATTTAACACCAGTGTTTTAAAAATCACAAATAATTATGATGACATTTTGACTATACAAACAAATGCTTTACGCACAACAAAGAATCTGACCTAGAAAATGAGACGAACGAAATTCTCTCCCACTTTGAGATATAAACGGATCACCTAATCTCGACCAGACGATAAGACCTTGTGATATTCGAAAAAAAAAATGAGAAATTTGATGTTGCCGTTCCAGTCGACATCTGTGATATTCTACAAAAAGAAATGAGAACCTGTCAAATATTTCATGTTGATGTACCAGTCGACAAAAGGATAAAACTGAAGGAAAACGAAAAGAGAGATAAATATCAAAACTTTGCAAGAGAACTGAAAAAACCCAAAAAAACATTTTAACATGAAAGTGACACAGATACTAATTGTAATTAGCGCTCTCGGTATAGTCATCAAAGGTTTGGTACGGGGACTGGAAGACTTGGAAATAAGAGGACGAGAGAAGAGTATCCAAACAACATCATTGTTGAGGTAGGTTAGAATTTAAAAAATCCTGGAGAATTGAGACGACTTGCTGTCAATCAAATCCCATTGAAAAACCATCATTTAACGCTCGTGTGAAAAACTATCAAATAATAAAAATAATACCTTGCTAAAGAACTGAAGAAACTATGGAACATGAAAGTGTCGATTGTACCAATTGTGATTGGTACTTTTGGCACAGTGACTGAAGGATTATTAAAGGGCCTGACGGATTTTGAAGTTGGTGGATGAGTTGAGATCATCGAAACGACAGCATTATTAAAGACGGCCAGAATACTGAGAAGGGGCCTGGAGACTTGAGGAGACTTTCTCTCACTCAAACTCCAGTGAAAAACAATCAGTTAACGCTGATATGAAAAACTCCAAAAGAGTAAATAATGATAAAAGCGAAGAGAGATATATACATAGACCATGCTAGAGAACCAAAAATGTGACGATGATACCAATTGTGACTGGTGCACTTCGGAAATCCACAATAGACTGGTAAACTGACTGACAGATTTGGAAAAAACAAGAGAAGTTGAGACCATCAAGACTATAGTATTTTTATGATCAGCGAACATACTGAGAAGTGGCCTGGAGACTTGAGCACACTTGCTGTGATTCAAATTCAAGTGAGTGGATAAAAAAAGGAGACCTTAAGAGAGAAAGAGAAATTTCTCCAAAGAGCAGCACAAAACAACTTTAAAAGAACGAATCATATCAAAGCGAGAATAGATAAGACGCAACAAAACAGCAAATGTAGGCGATGTGGTGATAGAAATCACTAATCACATGATAAGCGAATGCAGCAAATTACCACTGAAAGAGTATAAAATGAAAAACGACAGGATGGGCAAGGTAGTCCAGTGGATATTGTACAAGAAATTGAAATTTTACTATACGAACAAATGGTATATGTACAACCCAGAATCTGCCCAAGAGAATGACACACATGAACTCCTATGGAATTTTGACATACAAACAGACAACCTCATCTCGGCCAGAAGACCAGATTTTATGATTATGAACAACAAAAAGAGAGAATCTCAAAATTGTGGACTTTGCTGTCTCGGCTGACCACAGAATAAAACTGATGTAAAATGAAAAGAAGGATCAGTACCACGACCTTACTAGGGAATTGAAGAAATTATAGAACATGAAGGTGATGATTAAACCAATCGTGATTAGTGTTTTCGGTACATTAACTAAAGGATTATTGAAGGGACTGGAGGACTTGGTGGAAGGAGGACGAGTAGAGACCATCCAAACTACAGTATTATTGAGAACGGCCAGAATACCGAGAAGAGTCTTGAAGACTTGAGGAGACTTCCTGTCACTTAAACTCCAGTGAAAAACGATCAAATCATAATTCCAATAAAAGTGTAGGTTATAAGGAGAGAGACTTGAAACCATCAACCAGATATTAAGTGAATGAAACACACTTTCCCATGTAGAGTATAGGAGTAGACGTAACCGGATAGGGGAATATATCTACTGAGAATTGTGCAAATGACTAAACTTTGACCATATCGACAAATATTAGATGTACAAACCGGAATGATTTAAATTTGTGCTCGAACATGATAAAGATGAAAAAAAAAATCTGTGATTTTGTGAAAAAAGGTGTTCAACAAAATGTCCAGAATGATAAGCCACTGAAATTATAGTTTCGAAACATTGATTCAAATTCGGTAATTGTTTATTAAGATTGGCGTATTGCTTTTTTTTTTTTTTTGGCTTTTATTTTTATGTAATTAAGTTATAACAACGTTGCTGTCACCCAATCAATCGTTCTTTTTCTGATGTTTGTTGCACAGCAGGAAATCGGATTTAGCCTCATTCTTTTCAAACACATTTTTCTTCTTTGCATTTGGCTGTTTGTTCTTGGATTAGATATCCCCTAACTGCTCATTCATTCATTGATTTCCCATCATCATCACCACGTCACCCCACCAGCACAGGTTTCCCTGACCCTCTTGCCACCCTTCTCTATCTTTCATCCCTTCATAGATACATCATGTATCGGCACATATTCGTTGTATATAGGTTCTTGCTGGTCGTTCAAATTTGCTCGTTCATTGTGAAGGGATCCCCTGGAGTACATCGCTTATGCGTTCGTCTTTATTTTTTCCGCAGTATAAATGCATGTCTAGATTGTCTAATTTTGTTAGTTTCCGTGATGGGAGGTTGGTGGCCGTACAGCTACAGTTTTGTAGGCTGTTGACTCCAGGACTTGTTCTATAAGGCTCGCAGCATTCTTGTGTAGTTGCTGTCAAGCTTTTCTCCCTACGGTTAGTTAGCATCCATATGGTGCATCCATATAGCAGTATCAACACAAACACAACCACTGCTTGATTTTCTGTAAGCGATGTAAAATAATTCACTGATGGTCATTTTTAGGGATTTGTGTTTACGAAATTAAAATATCATCGTTTCTTTTCTGATTCGTATATACTATATTCTATGGATATGTATTTACGTTTTACTGGTCAAAGCATTTAATAACACGATGGGTGCCTTCTGCTTCAATTTTCTTTTCTCGTGCCCTTAAGACTGACGTGTTTACTTCTGTATGAAGAAATAATAAATTAATTGGACCAAAATAAAAAAACAATAATTTTGAAAAAGCAAAGCACAAAACAACCAAAAACTTGTTTGTTTTTCAGAAAAATAATGTAATAGAACAGGTGAAAACCTGTTTATTTGCACTTGCTGGTATATATCATAACAAGGTTGTTCTATAGATTTCAGGTGCATTGAGTTAAGCAATATTAACAAAAGAGTTATCGTAGATGATAAGATATATTTACTTATGAATTATTAGAATACAAATGTCCTATTGAATATAATAGATTGTACTTATGAACTCATAATTATTATCGGAAAGGAAAACCTTAGCACAATGAGTTATATATAGTCATCCACACACAGATTGTTTCGTTGTATCACAACTCTTCAGTGTGACCAGACACGTAGGACGCTGGGATCGAAATCCATCCAACTTTGCGTTAGACTTAGTTTTAGACCGCACGGCCAACAGGCGTACCACGCCAGCTTAGGAATTAATTATTAGGTATATTATGTAGCAACAGCAGCAGCAGCGTTCGTTTGTTTACATTTTATACCTTACCGGATACTAGACTGCTCAATTCGTTCGAAGAGTTTTGTATTATACGAGCGGCAGCCGTAAATTATGGCAAAGCAAAATTAGGAATATTTGAGTATAATAATCAATGATTCTATTATTAAACAAGATTAATGTTAATTCTGAAAACTAAACAACAAAATAAGAAGATAGACACAAATCACAAAATTTCCACTTTTTTTTCAATTACTGTATCAACACGTATTCGAAACTATTTGCATCCCTTCAAAATAAATTCGTCAGACATTTTATTCTATCCCACCTCTACAGTAGTCTTAAGCAAGCTAATATTTTGATGAGAAATTGCATTTCTTTCGTTTACTAAAACGCCCCATATTGTGTAATAAGGAGGGTTATGGTCTGGGTTTAAATCTTTTTAAATTGCTGTCCTCAAAGTGGACTTTAAAGTCTTTTGATCCCTTTCTTGTTGATTTTGTGGAGTTCTTTAGCAGTGTAGCGAGAGCATTTCAAAAGCCCACATTTCATTTTCTGTCCAATCCCTCGCTCCCCCTTTTACATAGAAATTGTTTTTCTGTCCAAAATAAAAAAATAAATATTAGTACGGTGGAGAAAGAATGTTTGGCTTGATTTCGGCATTAAGCAAATCCAATATTTTTTGTCTCTTGTCATTTATACGGGGTCGAATTTTTATTTAAAAAGTGCTTGAATAATAGAGCTCCTCATGAAAATTTTGATTTATCGCATTTTTTTTTTTGTCAAAAATATGACTAATCAAACTAACAATAACTTGAAAAAAATATTTCGTATTGTGTTTCCACACCTGATTGATAGATAGATAGATAGTTTACCTGAGTGATACAATTAATGTATTGAATGATTTTTAAGAAAACAATTTCTTTTTTCAAAATTATTATCAATTAATGTAAGTTATGCATTATTTGAAATTTGCATATTACAAAATTTATGTAAATTTACGAAAATATTTGTTTGGAGATTATTCAAAAATGATTTAATCAAGACGGATATCATTATATAATATTTACTCCAACGTTCGATAGAATTAAAATTCTCTAAAAAAAAAAAAATCCTTTTGAAAATGAACATAGTATTTACAATTTTTCATCAATGATGTACTTATATGCTGTCTAGTACACAATCATAATTTTGCTCACATTTGAAATGCAGGAGATTTAAGTCATTCGTATTACATAATAATATCCCTTTTTTTCTTGTAAAATGTTACAGCATAGATTAAAAAATCCCGATATCATTAGTTTGAGATTATAATTCATTTTTAAAATGATTGTTTAGACAATGATTTTATTAATGAAAAAAAAAACATGCTTGATAATATAAATGAATAATTTTAAAATATTATTTTGGAATATTTATCATTACGTAAAATACTTGTAACCTAATAAATATCATCGAAAGGAAAATACTCTACTCCAAATTCAATACAAAAATCTTTGGTTATCAACTAATTTAAAATCTGTGGACAAACAAATCACCTGTGAGCGCAATTTAGCTATTTACATCTTAATGGAAATATAGCGCAGCCATCGCACATCATGTACAACCAGAATTGTATTTTTTTAAGTATGCATTACATCATTACAGAAAGGGGAAGTCCCTGTAGCATAATAGGGAACACAGAAGACTACGATATCAAAGTAAGTGAGTTCGAGCCGCATCCTCGCCATAACGTTATATTTCAGACGAATACATTTCGTGTTATTTGTCAAAATTTATTAGATGAAACAGGACACATGGTACAGTGGTTAAGACGTTTCCCTGAAAAGTTCATCTAAGTGAAATTATCTAGAGGCCGCGGGTTCAATACCAACAACAAGTAAGAATAACAAGGAATTCTTACTACAGCTTAATGTTCGTACCCTTAAAAGAATTGAAACGGTCTAACCTTGTGAATTAAACAAAGGGTTCAGTTCATGGTTCTGTACGGGTTACAAAAGTTCGACATGAAATACCTGAAGACGACTGATGGACATATCAGCCGAAACATTGTGAATTTTGCAACGAAGATAGAAGCAATAATCCGAATATTGTAAGTAATAAGAATACAATACGGTTATGTATAAATCCCCTTAACAACCCTAGCACTGGGTTAAATAGTACTACCACTGTTATTATATGAGGATGGCTTTGGCATTAATTAAACTATGAAGTTTGATATAGCATTAAACAAAGAAAGGAAGCCAAAGTAATTTAATTAAGAAAATACGGATGTTGGGCAAACATGTGTGTTGCCTGCAGTAATCAACAATATTTCAACAATACTCATCTGTTTCATGAATATGGATGTAATGACCTTTCTTAGTTATGTAATCTTTGTCATTTGTATTTATCGATCAAAGAAAATCAAAAGGGTTCCAGGGCAAGATATCGTTATTACGAAAGCAAACTCTTATAATGAATTAATTAATTTTAATGACATTTAAATTAATATCTATCATAGTTTAGAAAAGCCATATTTATTCCCTGGACTCATAATTAAAAAAAAAAGAAAAGAAATACAGCCTAAACATTTATTCTGTTAAATTATTCTATGATTTTGTAGATCTTTGTTGTTTCCTGTTCAGAACTATTACTCCAGGTTATCCCTTTGTGTAGGTATGACTATTTGGCGCTTTTACACGTAATATGCAAGAGATTGTGGTGGGTAATAAATTTAGATGCAACAATGAAAAATACTATTATTAGTGAATGAGGAGGTGATGAATATTTTATAATGATGAGGGTAAGTAGAATGTGAAACTAGATCAATTTCTTTACATATTCCTAGGTAAACTTATCTAACTAATCGATGGCAGTATCCCTTGCAAGTTTCAATAATCAGATAATAAAACGTAACTCATTCATTATAAAAAAATCCTCAATTACGTCTGATTATGAAGTAATGAATTATTAAATTATGCAAGTTTTTTTGTTATATTCAATGTGAATATTTAGCACGATTTCTCGTTTCCCATTCTTTTCTTTCTGATGTTCAATAATACTTTCATTATTTGTCAGTTTTTATCCTCAGCTCTTTTGGTAGAACATGTATTTTTTTTTTTAATTCTTGGTCAAATATTTTGGAGTTTTGACTCGACAACATACTTGACGGACTCATATTTTAATTGTAAAGCTGGAGGGACGGCCGAAATGCAGAAGTTGTCTAATAATCAAAGCATAATATATCCTTTTGTAATGCCAAAAGGTTATTCTCTATAAGAAAGAGATATTTTATGTCAAGAAACCTGGCAGAACACTTTCAAGTTAGAACCAGCAAAATAGTTGACATTCTATAAAAAAAAGGCTTGTATAGTATTTTTAACATAAATATTTGGATTCTGCATAAAATAACCTTTCAAAGGTTGACATACCGTAAAACTAAACAACTAACAAGGCAACCAAATATTTCGTAAACTTGCATGGGTTCAGATTTTCCTATATAAGCATACGGATCATTTGTCATTTAAATTTTTAGAACCTATTCCAGACATAACCTTTAATTAAGGAACTTAGAGAGAATGTCGTTATCAAAGCCATAACCTCAAACCCTCCTGATATTTACAATAAGAAGAGACATAAAATAATTAATGGCTTTTCTAGTATATTAGTTCGAAAATAAAGGTAAACTGTTGGAGCTGAATGTTTAACTCAATTTATCAATTAAATTTTCTCGGCTTTGTTGTTTGGCCTGCCATACCACTCTGCAAATGTAATAAGCCCTTAAGATTTAAGTAAATTATTGGTCTATTAAGTCAATTTTCTCCTGCATCTTTATACTAAATCGCTTTTAAAATATTATAATATGTAATAATTGAATTACTTTCAGTAAAGGCTTATCTTTCTCATATCTATTTACATAAAACCCTAGCAAACATAATTAAGTTCGTAATATTTTTTTCAATATAGATAAATTAGCTTTATTTGTAATAAATTTCGAAGACTTTTTTCATTCTCTCAAAAATATTTGTTTTGCTGTAATTTGAAATAATGGCAACGTAAATAGCTTTTTCTAGGATTAAACAGAGATTTTGCATCAAATATTTGGTGGTTGAAAAGTGCAATATGTGTTGCACTTACAGAAGAATCTGTGATATATATTGGAAACCATGTTTTAGTCAGAAAATGTTTTAAACAGGCTAAAGATTGCTTTATCTTTATGGGCCTGAGTCCAAAATACTTCACATGGAGTGGAAATATACTGACTCTCCGGTAAAGAAAGGGTTCCGAACGCCGGGGTCAGTAAAAAGTTAATTCTATCAATATTCTGGGGAAAAAAGACCAATTACAATTGATTTCGTTGAAAAATGTGTAATTGTAAATATTGCCTCCTACTGAAAATTCCTTATTTATTGAATGAGCCTTGGAGAATCGATTTCATGGCATGAAAAAAAGGGCAAATTATTCTATCGATGGAAATTATCTGCTTTATCGTTGAGATTATGTTGTTATTATTCCACTTAAACATTCCATCTGCATTTCTTAATTTGAAATTCTACAACAGAAATAAAAAGAAAACAATGTTGTAACAATTGAAAAGGCATTAATTTACAGAAAAAAAACGTAACGTGATAAACCTGTCTCATAAAACCGATGTCAGGAAGGAACGACATATACGTTAGTAAAAAAGCAAAACAAAACAAAAACACCCAGATGTGATGCGAATTTCCCTAACGATTTAAGAAAGGAACCACGGTTTAGTTAAAAGGTTGTCTCCCACCAATTAGAGCGCAGTATTACTCTTTGAAAGCCTTGAATCAATTGCACTAGAATTCCTATTTCAAGCATTCCATGTGTTTGCCGTAAATGAGAAAAAAGAAAGAAAACCCCTTTTTTCATGTTTTACTTTGGCTATTCAGACTTGATTTTACGTTAATGATCTAAATGTACAAATATCTTCTCTGCGTATTAGCATCGGTTTTATCAAATAGTTTGTCACTTGACCCTGGTGGTTAGAAGGAACATAAACCACGTTGAGCACAAGAACGTTCATATTTATTTCCAGATTATACATTTTTCTCTGAACCAATTTCAAAGAGAAAAAGTAATGTGGAGGAATGGGGATACTTTTATGTTTGTTTTTTTTGTTTTTTTTATCCATGTGTCCCTCCTTGTAGATTCATTTCAGTTAACCAAATTTCCAGAATTCCTCTTTGAAAGCCCCTTTTTACTGCTTCGTGTCATGATCACACCCGTCTTTTAGAATTTTTGTATCCCCCGCTCTCTCTCTCTCTCTATATATATATATATATATATATATAACTCTACCAGTCGTAATTTTTTTTACCTTTGTTATAACTGAGGGTCACAGATTCGTCGTGATACTCCGCACCAATGTCCAGAAATATAACACCATACCAGAGCAGAAAACTCTGTAAGTCGGGCTTAGAATAAACAGACCGTATCCTCTGTAGTGGGGTTAGAAATCAATCACCCAAACAAAAGGGGTGACCTGCGTATATCAATAAACTACATTTTATGAAGAGACTCAGTGACCATAATTGAACAATTCCAGGAGGCTGTACCCCACAAAGCAGCAGCTGTATAGCCACCTACCACCAATCACCAAACATATCCAAGTTAAAGAAACCAGACATGCTGGACATTGCTGGAGAGGTAGGGACGAACTCATAAGCGACATACTCTTGTGGACTCTTTCACTTGGACGAGCAAACACAAGGTGACCAGCAAGAACCTATATTCAACAGCTCTGTACTGATTCAGGATGTAGCCTTGAGGACCAACTGGTTGAGATCGACGATAGAGAAGAAAAATAGTTAGATCCATACTCTTGTCAAGGGTATTAACATCATGTGAAACGTGAACATCTTCGTTCAGGATTTGAATTCAGGTAACCGAAACCATTTTCTGCAACGATAACCGTTACGCTAAACTAGTGCCAGTGTGAGTAAAGCTATGCCAATAATAACATTGTTTTGTACTTCTCCATTTACTCATTATAATCAGTAAATTGAGAAATTAAAAATAAACAATACCCTGTAAAAAATAGCTTATAATTATAATCCATTGTTTACCGGACGAGTGGTATATTTATTAGGTTTGTTTATTTCTGAATACAAGCATTCATTTCCTTTGTAATTTAATCGGAAAACCATTTTTTTATTGCTGCAATTGTAAAAGAAAAAAAAAGCTGCGACCATAATACCACATCAATTTTGCAATTCTGCTTGGAAAAAGTTTCAGTTTTCCCTTATCTGACGCCCTCTGCACATTTTTTTTTCAATTTGATTATTTTGGTATTTCCCACTAGTGGGAATAAGTTATTCCCACTTCTTTTAATTCTTTGTTTTTTGTGGGTTTTTTTCCTTCTGCGTATCCTTTTTTCAACGTAGTATTTCTTTATTGGCGTCGATATTACATTTTCATTCTTTTGTTTTGTTTTGCCTAAGGTAATGCATAGATTATTATTTTTCTCCATCGTTTTTCCCCTCTAGCAGAATATAGTTTGCATTTTTATTATAGCTTTGAAAACGGTCAATATTTTTGCATTTGTTTTTCAACACTTTATCGAACCGTATCCGCCATTATGGGTTTGCTTCACACCTGTTCGTTTCGACAGTATAGTATTTTTATTTCGTTTTTTCAAACGACTCCGAGGTTTGGTTTTCATTGGATATTATTTCCTTCTCCCAAATCTTTCTTTTTTTTTTTTTTTTTCATTTTTGTCGTTATTCTATTAGATTACAAATTACTATCGAGTGATATTTTTGAACTCAATTTAATAAACATATTCCCACTTTAATTTGACTTGGTCTTTGAATTGTTCTTCAGAGAACATCGATTTGAATGAGTGATTTCCCAAAGATCTAATTTCATTTAAACTCACCATTTCTTTCTGTTGCTGTTTTAACCGTCAAACGTTTAAGCTGGTGCACAGTATATATATATATCCGGGAGAGTTTGTGTTGCGTAGTGGCTAATGTGCTGCGCGGCGATATTGTATTGATTGGGTTCGAACTGCATTCATGCTTTTACGTTCACTTTCGGGTTAATATCCATGGGGAACGTAGAGAACACCTGTATTCCCTTAGCTATAAGTTAGATAATATCTCTAAAGTTATTCTACAATGATGACTTCGGTCTTAAATAAACCACGAAGATTAATATGTCATGAAAAAAAGAAACGAAACGAAACGAAACGAAACGAAACCAACCAATATCTACCGAATATAAGCTAATAATAAAATCCGAAACACTATCCCAAAAGCTATGTACGAGGTGCATACTATAAGTTTCCAGACTTTTTTTCGTATGGGCACTTTTATTGATAATACACACATGAAACTGTAGTCCCCTTCGAAGTAACCTCCTCCGGCTACAATGCACTTGTTGTACTTTTCCAACAACTTCTGGAAGGTCCCATGGAACCCCTCTTGTGTGAGCGTGTCAATGACCTTCGTCACAGCCTCTTTCATCTCCTCAATTGTCTCATAACGACAGCTTCTGAGCTCAGGGAATAAGCAAAAGTCACAGGGAGCAAGGTCTGGACTATAAGGACGGTGAGGAACTGTGTTGAAGCCCATCTTGGTCAAATAGTTTGTGACAAGAATGGAGTTGTGGACTGGTGTATTGTCCTGCTGGAAATGCCACAGACTCGATTTGAAGAGTGCTGGCCTCTTCCGACGGAATCTCTCCCTAAACTCCCTTAAAACCTCAACATAGTAACCCTAAGCTTAAACTTTTGGCCAATCAACTCTGGTGTATTGACTTCCTTACTCCTCCCACACCTCTCATCATCCCTCACAGACTCCCTGCCTTTTTTGAATCTCTTATGACATTCAAAAACCGATGCTCAATTCCTGCAAGATGGTCCAAAACAGTTTGAAGCATTCCATACGTTTCTGTGGAAATTTTTCCAAGTTTAAAACAGGATTTTATTGTATATCATTCTTCTAAAGTGTCAGATTGTAATTTTTGAAATTCACCAGCTGTAACTATCAGACTTTAGTAGGGTGTATTCCAATTACTGCTGTAGCTGTTCCTTTCAACGTGAAATCATAAGAATTGGTCAGTCATGTCAGAAGATGTATGACAATGACATATTGAAATTTTAAGAGTCTATGACAATTTTAAATATCAATACGAAAAAGGTCTGGAAACTTATCTTAAGCGCCTCGTAACTATACTTAACCAATTCACTTTGTGTCTCGTTATGGCAAATTATTTTAGATCTGATGTATTGATAAATGTATTTACATTTTAACAATAAAATCTTCGTGTTGCAAAAAGAAAATGCCAGAAAATTAGTTCCATTTAAATTTCAAAAGATAAAAGGAACAACATAACCCTGTTTAATATTGCTGATTTTTAGCTCAAAACATATTGATATATGAGGGATTTATTAATTTCAACGGAATATCAACCCATCTAGAGTTATTTTATACTAAGAGCCTAAGGAATCACATCTATGATACATGTCATTCTATATTTTTTTGTTTTCGTTTTTCTTAATTTTTTTACTCACAGTTAAATGATATCAAGTATTCTTACTAATACAAATTATTTCTACCCGGTTATGTAGATCCCAGTGTTCCTATAATAATTTTGTTGTTTTAGATATGTATTTGTACTTAATAATAATCATTTGTGCACAGTTATATGGCTTTAAGCGACTAATAATAAGTCTCTGTTGATAATCAGGGCGTAAAGTCAAAGTTCTTACGGAAAATAATCTACAGTAATATTATATCAAGGTGCTTGTAGAAAATGGATCAGGCGAACAGATTTCAAATGCTAGTCAAATATGCTTGCATCTCATATAGAGCGAATATCCTTATGAAAAGTTTGAATCGAACTATTCTTCTTTTAATGGGTAAATAGGAAAATTGGACTCGCAGCTACTTTTAACGGCAACCCCAGAGCAACAATCATCTCGTGCTACAGCCCCACCAATGTTAGTGAAGAAACTGAACTAGTCATCTTCTACGATGAGTTATCCTCATTAGTGCGTAGCATCCCGAAACACAACATGTTAATCATTGGCGGAGACATGAATGCCCAAATCGGGAAAAACGGAAACAACAAATACAGCCTCCACAGCACGTCAAATAGGAATGGGCAACATCTAACAGATTTCATGATAGAAAATAGATTAGCATGCCTCAATACAAACTACCAAAAAAGGAAGGGCAAACTATGGACATACACGTACGCAAACAATACTAAAGCTCAGATAGACTACGTCCTTAAAAACAAAAAATGGAAAAATAGTGCAATGAATTGCGAGGCATACTCCTCTTTTGAGGGTGTTTCCACCGATCACCGAATAGTCACGGCGAAAATACGGTTAAGCCTACGTAAAAACGCTAAACATACAGCGACCACCAAACACTATGACTAGGCCCTATTGAACAACAAAGATCATCATCATCATATCGTGCTGGATGGATATACAGAATACTTTGACATTGTAGCAGGAGTACTACAAGGGGACACGCTGGCTCCGTACCTCTTTATCGTTTGTCTAGACTACGTACTTAGAACATCGATTGACAAAATCAAAGAGAATGGCTTCGAACTGACGAAGAGAAGAAGCAGAAGATACCCCGCAACAACAATTACCGACGCCGACTACGCCGATGACATAGCGATACTGGCAAATACACCTGACCAAGCCGAAACACTACTGCATAGTTTGGAACGAGCAGCAGCAAGCATAGGCCTCTATGTTAATGCACACAAAACGGAATATATGTGCTATAAATAAACGGGGGACATCTCCACTCTAGAAGGAACCCCTCTTAAACTAGTAGACAAATTCACTTACCTAGGAAGCAGCGTCGAATCAACTGAAAAGGACATCGAAACGAGGTTAACGAAAGCATGGATAGCTATCAATAGGCTATCGATTATATGGAAATCAGACCTAACCGATAAAATGAAACGCAGCTTCTTCCAGGCAGCGGTCACATCGATACTGCTACATGGATGCACTACATGGACGCTAACAAAACGGCTGGAGAAGAAGCTACACGGCAATTACACAAGAATGCTGCGTGCAATCCTGAACATGGAATCCCCACACATGGCCGCGCAAAAGCAGGACGACCAGCACGAACATACATTCAGCAGCTATGTGAGGATACAGGATGTTGTCTTGAAGACCTACCTAGGGCGATGAACGATAGGGAGGAGTGGCGAGAGAGGGTCAGGGATATCCGTGCTACCAGCGCGATATGATGATGATGAATCTTGGTAAGGCAAATGATCTCGTAAAATAAATCTACAGTAGTATTATATCAAGGTGCTTGTAGAAAATGGATCAGGCGAACAGAGAAAATACAACCTAGAATGATGGCAGCTACATTTAACGGAAACCCCAGAGCAACAATCATCTCATGCTACAGCCCCACCAATGTTAGTGAAGAAAATGAAATAGTCACCTTCTACGATGAGTTATCCTCATTAGTGCGTAGCATCCCGAAACACAACATGTTAGTCATTGGCGGAGACATGAATGCACAAATCGGGAAAAACGGAAACAACAAATACAGCCCCCACAACACGTCAAATAGAAATGGGCAACATCTAACAGATTTCATGATAGAAAATAGATTAGCATGCCTCAATACAAACTACCATAAAAGAGAGGGCAAACTATGGACATACACGTACGCAAACAATACTAAAGCTCAGATAGACTACGTCCTTATAAACAAGAAATGGAAGAATAGTGCATTGAATTGCGAGGCATACTCCACTTTTGAGGGTGTGTCCACCGATCACCGAATAGTCACAGCGAAAATACGGTTAAGCCTACGAAAAAACGACAAACGAACAGCGACCACCAAACACTATGACTGGGCCCTATTAAACAACAAAGATGTAAGAGATAAATACGTATGAGAATAAAGAAACAGATTCGAAACACTACAAGAAAAGACGGAAAAAAGTACACCAAACGACGAATACGAAAATTTCGTCAATGCACACCTCGAGGCAGCAGCAAAATACATTCCAACAAAAATTAACACTCAATATAGAGTCCCATGGGAAACTTTAGCGGTGAGAGAAAAACGTGCACTAGTGAAAACAGCCTCCAAAAACTATCGAAAGAACCCAACAAACACAAATGCCTTAAAACTAAAAACGGCACAATATCAATTAGCAGGCATATATATAAAGGAACAGACAGAATACATTCAAAATCAGATAGATAAGATTAGAGACTCGGTGGAAGATAGACAATCTAGAATTGCCTGGCAAACAATAAACGAGGTGAGCAGAAGAAAGAACACAGCCAAAGCAAAACTTAAAGCAGGAAACCAACAAGAAAGAATAAAACTGTGGAAACAGCACTTCGAAAACTTACTTGGAAACCCACCAAAAATAACACACGAACCAATCACCAGAATAATTAGCAAACAATTAGACATTAAACTTGGACCGTTCACACAAGAAGAACTCGACTCGGTTCTCAGAAAAATTAAAAATAGGAAAGCTGCAGGGCTGGACGAAATTCCCCCGGAAGTATGGAAGACCAGACAATTCGACGACATACTGCTCCGACACTGCAACGCAGTATACAATCAAAATCCGATAGATAGATGGACGAAGGGATGCATACTCCCCTTCCCTAAAAAGGGGGACCTCGGATTAGCCAAAAACTACCGAGGCATAACACTTACATCCATAGCTGCCAAAATCTACAATGCCCTTCTACGAAACCGAATAGAACCCAAAATCGACAACATACTTAGAAAAAACCAAAATGGCTTCCGAAGAAATATATCCACGACCTCACAAATATTAACCATCCGGAGAATCCTTGAAGGTGTACGGGCAAAGAACCTACAAGCGACATTAATATTTGTCGACTTTACCAAGGCTTTCAACTCCATTCACAGAGGAAAGATGGAACAAATCCTACTAGCGTACGGCATACCTAAAGAAACCGTAGCGGCAATAACGATTCTCTATAGAAACACTAAAGTAAAAGTACGATCACCAGATGGAGACACAGAATACTTCGACATTGTAGCAGGAGTACTACAAGGGGACACGCTGGCTCCGTATCTCTTTATCATTTGTCTAGACTACGTACTTAGAACATCGATTGACAAAATCAAAGAGAATGGCTTCGAACTGACGAAGAAAAGAAGCAGAAGATACCCCGCAACAACAATTACCGACGCCGACTACGCCGATGACATAGCGATACTGGCAAATACACCTGACCAAGCCGAAACACTTCTGCATAGTTTGGAACGAGCAGCAGCAAGCATAGGCCTCCATGTTAATGCACACAAAACGGAATATATGTGCTATAACCAAACGGGGGACATCTCCACTCTAAAAGGAACCCCTCTTAAACTAGTAGACAAATTCACGTACCTAGGAAGCAGCGTCGAATCAACCGAAAAGGACATCGAAACGAGGTTAACGAAAGCATGGACAGCTATCAATATGCTATCGACTATATGGAAATCAGACCTAACCGATAAAATGAAACGCAGTTTCTTCCAGGCAGCGGTCACATCGATACTGCTATATGGATGCACTACATGGACGCTAACAAAACGGCTGGAGAAGAAACTAGATGGCAATTACACAAGAATGCTGCGTGCAATCCTGAACAAGTCCTGGCAGCAACACCCCACAAGACACCAACTGTACGGCCACCTGCCCCCTATCACGGAGACTATTCAAGTTAGGCGAACCAGACATGCAGGACATTGCTGGAGAAGCAGAGATGAACTCATAAGAGATGTACTCTTATGGATCCCCACACATGGCCGCGCAAAAGCAGGACGACCACCACGAACGTACATTCAGCAGCTATGTGAGGATACAGGTTGTTGTCCTGAAGACCTGCCTAGGACGATGAACGATAGGGAGGAGTGGCGAGAGAGGTTCAGGGATATCCGTGCTGCCAGCACGAGATGATGATGATGATGATGATGATGAATATTATATCAAGGTGCTTGTAGAAAATGGATCAGGCGAACAGAGTTCAAATGCTGGTCAAAGCTGCTTGCATCTTATATAGAGTGAATATCCTTCTGAAAAGTTGGAATCGAACAATTCTTCTTCTAATGGGTAAATAGGAAAATTGGACTCTTTAATCTTGGTAAGGCAAATTATCTCGCAAAATTAAAGCAATATATTCAAACCCATTAAACTCTGCTTCCAAAATTGACCTTGTCTTGCATCCTGCTCGTGAAGCGGTTTTGGGTAAGTATGTACAGGGTGGAACAATAAAATTGTTGCCCAAGAAAAGACAACATGTTTCCATTTCCGTTTAATGAAAACTAGTTTTCTTGTTTTGGCGCAGACCATCAATTAGTTGGCCAGTTGTTTACAAATCACAAGAGCGATTGGAGCCTTCTCACATGTCTTAAAGTGACATAATGTTAAACGAGCGAGATCGGAGATGCGCCGCAGTACAACTCATCCTCTCTAGGGATCCAGGTTATGACAACAGGACCATTGCCAGCACCCCCCAAAATGCAAATCTGGATTGCCACAAATAACAGGGGCGTGTCCAGGGTGATGAAAACAAAGTTTCCGGCTACGGTTATGGTATTTGGTGTGGTTTCAAGAGAGGGCCACACCATGCTACCTCACATCTTCGAAGTCGGCTTGAAGGTCAACACCAAGCAGTACCTGAATGTGCTGAATATTGGTTGATGTTAACGATATGATAACAGATCTAGGTTTATTTGATGCTTAAATGTTTTACATTCGTATTCATTATAAGTTTAACAAGTTTCTAGTAACTAATAATTATCCTTATTTGATATTATAACTCCAATTAACTATTCTTAATAAATATAATTCACAGATATATGGCATCAAATGTGTCAATCAAATGAGACAAATTTTCAAATATATTTATTGACACCCCGAGTTAGAGTAGAACTGAGAGTAAAGTCAATGAAATGGTATTAGACTTTTTGGAGATAACCAGGATCGGAGCCTTATTATCAAATTAGTTTAGAGTCATAACCAGGACAACACTGTTTGGGCGAAAGTATCTCTTTACAGAAATTTTTGGCAGCGTATTCTAAGCCCCACCGATAGGGTTTTGTTGTCACCAAACCAAAGGTTTTCTGAGGGAGAAATAACCAAAATACAGACTGGAAATGTAATAGAATTTTTAATAAAATTAACTGAATACAATTCTTGCCAGGGATGTGATGAAGGTAACCGCGGCTAGTGAAGACTACTTAGTATATTTTCACTAGTTGTCGTGTGCCTCACCAAACGGGTGAGTACGGCACAAGGGATTTTTATGATGGGTCCGGGTAAAGGGCTGTTTCCCTAAAACGCCTGCAGCTTAAAAAATGCATCGGTCCCCGCCAGTATTCTTCTTAATAGGTGCGCCTCTCCGAGGAGGTTTAAAGTCGGGGCGGGGAACGGCCTACTGAGGCTCATGGAAAGTCGGCCACGTGACGTGAATGCTGGGCTTCCCCAGCGTTTACACCTAGAAGCCTCGACTGAGTGAACACCCCTACCAAATGCATCTAGTGTATTTTCCCACTCTCACAATATGTTGCATATTGACCTCCGATCCAGCCGGGCTGTCAAAATAGGAAATGCACCTGTGTAAATAACAGGTGCATCCGGTCGAGGAATATCAGGATATTATAACCTTGACCGTGGACGGGTTAAATGAGTGCAATTGTGACCCTCAAAGGAAGAATAGTGGGCGTCAAATCATTATATATACCGGGTGAAGACAGGAAGTCAGAGTTTGGAGATCAGACTAGTTGGAGATAAGATGCGGTAGAGAAAACCAGTACCCAGAGAGGCTGGGCCCCCAGGCCTCCGGTTGAGTAGCGCAGGATGAAAAGGAAAGAAACGCTATTATGGCCAGAAGAGTGGGGGTGAATATGTTGCAGTTCCGTTCGGTCTCCAACTGCCTCTCACACACAACCCTTTCAATAAAGTAAGAGGTATATTTTTTCTAAGAACTGTGTCGCTCGTCTTTATTGTGCCGTCGTTATGATTCTGCACGCATACGTATATGTATTATGTGGCTCTACAACAAATAGTGTCTAACTTATTTATGAGGAAGGAGACATACTTAATAATGTTCAAAGGTAGGGTATATAACAGATATTCTGCTTGTGTATATTATCATATTACTCGATTCTGGTGTGGAAAACCACAATCAATATGGGACCTTCCGTTAAAACAGTCGCGAAAATTATGACTAACAGTAATGTGTCAGAGGTTATCTTCTTCCATATCTTCTATATCAAGAGTTATTCATTACAGCTAGAACACCAAGAACTGACAAGACAAATGTTTGCATATCGTATCGACAACAACTAGCACCAATGGAAGCGATCTACATTTGTCACATCAGGGCTGACAGCACCGTTGTCAGGGAATTGTGAAAATAATCCATTGTTTACTGGGTCTTTTCATATGAATAAGCCGGGTTGACAACTGCGTTGAATGTGGTTAAACGCAAATATAACTATTTCACAATTCTCTCTTCCTCTGCTTTGTCTCCGTAAACGTTTAGTAAATAAGGCATTTTCTG
Organism: Sepioteuthis lessoniana; assembly: GCA_963585895.1. Lineage (NCBI taxonomy): Eukaryota > Metazoa > Mollusca > Cephalopoda > Myopsida > Loliginidae > Sepioteuthis > Sepioteuthis lessoniana. Next base: position 34,001,224 of record OY757912.1, on the reverse strand, counting down.
CTTAAAGGAATTCCATACAGTGTTCTGTATTTTATTTTGTATGTCCTTTTGTAAGACTCCAGCTTTCAGGTTAATGGTTTTCCGGTGTCATAAACCCTGTCGCGCCATTCAGTGATTTTATTGCAAGTATTCATATTGTTTCAAGTAAAAAAATCTAACAATTGTTAACACTCGCATTTGAAGTTACAATTGGTTTTATAAATAGTTTCCTCGCAGTTATATAGTTTCAAGTATTTCCATCTAAGACTATTTCAGCTATTACTTCTCTAGGTTACAAAGAATGTGAAACAATGACAACAGAGATTTTATCACTTCTGAATCAATTGAACTAAAACTTCTCGAACAAACGTGGGTTTTGTTATCATACCCGACTCATTTAGATAGGAGAATTCTCCAGATATTGTGATAACCATGTAAAAGCAAACACTAGTGTTTTGGTGATAAAATTTAGATTGTACTGACGTACTAACAAAAAGCTATTGAATCAAAACTATCACTGCTATTCTTCTAAAAGGATAGTATTGGAAATAAATAACGCACAAATTTTGATTTTTCTTTAAGCAAAAAATCCACCACGTATTAAAAAAAACGACACTTAGGTTATGTGATATAAAAATAAAAAGCCTTATTTTTCACTGACTTTTTCCTTACTGGTAAAAATGCATAGCCCAAGGTGGTGAATGTGTCAAACAGAGTATATGTACGTCATAACTTGATCTATTCAGTGAAAATATACACACTATCCCGGTTATTTTCCACGGAAATTAATAGGAGGATTATTTATTTTACTCGTGTTGTATAGTTCTTGTCTTAAGAAGGAATCGCTGGATATAGTAACAATTTACAGTAGAACATAGGTAACTTTGCTAATAGAGTAAAGCTTGTTCAAATTCATTTTTTTCTCCTAGACTCGTTGCTTAACCGAGACTAAAACAGTCTACTCCACTATTTTCTCATAAGATGGACGGCGGGTAAAGATACATTTGTGCGTTTACCAAGGGCATTGATATGAAGTAAACCCCAAATAGGATTTGAATTCGGGTCTGCAACTACGTATATAACAAAAACATAATAGAGAGATAGACAAAATACTTGATCCTTAACTTCAGATTAGAAAGGTGACTGCATCAAACCGGAAACTGAGAAAATTCTTTGAAAGAAAACGATTTTCGGAGGAAGCTATAGACAACACGGATTCAGACAATCTGTCGAATCATTTGAAGGAATTCGGACAAAATCTTTGAGTCGACACTCTTGTAAGCAGATTAATCCAAGGCATTTCATTCCGTACTAAGAGGGAAGATGGATCAAATACTTCTAGGGTATGGTCTCTGGAAAGAAACTGTATCAGTCATAAAGATGCTGTATAGTTATACGAGAGTCAAATTTCGCTCAAGAGATAGAGACACGAACATCTTTGACACTGTTGCTTGTGTTCTACAAGGGGATGCATTAGCCCAATAACTGTTCATAATTTGACTAGACTACGTACTTGGAACTTGGATAAATATAATAAAATGCAATTGATTTACACTAAAAAAAGTAAGAAACATACGATATCCTGTACAACCAATTACGGATTCAGACAATGCAGACAACATAAGACTCTTTAAAATATACCAACTCAAGATCAAGTACCTCGGTTGCCGCGTCTTATCTACTGAAAGTGGCGTCAATATGCACTGAGAGAAAGTATGGATTGGTATCGATAGGTTATCAGTCCTATGGATGTCGAATCTCTCCGATGAAATAATGTTGTATAATACTCATAGCCATAATGCTATCAACCACAACAGTAATACAAATACATATACTGCTGCATAGTCACAACCAACTATACACATATACACGCGGAAACATAGTCAACACAATAATGACGAATGGACACAGTTCTTTAGAAAAATATACCTCTTACACTTTATTCGAAATGGTACGAAAGGGTTACGAAAGGGTTATGTGCAAGAGGTGAGTTGGAAACTGAACAAATACTGCAACATATTGACCCCCATCTCTTCTGGCTATAGCAGCACTTCTTTCTCGTCCTGTGGGGCTGCTCAACCGGGGACACTAAGGACCAAGCTCTCTGCTTGGTCTGGTTCTCACTGCTTCAAACTGCAACAACTGACCCCAAACTCCAAACTAACTGAACTTCCTGTCGCACAGGGTTATATCTTTGTTTGACACCCACCTGCTTCTTGTGAGCGTCACATTTGCACCGAATTCAACCTGTCCACGGTCACGGCTATAACCTGAGATATTCGACCGGATGCACCTGTTCCTTGATTGACGGCTGGGTCAATATGTTACAATACAAATACGGGCGGACTCTTTCGTTTTGAATACGAACGGGTTTATTAATTTTTTGCTTCGGTCCATGGCAAGACGAGGAGAGAGACACAATTCTTAAAAGTCTATGTTAACCATACTATGCTGACCCCACCCCAATGCGCGGCGCATCTTGTGATGTTTAATATCCGAAAAACTCAACTGCAATCTCAACGGTCGAAAACCCAACTCTCCTTTCAATGGTCAAAATCCGACTACATCATTCAAAGGACAAAATCCAACTACGACTTCTCAGAATCCTCAAATTCCCATGACCATCTCTTCTGGGCAAGAACACATCTACACTCTTGCCCCATTTCTTGTGTGGACGTTTTTTTTTATGACAAATGGTGTTTGTCATATCGTTTGCGCACGAGCGTAAAACCGCACCCATCGACGATGCACCTGAACTAAGAGACTCGAATAATCCAATGCCCTACCAAACTGAATGATTAAATGTAATTAACGAAAAATGATCAATAAAATACATTCCTTAATTATATATCAAGAAAACGGAATTTCCTCCAAGTATCGGTTGAGTCAATTCCTCTCTGTTGATCCACCACAGGGACGAGGACAAAGCGTTTTGAGAAAAAGCAAGACATTTACTGCACAAGAATGATACGAGTTGAATAAATCTTGGAAAAAACCTTCCTTGAAACAATAGATGCGCCTCCCTCATATATCAAACCATCCAAATAAGACGAACAAGACATGTGGAACTCTGCTGGAGAACCAAACAAGGACGCATGAATAACTTTCTCCTTTGGACCATTTTATATGAACGTGCCAGTGTTGGCCGACCAAGAAGATCTTACCAACAACAACTCTGCACTGACAGCATGTAGTCTGGAAGACCTGCCGGGAGCGTGGATGATAGAGACGAATGGCGAGATAGAGTCAGGGAAATCCGTGCAAGCAGCGCGACTTGGCGATAATTGAGGTTCCAGTTTTTGTGCTCAGTAATGTGTGAATTACCCCTTTTTATTAGTACTTACATATTGGTTCCTGTTAAGATTCAATCTATGTATCGTTTAGATCTCTTTGAAACACAAGAGACACGGGAACGTGAAACAACGAATCTCTGTTCAAATAATTTGTATTAAGAATAGTTTCTTGAAGCTATAATAGTTTTAGAAGTAACATTATTCCCTTCCTTTGATTTCTTTACTCAAGAGTTTGCTGGTGGTATTTCTCTAGAATCTGGGTGACAGCAAATCTCCTAAGGTCTCCAGCACTGTTCTGAGTATTCTAGCCGATCTTAAATATGTAATAGTTTGGAAGGTTCCGAGTGTTCCTTGGATTTCTAAATATTTCCCTCTTTTGAGCAATTATTTGCGGACTATTCTAAGGGCAGCAGCTCTCAGGTTTGACTGCGGCTCAATTTTGTTACATCCATGTGTTTGACAATCTTTTCCCTTTACTATATTTTCAATCAGTGGACCGCTGGAGCAGTTAAATCCACTCAATAGCAATTTTTTTTCTTTTTAATCAAAACTAGATCTGTTTATCTAATTGGAATTTGATAATCCGTTTGTGTCACAGAAGTCTAGATATTTTTTCCTCTTTTTCTTTTTAAAGAATTCTTATTTGTGAATATAACATTGGGTGTATGTTTGAATTTAAACGTCAGGCTCATTTCCCGGTGAATTACCATTCCCAACAAATGTATATTGCTTTGTACTTCCTTTCTGTTAGGTGTGTTATTTTTTGACCTTTTGACCCGGCCAAAAATGCCATTCAAGGTGATGCAACGGAAGGAAGTGACACATTCTAATAGCTGTTATGAGAGGAAATCGCGTGGGGGGAAATTGGCTGATGAAATGGGACGAAGTAAAAAAAAAAAATCCCGTTATACTCTCATATACTGACGCACCGGAAGAGAGTGACCTCTGAACTGCATGACAGTTATTTCCGCTCGATGACGATCGCACAGGCCATTCCAAAGATAGCGGCGGTGACACATCCAGATTGCCAAATATCGGAAGAAATTGCGGAGGCGTGGAGGCGTGTCCATATCACCACGTGGGAGTTTGAAGGTAATATAAGGCCGACGAATTGAACAGAAGGAGGACAGTTGAGTAGAGTTGAAGACGGAGTTGGACGAGTTGTGGTAGGGAAAGAAGGAAAGCCAACAATCAGCAGAGTGGACTCTAAGGCTCCGGTTGAGAAGCCCTGGAGAACGAGAAAGACACAACGCTGACGGCCATAACTTTGGGGTCAAAATATTTCAGTTATGTTCGGTCTCCAGCTCCCTCTCACAGTAAAACCCCACACAACCTTCTCGAACCCTTGCAATTAAGTGAGAGGTAAATATTTTGTTAAAGAAGTCTTCCTGCGTCTTTGTCATTGTGTCGGTGTTTATCATTGCGTCGGTTTATTCATTGTGTAGTTATGATGCTGTAGATGAGCATATAACAGGTGGCCGGATTTCCATATGTGATTAAATGCTTAGTCCCCACATTATATAAATTTGCGATTCTGTAGCAAATTATCTTTTTTTTCCAATATATTTGGTCATTGTGGCATATAATTTTTCTAATGAGGTTTTCGTTTTTCTGCATGCGCTACTTCCACAGTTTGTCGCGTGAAGTATCCATAATGTTGTTTTTTCTTCCCGTTTTTATTTTCTAGTTACTTTTTGGCTACCTTATGTTGCCATTGCAGTTACCTGCTTCTGTAATTAGTTATTCTTTGCACGGTTAATGTACCTCTGGAGGCTTGGATTAATGCATTGATGTATACCTCAGTAATGGTGAGTCATCCACTCCCTCTTCTTCTTGATACATGAGATAGGTCTATTTCATCACTCAGATTTAAGGTCTTCTATGTCGTCATAGTTTTGCTTGCTCTTAGGTTCATTTGTCCGAGTTGCCTATTTTAAGAATGGTCTTGAGTATCCTACAATTCGGGGAAAAGCTGCCGTTTTGTTTATTCTCTATCTGATATTTTTCCTCTATAATTTTGAAAAGTTTTCTTCTGTCATGATCATCTTTTTTTTGTCTTACATTTCAATTTGATTGTGTTGATTTTCAATACCCCAAGTACCTTTAGTATTCCTTCACTCAAAGCGTTTTGATGTTCTCCTGATTTAGCAGTCCTTCTCTTTGTCTTTTCCCATTTTTCATTATTATTATTATTATTTACTCCTTTATAGATTTTCACGTCAGCGTTAGATGATGGTCTTTCACTGGAGTTTGAATGATAGCAAGTCTCCTTAAGTCTCCTTGACTCTTTTCAGTATTCTGGCCGTTCTTCATAAGGCAGTTGTTAGGATGGTCTCCCCTTGTCCGCCAACTTTCAAGTCCTGTAGTCTCTTTCGTAATACTTTAGTTACTGCTATTATTATTATTATTATTATTATTATTATTATTATTATCTCTTTGAGAGTTTTTCTCATCAGCATCAGTCAATGGTTTTTACTGAAGTTTGAGTGACAGCAATCTCCTCATATCTCCAGGACTCTTCCCGGTATTCTGACAGTTCTCAATAATACTGTAATTTGGATGGTCTCCACTCGTTCACCAATTTCCATGTTCTCCAGGGCCTTTAGTAATCCTTTAGTTACTGCTCCAAACGCACCAATTACAATTGGTATAATTGGCACTTACTTGTTCCATATTTTTTTCAATTCCCTAGCAAGGTCGAGGTACTTATCCTTCTTTTCACATTCTTTCAGTTTTATTCTGTTGTCATCTAGGACAGCAAAGTCGACAATTTTGCAAGTTCTCTTTTTTTGTTGATTATAATTAGATCTGGTCTTCTGGTCGAGATGAAGTGATCCGTGTGTATGTTAAAATCCCATGGGAGTTTATGCGCGTAATTTTCTAGGTAGGGTGCTGGGTTGTGCATATACCAATTGTCCGTATGGTCAAATTTAAATTCCTTGCAAATCTCCCACTGGATCACCTTGCCGACCCAGTCCTGTATTTTAACTTTATTTTCGCTTTCTTTTAATCCTTCAGCGTTTTTTTACCCAAGATCCAAAGTAAGGGAAGACAGTGATGTTGAACATTTTTTTCCTGCTTCTTGTATTTCTTTTGTTCTTTCTATCTCCGTTCTTCTTCATTGTGTCTTCTTTTCTTCACATTGACTGTATTGTCTTAAGGAGATAAACAGTTCTACAAAGAACTTTTTCATTCGTTTTTTTTTTATTTTTATTTTGGATGAAATTACTTGGTATCTCGTTAATGAGTTTATCTGTCCCTTTCTTGATCACACCCAGGGCTACCACTATTGCTGGGTCGATAGTAGCATTTCGGGGCCACTTTTTTTTCAATTTCTCTTTGTACATATTTGAATTTGTGTATTTTATTATATCCTTTGACTAGTAAGTATATTATCTGTTTTCACTGACATATCAAATAGAAGGCAGGTTTTTCTTACATAGCCCTCGTCCACTATATCTGCTTCAGCTCTCCTTTATTTTTCTGTCAGTCGGTTTCACAATGTTTGAGACAATAGTAGACTATTTGGCTTATGCTATTGGTTCCGATTATTTATTCACCACATTTAGATTTGCTATTCCATATTATTTACATATCATTTTGTGATTAAAATGTTATCATTTCTTTCTTTGTGTTTTATCAGTATTAGGATTTGGGCAACCATGCACTAAATGGTAAAACATTCAGTTTTTATTCACACAGATCAAGTATTGGGGTTGATAATAATAATAATAATAATAATAATAATAATAATAATAATAATAATAATAAATATAAATCAACAAAAAAAAAGAGAATTTTCAAAATTATCGACGTTGCTGTCCCGGCTGACCACAGAATAAAACTGAAAGAATGTGAAAAGAAGGAAAAGTACCCCAACCTTGCTAGAGAATTAAAAAAAAGCTGCGGAACATGAAAGTGACGATTGTTCCAGTTGTCATTGATACTCTTGGTACAGTAACTAAAGGTTTATTAAAGGGCTTGGAGGACTTGAAAGTTGGTGGACGAGTGGAAACTATCCAAACAACAGCATTATTGAGAACGGCTAGAATATTGAGGAGAGTCCCCCACTGAAAATCCATCAGCTGGTGATGATATGAAAAAACTCTAAAGGAGTAAATAATAAAATATTGATATTAATAATAATAATAAAAATAAAAATCATTATTATACTTCTTGGGATTTTTCCACACAAGCGTAAGCTGATGAGCTTTCACTGGAACGTGAATGACAAATCTCCACCGGTCTTCAGGCCACATCACATTATTTTGACTGATCTCAACAATGCTGTCGTTTGGATGGTCTTGGTTGTTCCTCCAAATGTCAACTCTTCCAGCTCCCTTTTTAAGTTTTGCGAACCGTTCTAATCACTCCGATAGTAATGGGAACAACACCATCTTCATGCTCCATATTTGTTGAGTTATCTGGCAAGATCGAAATATTTGTTTCTCTTTTTGTTCTCTTTGGTTTCCACTCTGTGATCTGTTGGAGCGGCAAAGTCCACTGTACGGTAGGTTCTCTCTGTCTTGTCAGCTACCTCTAGTTCTAGACTTCTTCCGGTGATTTGTTTGATTCCCAAAGTCCTAGAAAATTTTGTGCGTCACAGTTTTCTACACAGATTATGGCTTGTGCGAATAGCATTTTGTAGAATAGTCAAATTTTTTATTTTACACTATTACTAATTGATTTCGTTCCCCACCAACTCATTTTTAGGGTTTTACTCGTTTTGTTCTTGTTTGCATTATTCGCTTACGTGATTGTTGGTTTTGTCTCTATCGCCATTACAATCAACACTTGTCGGGCCTTATCGATAGTTTTTCCTTATGGTGTTGCTTTGTTCTATTATGAGGAGAGATTCAGTTTCTCTCTTTAGTATTCTCTTTCTTAGCCATGTCTTGGTCTTACCATGTGATATTTTAATTGTTTGTCGCTTGAAATATTAACACATTTTTTCTTCCTATTTATGTTTCCTATTAATTGTTCTGCTGATCATTATGTATGTTTGCACTCTTTCTAATCGCTATAGTCATTTTTTTTTCTTTTTAGTCATCTTCAATGTTCGTAAGTCCTCTTCATCCTTCTTTTTTTAACACATTAAGTCAGTCAATATCATCCCTCGGGTGAAATGCCTTATTTATTATCATTAGCCTTCTTGTACTCTGATTAATTTGTTGAAGTTGTTCCCTCGAATATTTCAACAATGGTTCCGAATGTCACTTTTGGGAAACATCACTAGTGTTTATCCCTTTTATGAGATTCCTGCTGGATAGGTTGTTTCGAGAAAATTCTCGTTTATCTGAGACCTCTTTTTATTTTTTTATTTTTTTCATCGCAATTTATTTTATTTTCTCTGGTTCCAGTACCCCGCAGCTTTTGGGAGGGTAATAAATATCCTACCTAATCTGTGCTCTGAGGATTTTCCACATGATCTGAACGCCCTTATTTCCGTTTAGGTTCATTTCTGTAAGTTGATCTGAGGGATTTCAGATATATTATCGCCTTCTTTGTGTCCTTATAATTATTTCCCCGTGTGATTTATCAATTTGATGTTTTCAAGTACTTTCCATTGCTATATTTTCCATTAGAATAGTTTTGCTCCATTTATATCTGATTGTTAGCATGTCCTTGTTCATTCTCCTCCTCTATGTAGGTTTAATTTTCTTCTCTTGTTTTGAAATGTCATGTTTTGGTTTTATTGCTTGATCCTGTCTTGTGCTCTTGTAAGTTTCTTTTGTTGTATAATGACTGTTGACATGGATTTGGGGTTTGTTCCTGGTGACCCCGTATGCTTTGACAACCTTTAACGTTGTGATTAGTAAACAGGGGGAGGGCAGTGCGTCGGGGAAGGCAAGCAAATGTGTAACCAGAAGGAGACCATGTGATATGACAAACACGTGGTTAGCTTTAGACAGTCAGTCCCGTCAGAATCAAGAGTCGAGCCAGGGATACGTAGCCGGTCAGAGGCGTTAGTGTCATCTCTAACGATTCGGCTTGCAAGGGAATGCAAGTGTGTGACCCCCTGGCTCTAGGAATATGATATGGGACAAGAAGAAGTCCCCTCTCTGAGTATATGTTTCTCCGTCTATCTCCCAAACTTACAGCAAACTGTAGCCCTTCCGAGAATAAAATCAGAGAGATATATTTTTATAAAGAAGTGTGTTTATTTAATTAAATTTCGTAAGTCATGTTTGATTAACACTTTGATGAATTCATAAAAAAAAAACAATACAACACTTTTCCTTCACCGATATCTTTTGATTTATTTCCTCAAGATGTATTCTTAGATTTTTGTTTTGTTTCGGTCTTATCATCCCAACTTATTCTCGTGTTTTTCGCCTTCCTAAATATCTTTGTTTGTTGTCTTAATTTCTTTATTTGTCCTTCTAATTTTCCATCCTAGTTTCCTATTTCTGTTCGGGTTCCTATGGGGCATACCGATTTTATCACAGAATAACAATCCTCCTTCATAAATAAGCTCATTTAGTTCAGTGTCGCCCGTTTGGATAATTCGTAGTAATGTGTTTATTCTTTCCAGTTTCTACTTTGACTTTTTCCTGTCTGGCTCCTGAGAGATGAAAAAGTAGTCTTCTTTTCAGCCATGGTATTCTCCATTAATTCTACGTTTATTTTATTCTTCTTGTGTAAATGATTTTTGTAGTGTTGTTGTATGTGGTGATTCGGCTTTCATTTTGTATTTACGTTTGCTTAGGGGTTTCTTGCATATCGATATTTAGCGTTTCAACTCATGCGATGGGGTTTTATTGATTTTATTTTCCATTTACTTGTTGGTATATTCCTTGTATTTTAAGATTAGAAAACAATGCAATCTTTTTTGTCATTTTAGCTTGATCAGCAATTCTTAGGCTTGTGGTACTGAATCTAACGCATTCTGCGCAAATTTCAATCATTATTTTTCTTTACCCTGTTTGTGCACAATTGATATCATTATCGTTACTCTTTTTCGAGTTTTTCAATGGTTTCTAAGTGAAGTTTGAGTGACAAGTAACCTCAAGTTCCCTGGACCCTTTTAAGTATTCATACCGATCTCAACAATGCTGTTGTTCGGATGTTCCACCTCCTTCTTCTATCATTTTCGAGTCCCCGTACCAATCCTTTGGTAACTGTACCAAGAGCACCAATTACAATTGGTATGACCGTCACTTTCATATTCCAAAATCTTTCTATTCCCTAGTTAGGTCCGGGTATTTGAAACCCTATATTTTCAGTCGAAGAAGGAAGTTGAAACAATAAAATGTTGAAAGAATTAGAAAACCAGAAAAAGCGTTTTCTTGTAAATCGATCCAGCCACATCAACATTTAAACATATGTTAGGGTTTTTCATAGCAGGTAAAATTGTTGAATAATGAAAGCTTGTAAATTAAATTATTATGTTTGTTTTTTTCTGCCCACTCTTTTTACATGGGTTAATTGAGCTCTCATCCTCCTCCAACCATCAAAAGAAGTCTTTCAGCAACCATCAGGTATTTTTAATTCGAATTATTACTATATTGTTTATCTTATTTGTAAACATACCTATTAAATCCAAGGATGGAAACCTAACAGATCTTATTTGGTTGAATCAGAGCAGACTTAGACGTCATGATAATGAAAGTGTTCTCCTCATTCTTTCGCGTTCGAGACTTGGAAAGTCAGGATTAGATACACTGTAGTGTCATACTAAGGATAACTCATTTCTCGGGGAGGCAACCCTTTTCTCAAAAAAAAAAAATAGTCAGGACATTGTATGCGCCACTCGTTAGGAAGTCTTTTTATTTGGGTACGTATACTAATATATCGGGGGGGGTCCTCGTTGTGTAGTGGTTAAAGTGATGGACTACGTAATCGTAGTAAGTGAGTTCGTACTCCAGTCGCTTATTACGCTTAGTGTCGGGCAAATACCCTGGGGAAAGGTATGAATCCCCTTATCCTCCCAGCTATGGGCTAAATAGTACCACTCCTGTTATTCTAGGAGAATGGCTTTGGCATTAAATAAGTTACAAGGGTTGATATGCTATTAAACAAAGAAACCAAAACAAACCAAACTAAAAAAATCGCACCAGTATATTAAACAGGATTATTTTAAAACAGCAGCTATACATTCTTGAAGTTTTATTCCTCATAAAAATATAATGAATCGAATAACTGCTAAATTCAAATGAGATCATGTAAAAGTATATTCACTTATTATTGAGTACAATGAATATCTAAATACATCTATCAAAGCTAGCTCAAAGTTGTTTACTCGTGAATCTGTCAAAGAAGCTGAAACAATTTGATTTACTTGATGTAAGGATAAAATTGAAGCCTTAGCATCCAAGAAGGAAAACTATGAAATAAGCAAAACATTTTGGTTTGCCTGCACACAATGCACAGTTGTCAGTCTGGTCTTGGCAATGGTCATAGAATTGAGGAAACGACTTGGATGATGAAAAAGAATCTGCGTGTACCGAGAAAAAGAAAATAGAATATCGAGGGAGATTCATTGAAACAGCTTAATCATTATACAAATTTTTTTTGTTTTTTTTCTAAAGTGAAAAAGAAACGTTAAATACTAATCAACGAGAAGTTTCTTGTGATTTGTACTTACGAAAAAAAAAGTAGTTTTTCTTATGTTTTTATAGATTTATGAAAATCTTAATACCAACACACAGACAACCTATATATATATATATATATATATATATATATATATATATATATATATATATATATATATATATATATATATAAATACCAATTCATTTATACTTCGAGTACGCATAATTAACCATATTTACCACACATTTTCTTTTGATATTCATTATGATATTGATTTTTTTTTCGGTTAACACGCTTTAGCAAATGAGCATACGCGTACGCATGTGTATGTACGTATTCATTGTCATTCTGAAAAAAATATCAAGGTGAAAAAACAAATAAATATATATATATATATATATATATATATATATATATATATATATATATATATATATATATATATATATATATATATTTGTATGTATGTGCCTGAAAGTGAAAGTGTGTATGTGTGTGTGTGTGAGAGAGAGAGAGAGAGAGATTTATACATTAAGTGCGAAACTAGTTCTTTTAAAAATCCTACATAATTGAAAGAAACATTTTTGCTTTCATACATATGAGTATGAATATTCTTTGTATTTCCTAATATAAAACACCCACAAGTGCCCACACACACACACACACGTGTGTGTGTGTGTGTGTGTGTGTGTGTGTGTGTGTGTGTGTGTGTGTGTGTGTGTGTGGTTTAGGTAATTATGTTTGAAGTATAACTCTACTAATCATCCTATTCATGCGGAAGCTTGTTCTCCCAGTTTGATATTAGTTAATAAATACAAATGAATGAAAAAACATTAAAAAATTATAGAATAAGATCCAGTTTTTATTATTTCAGCTTAAAGCACACTGTTGAAGGAACAGATGATATTTGTTTGTGTGCGTGTATTCATATATGTGTATGTATCCGTGTCTTATGTCTTCTTTTATTTCTTTTTTTTTATGTCTCTTTAACTGTCCTTCTGCTCCTCTGTTGTTCTTTTTTTTTCTGCCTCTTAGTCTCTGTCTCTACCTCTGTCTCTATCTATGTATCACTCTCTTTCTGATCAACAAATGTGCTAGAACGCCAGAGCTAAACGGAAATTCTAGTCGGATTAATTAACCAAAAAAGCAGCTGCAGTGTTCGAATGCGCCACTGATTACCGTCGACGACAAGCCAACAGCAGGATACATGATCTGTGTTATTATTGGTCCATTCTTTTGAAGATTTTTTTCTAAGGTGATTGTGTCTAGTCTGTGATACTGAGGCAAATGATTTGCTAACAGCAGGTGTATTCACTGTTTGAGACGAAGAATGATTAACCAGAAGAATAATATGTTTTCTTCACAAGCCGAGCAAACTTGGTTAAATCATTTTCTATAGTTCTGATTAGCAGCAAAACCTACTGAACTATTTACATTGCTCGTTTTCAGCAGGCTGGGTTAGATAGTAATGTCAGCGGTTTCTGCAAGAAATAAACTTGGAACAATCTTAATGACATATTTGATACTTTGCTGTGAATGTTTTGCATCCTAAGGCGTTTTTGTTCTAGATATGAAAAAATGTTTCTATTCGTCCATGGTAAATATTAGTAATTGATGATTTTTTTTAATATAACAATGTACTAATATTTTTTCTAATCTAATAGAGTCTTTAGACGAATTCGATATGATAATATTGCTATGTACATTTCGAATTTTTGATGAAAACTAAGAGATATGGATATACATCGATTGAAAAAAAGGCAGCTTATATTTGGAAAATAGATAATTATCGTCTGAGGATATTTATATCTTGAACATTTTTTGAATATTTGCTTTTACATTAGCGATGAATTATCCTCTGAATACCTTTAGTTTATTTCATATGTATACATTTGTATAGTTCCATTTTATCAGACATTGGTGTGAGGTTCTGGTCTAGTGGGCAGAGTGTTCGCTAATGGTCCGGGAGATCTGGGTTGAATCCCAGGTCACATCATACCAAAGTCTAAAAATGGTACTTGGAACATCCTTGCTTAACACTCAGTATTATAAGGTACGTATCAAGGGTAAAGTGGAGCAATCCAGGGAAAGGAGTACGCCCTCCCCTACAGCTCAGTGAAAAAACTATAGAAAAGGGAGCTTTCTGGTTGCCCTCGACAACGGTCACCAACTTAAACATTGGGCACATCGAGAGCCGATAAGCGCATCTGTGAATAAATATATATAAAATACCCACGCTTACGCTGAGAAAGACGGGAGCTTTCAGGTAAGATATCCGGCTGATTTTACGTCAGCCGGGTTTCGATTCCAGTTTAAAGCATCTTGCGTGTCTAGACACACCGAAAATTTGTGATACAACGAAATAGTCTGTCTCTGGATGAAAATCGATATGTTCCCCCGGCCGTGGAGAATTGTCGGTTACCACATATGAGTGAATTTATATGTGTAGATTTATATCCAGTAAAGTTTTTAAATATATCATTTCTATTAAGGATGAATTATCTTTTGAATACGAAAAGTTTATTATGTATATATATATATATATATATATATATATATATATATATATATAAATATAGACATCTAGCGTATACACTAATACATATGTATACCTTTAGATATCTTGCGTATACATTTATACATCTGTATACCTGTAGAGATCTAGCGTATACATTTATACATCTGTATACCTGTAGACATCTCACGTGTCTACCCACACTGAACATTTGTGATACAACGAATCAGTCTGTCAGTGGATTAAAATATATATGTTCCCCCGAAACGTAGAGAATTGACGGTTATCACATACGCGTAAATGCAGAAGGCTTCCCTTGAATTGACAATTTTGGTAGTTGATAAGCGTATATGTAAATAAATATATGTATAAAAATGTCTTCGTTTACGTTGAGCGGGAGGATAGCTTTAGGATAAGATATCTTATTGATGCAAAATCAGTTTGGTTTGATCCCAGCTTGAAGCATCTTGCAAGGCTTTCTACGCTGAAGCTTTGTGATAGAACGAAACCATCTCTCTGTGTATGACCAACTCACACACACACACACACACACACGCACACACAAACACAAATATGTATAAACATGCATGAACAGGAGCACCCATGTAGAGACAGAGAGGCACTGAATACACTCTCGTAAAATGAAAAAGAAGACAGAAAAAGAGAAAAAGAGAAACAAAACTGAGGGTGACAATAATTTGTCTCGGAAAATTAATGCATGAAAGTGACATGAAAGTTTTCAGACGAGAAATCATGGAATTAAAAAGAAGAACAACCTTATCAAAACAATCATCACAGTATAAGTCAGACAACGCCGCCATCGAATATCATAATCTTCCTGATGAAAGTGAGATCACTGGAAACACGTGTAGAAGAAAATAAAATCTTAAAAATAAATCTACTCGCGAACCTATTTATATTAAAATATTTTGTTTTCTTCCGTTAGACCAACAATATATGTATATATATATATATATAATCAAAAATGATTAATCATCCTGTTATTACTATAACTTAGATTTGCATGCACAACCGTTAGAGAAGAGAGCAGATTTGTTTTGTTAATGACATAAAATTATGCATAAACTTATCGGTTTGGAAGAAAACAATCTCATGATAAAACAAAAATACCGAAATTGGGTTAAAAAATAAATAAAAATTATTCAGGAGTCAATTTCTCACATACAAAATATCACTATCAAGCATAATATCTATCTATCTATCTATATATATATATATATATATATATATATATATATATATATATATATATATATATATATATATATATATATATATACATTATAACAGTCTTGGTTGTTACTAAATCACTTTGGGAGTTTCTGTCGAATCAAGTGAAATAAAAATATGGAGAGTATTTGATATCTAGGATAGAACTAACTTCCATGGAATTAGATATATAGATCTAATATATATATATATATATATATATATATATATATATATATATATATATATATATATAGATGTAGATATATAAAGGGGATTAAGTGTCTAAGAATCCAATGCACCAATGCATGCACTTCATGCCAAAACATTAAACTATGTGAGAAAATGAGCTCAGACTCGTTTACAAACATTAATCATATATTTAATGTCTATTTATTAAAAGTATTTGGCCTTAAATAACGTAGAATGTTTGATATGACATAAAACTGAACCAAACCAAACACTCCTTACATTTTCGCTAACCTTTAAAGTTAAAAACTAACTTATTGATTCTTACTCCTTTCTTCACACTTTCTGCTCGAAGCAACTTAAAAATTATTTAAAAGTCTATCTTCTCTCAGATATTATTCTTCTGGTGACTATGGCATTTTTCATCACGTAAAATAAGAAGCAACAGCAATTAGAACCTGTACAAATATTTCATTTTGGTATCTGCTCATGAGGATTCTTGAATGGTTGTGTGTTTGACGAAATATATATGCGGGTAAATATATATATATATATATATATATATATATATATATATATATATATATATATATATATTAGATAAGCACAACAATTTTAAAAAGCAATTTTTTTGTGTTTTATGATTTTTTTTGTGGAGATTCCTTCTTTTTGAAAGAACACACTCATACTCGTTTTATAAACCGAAAAAAAAATATCACAATCTGGTAAATTGGTAAGCAAAAAAAAAAACAGGATATAATTTCCAAGAACTTTCGAAATTTTCTCACACTCATTTTTAAATTCATGCATACATAAACACAATATATATATATATATATATATATATATATATATATATATATATATATATATATAAAGACAGCAAATATTTGCCCTATTGTAGCACACCCAAAATTATTCTGGATGGAAAATTAACTTTCTTAACAATATTTACTCATCAAATCACTTTTAAAGGATGGTTTTAGATAAAATAAATTGTGCAATTATGCCTTTGATCTGGAGTGCAAATTCTTTTCACATGTGATTTGAATAAAAGACGGTTTTTAACTAATTGATTATCAACCGTGGCGTATAAAACAAAAGATCAAATATTCTAGATAAAAGGAAAATGTGCAAAAATGATTAATAGATTTTAATGAGTAATAGCCTGACTTAATTTAAATATATGTATTTATAAGTAGCGTACAGAATTTATTATATGCGAGCATAAGTAATGGGTATGCTCGTATAAAGTAAATCACGAGAAATTTGGAACATATTGAAAGGATTCTGTTAATAAATCAATTCCCAGACAAAACATCTGCCAAAAGAATAGTCTTATCAGTGTCTGCTCGGAAAAATCGCAAATGTTTCAGTGTTCATTTGGGCTGAGCCAAAATGCAATAGCAATACAGACGGGGTGTTTTATTTGATTGCAAATGGCAAAATGTCACTGATATATTTAAGGTTTGTTGTAAAAAGGAAAAAAAAATTGAACAGTTTATTATTTCTTTTGTCTGGATGCTTATCTTCTTTTGTATTAGTTAGGAATAGTTTCTTGTAATTCTTTGTCTCTTATTGATTAATCTCAACTGAATTTCGACTTATACTGGCTTGTATTCTGTCAAAGGGTTACGGATTTGTGTGTATATATATATATATATATATATATATATATATATATATATATATATATATATATATGTATATATATATATATATATATATATATATATATATATATATATATATATATATATATATATATATATATATATATATATATATATATATATATATATATATATATATATATATATATATATATATTGGAGGTGCCCGTGGTGTAATGGTCAACGTCGTGGGAAAAGGACATGATGACACGTGTTCAAATCCTGGACGAGACTGATTGCATTTCACATAGTACTAATAGAATTGGGAAAGGTATGAATCCAATTATTCTTCCTCCAGCTCTGGGTAAATAGTAGGACCGACTGGGTTCTTCAGTCTTGTTTAGGCAACTAATCTAGGAGAAGGAAAACTCTGAATTCAAACCTGTTAAACACCGCTTAAAAATTGACCTTGTTTCATTTCCTGCCCGAGCGGAGGGATTGGTGAATATATATATATATATATATATATATAAATATATATATATATATATATATATATATATATATATATATATATACTACTTGTATAATTGTTTGCGTATTCAAAATTGTACATATCTGAGTCTCTTTTGGCGTAGCGAGCATCGTCGTATGAAATGGAGTTTGTGCCCAGAGTTCGATTCTTAACAAGAGTTTTGAATTTTGCACTGCGCTAATACCTTTGCTAAAGTTAGGAATCTGGTTATCCTCATCTTAGTAATGGTTAAATTGTAAGGCAGACATATTCTTTGAGCGTAGGTTCAGAAAGTTGTCAATTTGAAAGAAAAACTGATTTCAAACCGATTGTAGACCTGGGCAATGTCATGGTTTTTCTTCCGAAGACACTTAACTGCCACAAATCATTTTTTCCTGACCAATAAGCGATTCCTTTTTAAAATTTGCTAATAGATCTACTATACGCATAAATTGGACCCTAAATGGGGCCACTTCTTCGAGTCACATTAGACCATGAGATAATAGCGAAGAAATTGTACTCCACACTCCCCAGTTCATCAGAACTGGAGTCTCTCGCTCACATTCAGCTATGCATTAACCGCATGATATCTGATTAGACTAACCACAACATCATATCTTACCTTGCAGATATCCTTTACGGAGTAAATATCTCTTCTCGTTGATTCAAAATTGAAGTATCAAGAAAGATTTAGTACTAGTTTTATGTAGACAAACTTAAGAAACTGATGGGTATGATTTTTGAGGGTAAGAATCTAATTAAATTTATATCGAATGAAATAACAATTCACTCACGAAAACATCAATCATTGAAACTTTATATACCACGAAGTAATTACTTCTTTATCTTTTATCATTTTTTAGCATTGTGGTTCACCAGATTTATAAATCTAGACGAAGATATAGAAACACGAGGGAATGAATAAAACACCCACCGGCAAGATTTGATTTCTTGTCTGAAAAACGAAAAGTAAAATCTTAATGAAAAGTGTTGTGTGTTTTATGAGACATCGGCACTATTGATTATAGTTGGACTTTGAATTTTTTTTTAGGTACTACTAATGTGAGTCAAATGTTTTTGCAGTAGTTTGCTAAATGTTTGTATGGCGCATTTATAAGACGTCACCAAAGAAGTTTAATCCACAAAAGTCACCCACTGTGGTTAGCAGTGTCGTTGTGGTTAATGTGCTCGGATGTTGAGCATCGTTTCAGTCCTGGTGTGCTTTGAAGGCCGCGAAGTTGAACGTGCAGAGTTGTCAAATTCACTTATTTACGCTATCCGAGTTGAATCGGTACCAAATCCTTTCGAAAGCAACCAAATATATTGTGCAAAATATAAAAGAGCAATTGATCCAGATGGTTAAGGAAATTTCATTAATTTTTTATGAACCTCGATGATCAAACAAGGTCAGGTATGCGAAAAATCTTTGTGAAAACATTGCGAGGTCATGTTGAAAGACTGCTTGATTGATTTGGTTGGGTTTTATTGCATATCAACCATTGTAGGTTATTTAATGCCAAATCCAATTTTATACATATATACAGTTCTATTTCAAACAACTCAGTTTAGCGTGAGTACATGTTTTTCTTTACACACAGTTAAATTACAGAACTGTTCTCTTTTACACAATTCAGTTTAGCATAAGTACACTGTTATATTTAACTCATCGATAGGTCCCTATCAGGTACTACTACGCTGGGCCAGAGTGGACCTGGGAGCGATGACATTGAAGAGGTATTCTGCATCACCCAAAGATTTATCATTACTGGAGCCTCACCATACGATTATTTAGTGTCATATCAGGAGACTCGTTGTGAGAGTTTTACTTCTCTGTCGAGATGGACTCGGTGTATTCTGGAGCCACAGCCGACTGGGCCAGGGTGTAGCCTTCGTAAAGTAACAGGTAAGTACAGTTCAATATGAGATTAATTTCCTCGAAAATCTAGTTTAAAATGTCAGGATGTGTTGAATTGAGCTTTACGTTAAATTTTTTGATTCTTTCTGGTATATTTTATGCCATTTCAATTTTTGCTGAGTGGGGGAAATTTTAAGTGAAGAGAAAAACAGGTTCTGTTTTAAAAATTAAGCTCTTGATTTAACTTTTAGAAAAGAAAGAGAAATTCAGTTTTTACGAAATGGACATAAAACATGAAACTTTTCTTCCAGGTTTTACCTTAAAGTTTCCAATGAGAAACGTACTTATGCATTTCCTCGTATACCAGTTGGATGTGACACAAAGTCAGTTTTTATTACTGTGTGTCTTTCTGTATAAAATCGATTCAAATGTAAAGCAGCAGAAAAAAAACACAACAAACAATAAGTCTATATTAAATAGCTTTTCTTGTTTTTAAAAGGATTTATTTATTTTGATCTTTACCTTTCATCGTATGGAACAATTGTTGTACAGGGTTGGTCGAGTTTCTTTGTTTAATGAAAAATCAACCTGTAGGTTATTTAATGCCAAACCTATACTCCTAGAACAGTAATGTTACGATTTAACCCATGGATGGGAGGATAAGGAACTTCATACCTTTCCCAAGGGTATTTGTCTGAAAGTGAACATATTAGCGCGACTGGAATACGAACTTGCTTAATATGATTTAACTATTACACCACGAGGACACCTCCAAATTTTTGTACAGATTTGGTTTCTTTTTTTATGTTCCTTTGTGTGTACGCGCACGCACGTGTGCTGTGTGTGTATGTGTGTGAGTGTGTGTGTGTGTGTGTGTGTGTGTGTGTGTGTGTTTATCGACCACTCCGCACCAGCAGGATGTACCACAAAGGCAATATTTAAGCAGAGTTTAACATGTTTCAACTTAGAGAAACTTATAAACTTATTGTCTTATTATGATTAATGTGCCCCATCTGGTCAACGATTTACCTAGAGCTGTAGGGAGAATAGTTGGATTCTTACATATCTGAAGGGTATTAGTGCTATGCTAAATGCAAAGGACTTTGTCCTGGAGTTGAACGTGGGTCATCGTGTTCATTTTCCACGGAGATAACCATCAAACCATGAGCGCCAAGTATATATATATATATATGAAAAAATACTTGAATATAGCAAATCAAAAAGAAATAGACCCTTTGAGCTTGAATATAGCCCGTGCTGTTAGTCATCGACGTAGGGTGGGAAATCTTGTGAAATCTTAAAACAGTAGTAGAATATATTGGCAAAATGAAATTATGTCAACTCCCCAAGACTCCATATAGAAGAAAACAAGAATGAAAATAATAACTTTTTAAAAGATATTTGCTGCTCTTCGGTTGAGATATTTTATCCACACGGATGATCTAATGTCGGGAAAAGAGATGGACGTGGAAATTCTCTTAACAAACGGTAATATCTCCTGACTATCATTCTCGGCTATTTCATCAAGATGTCATATAAAATTGTCATATATCCCAATTATCCACTTCAAACAGAATGCTGCACAGGGCGATTTTTAAACAGACAACTGCTAATTTGAATTTAATCTTTTATTTTTCTCTTAGATGTACTTACCAAAGAAAAACACCACAGTCTGCCCTACTATTAAAACATAGCTGACGGAAAAGAAATTAATACATACCTTTTCCAAGGGCATTAGCATATAGTGAATGTAAAGAACATAAAACATGATTAAAATTTGAATCTCTAATTCTATATGTTTCAACGATTACGATCATCTTATATGTGCCACCTTGCCATGAAATAACATAAAAACATTTAATAATTCAGCATACATATGTCTACATATATAAATGACTTTGCGTATAATACGCTTCTTGTTCATATAATCACCCATTGACATTGATGCACTTTTTTCTTCTAGACACGGACATATAAATTATCTTAATTAATGCAAAAACAATCGAGTCGAAACTGATTTCTTCAATATCCAAATTTAGCATTAGAAATTGCTTATCCTAATATTCCAGGTTGTCATTCGAAATTTCTTTATCCGATATCCAGTTTGAAATTCAAAATTGTTTTTTCCGATATCCCAGTTTGTAAATCAAAATTACTTTTTTCTGATGTCCCCGTTTGCAATTTGAAAATGCCTTTTCCGATATTACAATTTGCCATTCAAAATGCTTTTTCCGATATCCTATGTTGTCTTGGGCAAAATCAAGGACTACCATCTTTGTGATATATATTTATGCTGCAGCATGTATACATAAACTATGTCCGTGATTACCAGAATCGAGCCTGACACCAGTAACATTATCTGCTGAACACTTTATTAATAGCATAGCATTTGTTTTACTTTTAGAAGCATGTATTAATAGAATCCGTGATCAAGATTTTCCGGGAATATTTGTATGGTATTAGAAAAGACAATAGAGAAAGACCCTTCAATCATTTTAGTTTCCGAAAGAACTGGAATACGCAGACATGATACAGAGTAAGAATTACAAAACTTGGTAATAGATTGATCAATTTCGGAACTTTTTGGCTAATCAGATCAAAAACAACAATAGTGTAACAAATGTTAAGATTAAATTGGATGATTTAAGAAAAAAAAATGCTACGAAAAACAAGTTTAGAGGGGATTTTTGGCAACTATCTAATAAATTGCTTTAGAGAATTTGATATGAAGAAAATATTTTATTAATAGTGTTCATGTTTAGTGCAAAGATTATTTTATTTTTAAAGGTTGATATCCGAATATAGTAAAAAAAAACAACAAAAAACCAAAAAAAAACCAAAACTACGTAGATGCCCAAGAAGGCATAATAAACAAACTGATATCAAAACGAAACTATTAGAGTCGTTGATTGAACTTTCATCAGATGATGGCACTGGAGTCGGAAATGTTGAGGGGGACAGAATCATTGCCACTTACCAAGAACGATCTCATACGATACCACCAGACATTGTCTGTTTTCTGTCATACTGTGAGAATATCAACTCACAATTCACTCTTCATGTGCAATCCTTTGTTGTATTCAAAACCTTCTAGCCAATGTAAATAGGCCCAGCAGCGAAGCGTTAATCCAGTGATTTAAGATTTGAATCAGCAGAGAAGATGACCACGTCAAGATAATTAACGAGGAATTGTAATGGAAATGTCGTTTCTTAGTCTGGGAACAAAAGTTCAATAAAGAATGGATAATTTCTGATGGTTTTAAGCAATATAGTTTTAACCAAAAAAAAAAAATAATTTTTCTAAAAATATCACATCAACTTTCATAAATTCTACAAATGTAGACTAACAGACGCCAGACGACCCTGTTTCAAAAAATCCAATGTTAATGGGTTTATGATCGAAATTCTTAGGAATAGGAATTAACTAAAAGAATTGGAGTAAAACGACGCAGTAACTTCAGCAAGAACTTAAAATAAGAGGGATGTATATAAAAAGACTGAGAGTTTGAAAAGAGCCTGAAGAAAGAAAAAAGTAGAAGCAGAGTTAGAATGTAAGCGATTATCCGTCTAATAAACCTCAAGGTATTCTGAAGCATAAGAAAGCAGAACAACCAAATAAAGGCAAAATATTCACGCAAGTCATTTATTTTTCTTGACCTATACTCACCAATACCCTCAAAGAACTTTTACCTGTTACGGAAAGTTGCATCCGACATTAAAATATTTACAAACTAAGAACTTAAGAACTCCACCGTAACAAAAAATAAAATCGGTGTTATTACTTGTGTCCAGTTTTTCTATGTTCCCGTTATTTCTTGTTTGTTGAAATTACATTGTCCGATTCATTCTCGTGGCCAAGTTTATTACTAACCACTTCACGCAAGCAATAATTTGAATGATGCTAAATTTGAGTTGACTGAAAAGATAAAGATGAATTATTCGACTGAGAAATAAAAATAATTAGATAATTCAACTTCAAGTATTTTTAAGATGTAACCAGAAATCGACAAAATAGCCAATTATTAAGACGACGCTGTGTAACTTTATAATCAAATGGCAATGTGGTGCGAATAGATATTAGATATATAGTTGTCGACAACTGGAAGTAAAAATAAATGGCAATGTTCAGTATCTCGACCGGTAGACTTAGTGAAATAACATATTCTTGATGTAGCGCTAAGGACTGAAAACAACAGTCAACCAGGCTACACCAGCTTCTTTGTGGTATTAATCTGGAAAGATGATGTGTCCAAGGTAAGCCAGAAGTCAGATTGGGTGCTCTGTTTATCCCTATAGATGAAGATATGTTTCTCGAATCGCACTTTCTTTTCCGTGGTATAAGTACAAGGAGACTAATGTGTGGAAGTACAAAGAGCAAGCTATGTATTCAAAGATACGAAAAGATCTGTTCCTTTACAAACAAAACTACTCCGTACGTTGTGTTTTTTTATTCATTTCCCCCAACTGCCATAGAAACGGAATGGACTGAATAAAGGCACAGTGATCCCAGTCATTGAGGGGAGTCACAACAATTTTAGTAAATCAACTTATTTTTGCGATATGTTTAAATGATTGATTAATAGATTAATTTCAACGGCATGTCAATTCTATGGAAGTATTTTAGGCCAAGAGTTTAAGTATTTGCGTGCATTGTTCATTTATATTAACATTTTTATGTTGATTCTAAAGTTGTTTTTTTTTTACCCATGGTAATTGGATATCAGTTACTTTTTTCGGTTATAAATATATTGCAAATATATATATTTGACTCATGCATAGCAAATTAACAGGTTCTACTGCTAAGGTAAACTCTTTTAATTGAGGTAAAATGTTGTTTTCAACATTGAGACCCTTATTGAAACAGATATTGAATTTTACTTGGGTGTCAATGTAATGTCTACTTGAGGGATTATGCTATTCTTTTCTAACCACTTGGGAGCATTTCCATTTTTATAACGCAGTAGTGATTGTGTCGGCTTTTGCAGCCGTCACTGCGTTTTTTTAATATTATATCATGTTCTTTTATATATATATATATATATATATATATATAAGGTAAAATTATTTCACTACCAATAAAATGCATTGTTCTGCACGATCTTCTAGTCCTTTCGATTTTTTAATATTTTGCTTTTTTCACTCTCAGTGACGGTCTAATGGAACAAGCAACGCGATTCATTTTCCTGCACAAGTAATTAAATACGATAACTTACCGATACGCTATAAAACATTTGATCGTTTCAACTGTTGAACATATAATATCTCCTCATAATTCACTCAAATAAAAACATTTTTTTATCAATGTGAACCTATACTGAGCGGCACACACAGACGCACACACACACACACACTCGTATATATATATATATATATATATATATATATATCATTATCATTATCATCATGTCGTGCTTGTAGCACGAATATCCCTAACCCTCTCTCGACACTTTTCCCTATCGTTCATCGCCTCCGGCAGGTCTTCTGGACTACATCCCGTATCCTCACATAGTTGCTGAATGTATGTTCGTGCTGGTCGTCCTGCTTTTGCCCGGCCATGTGTGGGGGTCCACAAGAGTACATCACTTACGAGTTCGTCCCTGATTCTCCAGCAGTGTCCTGCATGTCTGGTTCTTCCAGACATGCAGGACACTGAATAGTTTTGAATAGTTTTCGTGATAGGAGGCAGGTGGCCGTACAATTGGTGTCTTGTGGTGTGTTGCCGCCAGGACCTGTTCAAGATTGCTCGTAGCATTCTTTTGTAATTGCCGTCTAGCTTCTTCTCCAGCCGTTTTGCTAAAGTCCATGTAGTGCATCCATATAGCAGTATCGATGTGACCGCTGCCTGGAAGAAACTGCGTTTCATTTTATCGGTTAGGTGTGATTTCCATATAATCGATAGCCTATTGAAAGCTGTCCATGCCTTCGTTAACCTCGTGTCGATGTCCTTTTCGGTTGATGCGACGCTGCTTCCTAGGTAAGTGAATTTGTCTACTAGTTTAAGAGGGGTGCCGTCTAGAGTGGAGATGTCCCCCGTTTGATTATAGCACATATATTCCGTTTTGTGTGCATTGACATAGAGGCCTATGCCTGCGGCTGCTCGTTCCAAACTATGCTGTAGTGTTTCGGCTTGGTCTGTTGTATTTGCCAGAATCGCTATGTCATTGGTGTAGTCGGCGTCGGTAATTATTTTTGCGGGGTACCTTCTGCCTCTTTTCTTTGTCAGCTCAAAGCCGTTCTCTCTGATTTTGTCAATCGATGTTCTAAGTACGTAGTCTAGAAAAGGTTTGGAGCTATCGTGTCCCCTTGTAGTACTCCTGCTACAATGTCGAAGTATTCTGTGTCTCCATCTGGTGATCGTACTTTTACTTTGGTGTTTCTATAGAGAATCATTATTGCTGCTACGATTTCTTTAGGTAAGTCGACAAATAGTAATGTCACTTGTAGGTTTTTTTTGCCCGTACACCTTCAAGGATTCTACGGATGGTTAATATTTGTGAGGTCGTGGATCTATTTCTTCTGAAGCCATTTTGGTTTTTCCTAAGGATGTTGTCGATTTTGGGTTCTATGCGGTTTCGTAGTAGGGCATTGTAGATTTTGGCTGCTATGGATGTAAGTGTTATGCCTCGGTAGTTTTTGGCTAATCCGAGGTCACCCTTTTTAGGGAAGGGGAGTATGCATCCCTTCATCCATCTATCTATCGGATTTTGATTATATACTGGGATGCAGTGTTGGAGCAGTATGTCGTTGAATTGTCTGGTCTTCCATACTTCTTGGGGAATCCAATCTAGCACTGCAGCTTTCCTATTTCTAATTTTTCCGAGTGGAGTTCTTCTTGTGTGAACGGTCCTTGTTTAATGTCCATTTGCTTACTAATTATTCTGGTGATTGGTTCCTGTGTTACTTTCGGTGGGTTTCCTAGTAGGTTTTCCAAGTGCTTTTTCAACAGTTTTATTATTTTCTGTTGGTTTGCTGCTTTCAGTTTTTCTTTGGGCGTGCTCTTTCTTCTACTCACTTCGTTTATTTTTTGATAGGCTTTCCTCGATTGTCTATCTTCCACGAAGTTTCTAATCTTATCTATCTAATTTTGAATGTATTCTGTCTGTTCCTTTATATATATGCCTGCTAATTGATTTTGTCGTTTTTAGTTTTCGGGCATTTGTGTTTGTTGGGTTTTTTCGATAGTTCTTGGAGGCTGTTTACACTAGTACCCGTTTTTCTCTCACCACTAACGTTTTCCATGGGACTATATATAAGTTTTATTTGGTCCGGTTAAACCGGAGTTAGTAGTAATTCCATCAGGACAAGAAGACTATTCAAGAGTGAACATTTAAATGTTCCTGTTTTTTCATAATGAAAGTATATATATATATATATATATATATAGAGAGAGAGAGAGAGAGAGAATGTGTGTTTGTGGATGTGTAGGGTTATCTCGAAGCTATCATTTTTCCATCGTAAATAACCCTTATTGCATAGACGAGTACCCATCATAGAAAGCCAAATGTCCCCTTATACATAAAATAATTTTACCTGATGTTAGTAATTTCCCTGGAATAATCTTGGTTTTGTAACTTTCTGGAATCACAGGCATTTCCCATATTAAATTGGGTAATTGGTGTTCCTCATCAAAAATATAGCATTTGACACATGACACCACAAAATACAACATTGTATTGTTTCTTAAATGGGACTGTGTGAGTCAGCCAACTGCTACACTTTTGCTTTCAGATTCGTAATGTGTACCGCAAAATTAATTTTGAACTCAAAAGAAGAGTTAAGAATCATCGAAAGAAATCATTAATTTTAAATGATCCAAAATAGGTAATTAGATCTATTTTTCAAATCGATCTGAAATTTGTTTCGATCAATATCTCAAAGTATTTCGGCTTCTTCTTCTTTATATTTAGAAGAACATTTTATTCCAAATATCTTAGGTTAGTTTTATATATAGCAGTGTGTTTTCATCAAGCTTGAGTGTGACTGAATAAAGACAGGGAGTGTTTGAATCTGTGCTATTGAAGAAGAATATTACTTTGTTTTTGTTTTTTTTTTATTCCCCTATATATTTGTCATACCAGACATTGGCCTGATGTTTAGAATTTTGCCAATGACCCGGGAGACCCGAGTTCAATCCCAGGTCGAGTTATACCAAATACTCAGAAAATGGTACTTGATGCTTCCTTGCTTAACACCCATTTTTATAAGTTATGGATCAAGCCTAAAGTGGAGCAATCCAGGGAAAGAAGGAGCACCCTCTTCTACACCTTGGTGTAGTATCTATCGTTAAGGGAGCCTTCAGGTCACCATCGACTATGGTCACAAACAGATTCTATTTATTTTTTTTCATACAGAGTAGTCAGAACTAATATGTTAACACACACACACACACACACTTATATATATATATATATATATGACCATTGCAAAGCCCGTTGTGGAAGACCCATGCGGATGGCAGAGGTAGTACTTGTGATGGTAAATATTTAATATTTTAAACTGAGTTTGCCTAATGATTGCTCAAATTAAATGAAAAACGAGACTGGCACTTTAAAAGAAAATAAAAAAATTGTCACGAATTTTGAGCAACCACTTTCCTTAGACTTTTACACTGATATCATTTTCTCTCTCTCTCTCTCACACACACACACACACACACACACACACACACACACACACACACACACACACACGTGTTGAATATTCTTGAATATTCCTGGTTTTGTTCCAAAAATTTCAGTGTAGTAAACTTTACTAATATGAGGGTCAGTTGAAAATGTCATAGGCTGACAAGACACTCAAATCTGATGACACCAAGAGGTTTGTTTTTCAACAGAGGAATCACTAGGTTCGATACACAAATTTCATCGGTGTTTCAGTACTTGGAACTCATTGATCAAAAACGTGATCGACAGAAGATATAGCACAATCATATATACCCTTCAGTCTAGATACTTTTTTCTGCACATCCTCTTAATATGTCTCAATACACATTAGACCAATGTGACTGCTAATAAGTCTACTAATAATAATCTTGATCTTTATTTTTGTTTCAGATTCCTAAATAATATACTATAACAACTATTAATCCTCGATAACAATTTTCTAGACAAGAGAGGAAAAATATTCTGCGAAACTTATTTGGCAACAACATTTGGATGCTCAAATTTCGAGTCACAGAGTCAACAAACAACTTCTACAAGAAAACAGAAAATCCCATATCTGACAGGAAGTTGACTGGAAGATGTCTTAGTTTATTTTGAGTGAAAACCTAATATTCTTTCGTTCAAGTGTGCATTTGATTTCAACATTGCTTAATTATTCTAGCTTGAAGAAAAATAATTTTATGGTCATATATTCAAACTATCATTACAGTCTTTGTTTCACCCTGCTGATGAATCATTCCAATCGCATATGCTTACATTTTAGCGCTTAAATATGCTTCCTCTTTTAAAAAATGACATACCGAAATATATTCTCCTTGCATTAAAAGAAATAAGATTTATTTAAGCTTTAAAAAGGTATTCTATTCCGTTATTTACAACATAATCGGCTTCATATTAGCCAGATATGTATTGACAATGGGCGCCATCTAGAAGCAATACCAAGGGCGATGGCTGATGGGAAAGGATGACGAATTGAGTGATGTCGGCACTTCTTGATGATAATAATTTCTAGATACATTTATTGAAAAATATTTCAGAAGAAATAATATATACTTGGTATTATTGGTTCCGAAAAAAAAATATTTGTATTCAAGCAATATAGTAGATATTATTCATGTATGTCACACTGTAGAATTATCTAGATAGTCATGAAGGACATTTCTACTTGAGTTCTTACATTGTAAATTCATTGAACGAATCAATAGAAGCACTCAATTATTTTGTGCCATGTTAGGAAAATGTTTGTATTGAAACTTTAGAACATTGTAAATATCATATAAGTGATTTCTTTTGATACGAATAACAGCAATTTATAAACCAGAACAAGTAATAATGATAATAATGATAATCACCAAAAGCAGATCTTATGATATTCAACAAAAAAGAGTACTTGCTTAATTGTAGACTTTCCTTTCCCCGCTGACCTCAGAGGAAAATTGAAAGAAAGCAAAAAGAAGGTTAAGTACCTCGACCTTACTAGGTTATTGAACAAAACTGTGAAATATGAAAATGGCGGTGATACCAGTTCAAATTGGTGCTCTTGATACAGTCACCAAATTATTGGTAAAAGGACTAATGTACATGGATATCAGAGGAGGAGTGGAGAAAATCCAAAATACAGCATTGTTGAGATCGGCCAGAATACTAAGAAAAGTCACAGAGACATGAGGACACTTGTCACTCAAACTCCAGTGAAAGACCACATCTAACGCAGATGGGAAAATAACTCTTAAGGGATAATATAATTGTAAAAAAAAAAAACAACCAATCGCATATTCCGTATATGCACCACCGGATATAACCTTCATAAGTCGCAAGAACGAAAAATCATCAACCTACAAGAACGACATCCAAATATATTCACAAAAGAAAAAAATGATTAAAACTTTTAAAACAGGCAGTGAGGATAAACAGTCAAGATATATGGATTGAATTTGGCATAGAAAGATGTTCCAAGTAAATAATGGAAAGCGCGAAAACGCCAAATGACGGAAGGAATAGAATAACTAAATCGAGATAAAATCAGATCGTGCGGATCAAGAGAAATTAACAAATATTTAGGAATATTGGAAGCGGACACCATAAACATGCAGAGATAAAAGGGAAAATTTCAAAAATTCATGAAAAGAATGAATACATGGGCTGCCCTTTCATTAGATACTTGGGCGCTTTTTTAAAATGGATGAGGAAAGAACTTTAAAAAATGCATCTGAGAACAAGAAAACTCATGACGATGCATGTGTCTTTACACCATAGATATGACGTCGACAAACTGTATGTGTCAAGTAAAGAAAGATGAAGAGGACTCGCCAAGATTCCAGATAGCGTCAATACATCGATACAATGAATGAAGACTTCATGAAAAACGCGGAAAAAGACTGATTACTGTGACCAGAAACAACACAGACAACTCAAAATTCAAAAGAACGAAAATAACCAGGAAATAAAAATAAGAAAAAACAACTCTATGCATATTTCAAGCGACAAACAACGGAAATCTCTCACGTGAAAACTTGTCTTACAAAAAGAAACTTTACGAGAGAAACTTTATGAGAGAAACTGAATGTCTGTTTCAGAGCAAGAATAGATAAAACGCAAAAGAAAAATTACAGATGTAGAGTATGTGGCGACAGTTACGAAAACGATCAATCACATGATAATCGAATGCAGCAAATTAGTGCAAAGAGAGTATAATGTTAGACATGACTCTTTAGGCAAGGTGATCCACCGGGAATTGTGCAAATTTTTTTTAATTCGACCATTAGAACTAATAGATTAAGCACAATCCGAAATCCGTGCCGGAGAATAAGACGTAGAAGATTCTTTGAAATTCTGAGATACAAACGGATCATTAAATCTCAGCTGTACCACCAGACCTAGTGATAGTCGAAAAAGAAAAGAAAATCGAAAAAGAACCGGCCAAATATTGAAGTTTGCCATTCCGGCTGACCACAGTGTACAACTGAAGGAGAACAAAAAAAGCGAAAAATACCAAGACTTTTCTAGAGAAATAAAAACTATGGAACCTTAAAGTAACCATGATACCAGATGTAATGTATAGTCCTGATGTAGTTGGCACTAAGGCTAGAGGATTGGAAATTAGAGGACGAGTGAAAACTAACCAAGCTACAGCATTGTTAAGATCGTCCAGAATACCGAGAATAGTCCTGAAGACTTTAGCAGACGCGCTGTCTCTCCGAATGGTGAGGAAACCATCCATTAACGCCGGTATGAAGAAATCTCAAATAACAATGATAATAAAACTTTCAAAATTGTGGACTTTACTGTCCCTGCTGACTACAGAATAAAACTGAAAGAAAGTGAAAAGAAGAATAAGTACCTGGACTATGCAAGGGAATTGAAAAACTATGGAATATGAAGGTGACAATTATACCATTCGTGATTGGTGCTTTTGGTACAGTCACCAAAAGAATATTCATGGGACTGCAGAACTTGCATGTAGGAGGACTAATGGAGACCGTCCAAACGACTTGAGGAGTCTAGCTGTCACTCAAACACCAGTGAAAAACCATCTGCAAAAACTGATGTGAAAAAACTTCAAAGATAATAATAATAATAGTGTAATGTTTAGTGTCGTGGGAAAAGGGTGCGCTGACACCACTTGAAATTCTGAAAGAGGCTGCTTTCTCTTCAACTAGTGCCAAAATTCTGGAAAAAGGTATACATGCAACTATTCCACCTCCAGGAGTGGGCAAATAGTGGATTAAACTGAGCTGTGTAACCTTAGTATGGCAACTTATAAAGAAGAAGGATAACTCCAAATTCGAACGTTTTAAACTCGACAATCGCAGTCACAGCACAATCAAGTAAATAATACTAATCCTCGGTAGACAATTATAGAAGTGCATAATGGCTAAAGAACTGGACCCCGGTCTATATTAGCGTGTTCAAACTCCTGCCAGGCTATAAACTTCAACTTCAAACTAATACCCATATGAAACCCCATTTGATCTTAGACATTGATGTGCCAGTGTTGGCTGATAATCAAAATTTAGATCTGCTCTGTATTGACACAGGATCCAGCTTAAAACAACTACCGGGAGTGATGTATAATTGTTGGTTTGTTGGTTGGGTTTTACGGCATATCAACCTTTGTAGGCTATTTAACGCCAAATCCATTTTTATGTAAATAATCAATTCTATTTCACACAATTCAGTTTAGCATGAGTACACAGTTTAATTGTCAAAATCATTTCTATTTCAA
The DNA here is from genome assembly GCA_963585895.1 of Sepioteuthis lessoniana. Classification (NCBI taxonomy): domain Eukaryota; kingdom Metazoa; phylum Mollusca; class Cephalopoda; order Myopsida; family Loliginidae; genus Sepioteuthis; species Sepioteuthis lessoniana. The sequence continues at coordinate 33,968,610 of OY757912.1, read as the reverse complement.
ACTATTCAGTTAACTCAAATAGTTCTAATTCAGCTTATTCAGTTTAGTTAAAGTACAGATTTTGTTTACACACAGTTAACTGTCAAAACATTTCTAAGGTAAACAATCAGTTTAATGTAAATACAGTTTCAATGTCAAAAACAGTTGTATTTCAAATAATTCAGTTTAGCACAAGCACGCAGTTTAAATGTAAGTACGATTTAATTCTTAAATCATATCTATTTTAAGGTATTCAGTAAAACAGTTCAGTTTAGCATAAGTATGCCGTTAGTTCTATTTAACCCGTAGATTTAGCCCTATCAAGTACTACCACGCCGGGCCAGAGTGGACGTGGGATCAATGGCAATTAGGGGGTGCTCCGTATTCCCCCAAGCCCCAGCATTACTGGAACCTCACCATCAGATTGCTAAGATTGGGGTGTCCTCGTGGTGTAATGGTTAAAGCGATGAACTGCGGAATCGTAGTACGCGAGTTCGTACTCCAGTCGCTCTATTACGTTCACTTTCGGGCAAATACCCTTGGGAAAGGTATGAACCCCCTTATTCTCCCTCCAGCTATGAGTAAATAGTAGGACGGACTAGGTTCTTCAGCCTTGGTGAGGCAACTAGTCTAGGAGAAGGAAAACTCTGAATTAAAACCTGTTAAACTCCGCTTAAAAATTGACCTTATGTCATATCCTGCCCGAGCGGAGGGGTTGGTAAATAGTACCATCAGATTGCTAAGTGTCATATCCAAGACACTCATTGGGGGGGTTCTTACCCCTCTACAGAGGTGCAGTCAGTGTATTCTACAGCCCCAGTCGACACGGCAGAGAGAGACGAAGGAGAGAGAGAGAGAGAGAGAGAGTCAGGGAACTCCTTACCGTCAGCACAACTTGATGAAGATATGTTAGATATTAATACCACTGTTTTTTTTTAACAATGATGACTTAAGCAATAGATAACCCAAGATATTTGATGTAAGTTCAGACAAAAAAATAAAATATACCAAAAAATTATAGCTTTAAATAAATGTTTTTGAATACAAATTTCTAAGTTATAAAACATAGAACTTTTCCATCGAATCCTATAACTTTTTACACATATATCGGAACGTAGCATCAGCTACCATTCCGTTTCAAAGTGGATCTATGAGTAATGGCAATGAAAAGATACTACATACTCCCCAGATATCCAGAACTGGATTCTCATCATCAAATTTTGTTTAGTGTCATATTTAGGAAACCCAATTTCGTGGAGAGACATTTCCCTCAGTAAGGGTTGTATTCAACGTATTTTAAGCTACACTAACGGAGTAGGCTCCCTCTTTTCTAGTGCCATGGTAAGTAAAACTTATTAAAGTAACTTACGAAAATAGAAAATATTTTTTTAAAAGCAATTAGGTTCTTATTGTACGGAGAACAGCTAAAATTGCCGCACTCATCGAATAGAACATGGCGCAAACTAATATGCTTATTTGGTCAGTTCATATTTGATGTGTCGGTCAGCTTGCAGCCATTGAGCAGAATTAGTAGGGTAATTATCAGGTGGATATAATTGTAATTACTAGTTGTTCTTCATTAATGGAAAAATGAGGTCGGATAAAACGCTCCTTGAACTGAGGATCCAGCCAATCGATATCTTCTTAGACGCTATTGTCTGAAGAACATCTGCAGCTTATCTGTGTTTTACCGTCTTCCTCTATCCGGGCAAGAAACCGGTAAATACTTGTTTTTATTGTCGGTTTTTAATTGCAATCTACTTCCTGTAATGATGTAGATATTGTTCCGTGATTGGCCTTTACGGCTAAAAATAAATCCGCAATTTAAAGAAAGTTTCGTTATTTTTAATCAACTTACAACGCTATTATTGATTGATGATTTTGTATTGTCTGAATTTACATTGAATGTTATTTTTTATCATCCAAATTCTCGATATAATCTTATAATTCACCAAATGTTCATTTGACCATATAGTTAAGTTCCTGGCATTTTTGGCCCTATTTCAACCAGACTTTCAGTGATTGTTGAGTCATGCTTGGTAAGATTTTAAACGATTTTAAGAGGATTTTTATGTCTTGCAATTTCCTTCACTGTAAAATGAAGTTCATTTCTGGAAGATGATCAGAAAGAAAAGTAGTATAAAAGGGTCAAACATTATAAAATTATATATACTTGATATTTGATATAATCTTTTCATAGTTTTGTTAAATTTCTGGTTTAAAGGTACACCAACATTCATGGATTAATCATTGCCGAGGGCCATCCTGGTAAAATACATTTTTTGGTAGTCGTAATAGATAATTGGGGAAATAAAGGAGCCTATACCTTTCCCAATGGTATATGTGCGATGGTGAACGTGATAGCGCTACTGGGGTTCGAACTTGCTCACTGCGTCAGGCTCCCGTTTTGGTTATAATGTTTCAAGAATTGATATTCTTTCATATTCATGTGTTTCAAGAATTTGATTAATTTTCAAGATTTTTTTTTTTCTTTAGATTTACTATCTTTGTAAATTAAGCATCTACGTTAAATATATGAACTTTTTGGCGGGAAGGTGTTATACTAGGAGGAGTTTAATGGAATTTAGCGATTTGCTTATATATATATATATATATATATATATATATATATAACTCTGGTGATTTGAAAAGAAACATAATCGAATTTGTAAATAAAAAAATATTACAAATCGATATCTGGAAAAAAAATTAATGAAGAAAGAAAAAAAACAAACTAGAAACACCCCTACTGCTTGGAATTATCAACCAGTACTGCGATAACCTGGAAAAAATAAAACCCTGACACAGAGTTACATGAGCTAATGCTTAAAAGTGCTTAATACACGAAGTAAAGCAAAACTAGTAATGATAAATGTAGAAAATCTAAGTTTACTGTTGAATACTTTCTCCCATGTATCGAGAAAAAGTCATCTATAACTTCTGATAATAACACCAATGAACTGTTCAATTAGAGATTTGAAATAAAAAAAAAAACTTGTCACTTCAGTAGATAGGTGTTTTCTATGCTAATCTCATTCTTTCTGGCGGACACCGTAAAAATAATGTCGTTTTGGCCAACCTCCTTAAGTCTGTATTGTCCTGTAGATGAATAAGGTAAAACCTGGGTAAGTAATTTCTGTATATATATATATATATATATATATATATATATATATATATACGTGTACACGTTTATGTGTGCATTTGTGTTTAACTGTGTTTGTGTATCTTTCTGTCCGACCATTTACCCAATGTCTCCGCACGAGCAGGATATAACACAAATTCCATTTTTAAACGGAGGTTAACAGGTCTGAAGTCAGGGTTTTCCTTCTCCTTGATCACTTGCCATACCAAGGTTAAAAATACGAGTCTTTCCAACAAATTACCTTAAGCTTTAGAGAGAATAATTGGACTCTTAACATTATCAAGTGTATTAGTACTATGTGAAATGCAGACAAAATCGCACAGAATTTCATCTTGTTCCGTTATGTTACTTCCTACGAAAATAACTTTTTGCCGCACCACGTGAGTGTGTGTTAGTGTGTGTGTGTTAGCTTTCTTAGAAATGTATTTCCTTTAGGATGAGAAGGGCCTTAACTGTCATTCTAATTGCCCAAAAGTAGTGTCGAGCAACAAGGACAAAGTGGATACATGCACGCTTGAAGAACATTAACACGAAGTCAATAAAAAACGACTCCTTTTACTCATTCCACTTATCATATTCATAGTCACCACCCTTTTCCCACCAACTTGAGATTTGATTATGAACGTTTTAGAAACAACCTACCGGAAATGTTCAGGAATATTTCCTTCTGTTCGATTTGGCCACTGTTTCCGTATTTAGCAGCAAATGAAGGATTTATCGTTTTCATATGATGAAAATATGCGTCTCACTTTGAGTATATATCGTAGGAAACAATGACTGGTGATTGAGTCAGATATATTTGCAAAGTAAATTAAGTTTTGCAAATTCTATCAAAGTAAAAACAAATAATATTTAAAAGACTATGTGTAATTCATTTTAGAAGGTTGATTTGGATTTCAGAGCCTACTGTGCTAAACCAGGGTTTTATAAAATAAAACGACATCGAATATCAACCTGTGTGTTCTCGTATAGAAGATTGTATCAATTTTTTTAATATTTAATTTTCAAAGTTTCTTGTAATAATTATACAAAGTCTTATCTAAAAGTTGGGAAAATTCATTATATATTTATAGGTTAAGGTCTACATCGTAAAAAAATACACTTGTAGTCATAATTCGGTATATCCAACTCTATGCAGAACACAAATACAAAATTCGTTCCAAGATATGCATAATTTCTTTATTACATATGATATGCAAGTATTTAAAAAAGCCTTTATTCTGTTCATTCTTCTTTTTCGTCAGTGTCTAATGAATTTTTAGATCAGCTTTTTTTTGTATGTTAAAATGGATAAATATACATTTACTTCTACATGTCTTTTTCGGTTAATGATACACAGCTTCACCTACCTAGGAAGCAGTGTCTCATCAACCGAAAAAGACGCGGCTTATAAAGGCATGGACGGCTATCGATCATAAGGAAATCAGATCTGACCGATAAAATGAAACGCAGTTTCTTCCAGGCAGCGATCGTATTGATACTGCTGTATAGATGCACTACTTGGACACTAACTAAACGGCTGGAGAAGAATCTAGACGGCAATTACACAAGAATGCTGCGAGCAATATTGAACTAGTCCTGGCGGCAACACCCTACAAGGCACCAACTATACGGCCACCTGCTTCCCATTACGAAAAATATCCAATTTAGACGAATCAGACATGCAGGACACTGCTGGAGAATCAGGGACGAGCTCATAAGTGATTTACTCTTATGGACTCCCACATATGGCCGGGCAAAAGCAGGACGACCACCTCGAACATACATACAGCAGCTATGTGAGGATACGGGATGTAACCCTGAAGACCTGCCAGAGGTGATGAACGATTGGGAGAAGTGGGGAGAGAGGGTCAGCGATATCCGTACCTGTGGCACGACATGATGATGATGACTTCTACATGAGATCTGGATAAAGCAAGATTTAAGTCAAAATCCTCAATATGTATATAAGAACATTTTACTAAGAGGTACTTGTAAATGAAGGATAATTCTGATTTTTCTACTGTAATATGAAATACTATCACGAATCAGCCCTCAGATATAATTTCTTATCATGTTTTGAAAATGGCATCATGATAAAAAAACAAAAAAAAAAAAAAAAAAGATAAAATCAGTATTTTTCATTTACAATCATCAGTATCTGAAGCAGGACTTCCTGATTGTACATATTCCCTTAACACTCTTTCTCTCCCCATACAGACATATCGGCCATTTACTTTATTAGTTGTATCCAGTGACCACACAGATGAGATATTGTTACTATGGTAAGTGAAATGGTCTACTAATTTCACACGCTTGACATTTAATGGAGATCGTTCAATGTTGTGTAAAACACAAACACTGTTTCATCTGATGTCAATGCCTCTTGCTGCCTCTTCCGATCCGTGCAGTAATGATTCATCTTGCGGGTGTCTTTGAGAGAAGCGCTTGATCATTTGCGTATTGTACGCACATAAAAATAATAAAGCTGATATACAAAAACATAACCCGCTTCTGTATTTTTCCTTTTATTAAATACAATCTGCATATGAGAAGAGTGAGAGAGGGTCAAAGATGGGTGAACTACATACACAAAGGCGAGGTACAAAGCTTCAGTAAACCTCTTTCTTTTTAGCTTGCTTTCATGAGACTAGTACAGGGCAACTTAAAGACATGGAATTATCTTGTTTTTTTCTCTGCTTCTCTGCATTCACGAGTCTGGTATAAGGTCTCCTCAAAGCATAGAATCAGCTAAGTTTCTCCTCGTTTCCCAACGTTCGTGAGTCTGTCATTATCTCAGACCTTCTCCACCTACAAAACCTGGGCTGTCTATCACAAAGCCAGATCCCAGAGCGACGTAATGCCTCGTGGCTTTCTTGTCGGTTTTCCTCCTTTTCGGATCAAAATCTCCATGGTTTTATAATATTCAAGACATCTAAGCAAATTCTCGTGGTAAAACCTCCCACATAAAAGCCTATGCCTTGTATGTGGGCACACCCTGTTCTTGCACGCAACTTTCGTGGCACTTCCACAAAGGAAACATTTGCGTCCTGTTTACTTTGGGAAATAGGTTTATTTCCTGTCGTGCCACCCAAGCAATTTACATGACATGTCAAAATGTCACCAATACTGTGTTGTAAATTTTTGGAGGGCTATCTACTGCTTCTTGTCATTAGTGTTTCACAATTTTCCTTCATTTGGTCTTTTGTCCTAAGTTGTCTAACCTTACGTATCTAAGAAGTTTGTTGAGATATATAGCACTATTTTATCTCCTTAGAAAATAAGACTTACTTCCTGGAAACAATAAACACACACAACACACACCCAAACATACACACACATGTATATATAAATATACATATATATATATATATATATATATATATATATATATATATATATATATATATATATATTAAGATAAAGGAATTTTTGTCAGAATTCTTATTACATCGTAAACAAGAGGTAAATGACTCATTAAAAATATACTTGCTTTTAGGATTAATTCAAGAATATTATTTCCCATTACAGTATATATAGTTGTTTTCTGATTTGAAATACAAACACGTAATCACATGCAAGGCGATGATTAGTAACAGATATATAACCACTCCCTGCACTCGTTCATAATTTGATCTCATGTACATGTAGACGAAACCATCTGTTTGTAAAATTATGTTCTTGAAGCTAAGATTTTCTATGCCTATTTTATGACGAATGTCTTCTTTACAGTATAATTCGCTATATATATATATATATATATATATATATATATATATATATATATATATATATATATATATATATATCGGAACCATATTATTGCCAAAAGAGATCTTTAAAATTCGACCAAAATTAAACTCGGCAACTACTATACTCAGCAACTATTATACTCAGCAATATTAGACTGAAAAATTATTATATTATGCAACTATTATACACAGCAACAATTTTTCAAAGCAAATATTATAGTCAACAACTATTATTCACAGCAACTTTTATACTTACCAACTACTGATACTCAGTAACTATTTTAGCAAACCACTATTGCACTATGCAACTACACGAAACAACAAATCTTATACTCATCAACTCCTGTTCTCAGTAAATATTATACTAAAAACAACTATTGTACTCAGTAACAATTATACTCAACTACGATTATAATCGGCAAATTTTATACTCAATGATTATTAAAACTTTGCAACTAGTTTCCTTAATAGATATTATTCTTTGCAATTAATATACTTAGCAATAATTCTATTAAGCGACATTAGGAATTATTATACACAACAACAATTATTCTCAGTAACATTTATATAAGGCAAATATTATACTCAGTAGCTATTATAATATTTTTCTTCTTAGCAGTTACTATACTCAAGAACTTTTCTTCTCATCATCTATTAATACTCAGCAACAATTTTACCCAACATCAATTATTCTATTCGACTTCTAAGCTCAGCAATCACGCACAGATTATACATTCTTAATTAAACAATTTAAAGTTGTGTGTAGATTTACATCTATACCTAAACAAATTTACACAGCTTCTTACAAACACGCCTACACATATGTATGTTTGTGTGTGTGTGCGTGTGTGTGTGCATGTGTGTGTGTGTTTGTGTGTGGAGGCGTGTGAAATATGCCACCGCTATTTATTCCTATCTTCTTTGAGCAAATTAATTTGATTCACCAATTAAATACAACCAGTGAATCAAAAGAGACGATGTTTAAAAATGCATTTTCGTTTTGTGAAATCAGAAGTTTTATCCAAATTACCTCCAAGCCAGATTTTACATGATTTCTTTTTATGGTGAAATGGGACCGCACACCAATCGAGACGCATGCGTAGCCGTCAAAAAAGAATTAAAAGAGACAGAAAAATGCTTGATTGTTTGGTTAAACGGATATCGGTGAACAAATGAGAATGACTCTTTGTTTTGTGAATGACTGTATGATTGCATGTGTGGCTCTGATTGTGTGCATGGCTGTATGAGTCTGAAAATGTATTTTTGTGTGTGTGAGAAGGAGTGCTTGAATGAATATTTCTTTGGTCTGTATAAGAAAGGGGAATATATGTTTGTTTTTATCTGAATGTGTGTGCCTACGTTCAGGTTTCTGATTCAATGGACGTTAGTGTGCGTGACTAAAAAGGTTTCTGTGTATGATTTAATGTTTGGCTACATGAATGCATGATTATGTATGAGAGTATATTCGTGTATATGAGAGTTTGCTTGAGTCCGTGAAACTGTAAGTTTGTATGCATGTAAATGTATGTTTGTATGGGTCAATAAGTGAGTAGGTGTCAGTAAATGTATGTTTGGGCGTGCAGGTCAATTTTTGTGAACAGCTGTATAATTCTAAGTGTGACTTAATCTTTGTGCGTAGGATGGTAAGTTTGTATGCGTGTTTGTGCGTAGGATGGTAAGTTTGTATGCGTGTTTGTGCGTATAAATCCATGTTTCTGTATACGACTGCATTTTTGAGTATATGATAGTGTATATCTGTGTCCGACTGCTTGTCATGTGCCAGCATGATTGCAAATAAATGTGTGTTTGTGGATCTGACTGTCTGCTTGCGTGTATGAATGCATGTCAATTTGCTTGCGTATAAATGTATATCTGTGCATGTGAGTTTATAATGATGTGCTCGACAGTGCCGTTTTATGTTTGATTGTATGTTTGTGCGAGTGAGGGACGGTAAGTTTTTTATGCGTTGAAATAATTTTCTGTGACGGGGACTGTATATCTATCCACAATGGTATGTTTGTGTATATAACTGTATGTTTCTGCGAGTGACATTTCATTTTATGTGTTTAACTACGTATCTATGTGTGACAGTATCTGTGTACATAACACTATATTTGAGTGGATATCTGAATATTTGTTTGTATTTCTGATTATAAGTGCGTGGTTGTATTTTAATGCACGTAACTCTGTTTTTGTCTACTTAATGTTATTCGCGTGATGGTATATATATATATATATATATATATATATATATATATATATATATATATATATATATATATATATATATATGCGTTTGACTCTGTGCTAATTGACCATTGAGTGGTGTATTGCTGTGTGTTTATTCATATATGAATATATTTTAATTTCCGAGTCACAATACGTGTATGCGTGACAGTATATTTGTATATTTCACAATGTATGTGTCCGTATATGTGTGGCTGTTTGCTTGCATGTGTGGTTGTGTATGTGGAACTGCGAACTGCGTGTTCGTGTATGTGTGACTCTAAATTTCTGTGTATGACTGTAGGATTCTGTGTGACTATATATGTTTGTGTCGATGTATGTACGTATGATTTGTTGCTTGCGTGTATGACTGTACGTGACTGTGTATTTCTGTTAGTATGCCATTATGTTTTAGTGAGTGACAGTATGATTTTGTGTTTGACTGCATGATTCTCTCTGACTGTATGTCTCTGAGTGCAATTAATTATTTGTATGTAGGTGTTTGTGTGCCTGCAGGATTCTATAAGCCTGATTATCTGTTTGCGCATGCGACTATTTGTTTCTTTCTGACTGTATATTTCTGTGTATGATTGTATGTTTGTGTATAAGTGGATGCTTTTACGTGTGTGTGACAGTGTACTTGATTAATATTGAAAGCTGTCTACGAATGTTGTGAAACGTATGAAGAAATGTGTCTTAAAAAAAAAAGAACGTGAACGAAGAAAAATCTCACTTTCAAAACAGTTATGCCACTCCAACTTCTTGCTTAGGGTCTGTACACTGTATTAATAATGGTGCCGTTGTTCACTCCTTTCTTTTCTGAAATGCACAATCAAAGTAAATTACCATTTTTCTGTTCATCACTTTTTTTCTAACCTTGAACCAACTCATTTTCAGTTAATCTTCTAAACAATGGTAATTAGCCGCTTTCAGATTTTTTTGTAACTCAGGCATTTGAAAAGTTATTCGGTCACAAGATGCGTAAAACATATTCATCCTACAACACATTATTTGACTCTTAATACTGAAGCCGCCTTTAAGTGTGAATCAGTATTTCGTTTGTCTTTAAAAGAAGAAACAATTTTTGAAAAGTGCTAATGTAATCTGTTAAATCATGGAATGTGTTTTAAAACAGTTGAACCATTACCACAGGGAACAATTTCTATTTCCTTGTATCCTGCATGAGTGCAGACTACATTTTTTGATTTGAAAATTCCATATATATGTTGTATTCTCATATGCATATACATCTACTTACATGCAGAATCCTAACGATACAATAAATAAACAGACGAACGAAGACTTCTTTAAAGAAATATACCTCTCACTTTATTTGTGACGTTTGCGTGTGAGAGGGAGTTGGAGACCGAACAAAGACTGCAATATATTGACCCCCAATCTTATGGCCATTAGCGTTGTGTCTTTCTCGTTCTTCTGATGCTCAACCGGTTGCTGGCTTTCTCTATTGTATCTTATCACGAATTGGTCTGGTCCCCAACTCCATCGGGGGTACCGAGGGCTCCTTCGGCCGGGTGTGGCTTTCCCTACCACATTTCGTCTTTAACCCGTCTGGTCGACAACTCAATCAGGGGCACCAAAGGGCCCCTCTAACGGTTGATGGCTTTCTCTACCACATCTTGGCTCTGACTTCTGTGGACCCCAACTCACTGACTTCCTGTCTCACCGAGTTATATAATAGTTCAATCACCCTGTCAATCGCCCGCTCAATCTTTGGAATGGCGTGTTTGATCGTCATCAAGCGAAAATAACTGTCATGCAGTTCAGAGGTCACTCTCTTCCGGCGCCTCAGTCTATGAGTGTATCATGGGCTTTTACCTTGTCCCAATTCGTCAGCCAAGTCCGCCTACGCATCGGAGTGTGTCACTTCCTTCCGGTGCATCACTTTGGAATAGCTTGTTTGGCCGGGTCGAAGGTCACTATAGAACACACACACACACACACACACATATATATATATATATATATATATATATATATATATATATATATAACTATGCAACTTTTTTTAATGAATAAATGTTACTTAAGCAAGGATCCAGGGCTTTATAATATCTGTTGGAAAACCTGCAACAGAATTACAAATATATATATATATATATATATATATATATATATATATATATATATATATAAGCGCCTGATCTTTATTCACCGACTCGACCCAAACATAAGGGAAATAATAAAAAAGTCTTGAACGTCTTTATTTAAAGATCCTAAGAAGAAAATACTCCGTGGTCTTCTAAAAAACACGCTTAAACACACACACACACACACACATATATATATATATATGTGTATATATATGACAGGGACACCTCACGTGTGTGTACGTGTGTGCATGTATGTGTTTTATAATGCATCATAAAGTAATTCAGAACGAATGTTGTCTTAAAAGAAATATATTCTTTTTATTCTTAAACAACAATTCTAGGATTTTATTATTTTTAGTGTGCAGCCTGGTTAATAAATGAAAATTCCCAATATATATACATATATATATATATATATATATATATATATATATATATATAGTACGTGCAGATTTTTAGAATAGCTTTAAGTAGAGCATATATCTTGATTTCTAAAAGAGAAGCCGTTTTTGTTCGTTGCGTCTCTTCTGAGAAACACCGTGACAGCAAGCAGGAGCGAGGAAAATATATATATATATATATATATATATATATATATACACAGAGAGAGAGATATATATATATATATATATATATATATATATATATATATATATATATATATATATATATATATATGTGTGTGTGTGTGTGTGTGTGTGTCTGTATGGTTTTTTGATTATCCAACGAGAAATGTAATTATTTTTAAAGGAATAAGTCCCCATATGAATTCAAGACTAGTATTTAACTTTTTATAATTTCATCTACAAATGCTCTACTCGTGTTGCTGACTTTACGTCTTCTTCAAGAGATTTAAATAACTAAGTTAAATTCTGGGAATTCCTTTTATAGAAAATATTGTTCTGATTCGTTGCTGTAATTTTGTTTGATTCCGTTTTTGTGTCTGTGAATGTCTCATTGGATTTAATTGTTCGTGATGACTTTTTGTTTAAGTAAATTTATTTTTATACCTATACATATGAATTTTCGGTATTGAATTTGCAAGATACTTAGAGAATATTTGGGGATCTTTGCGGATTGTATGGACATCACGTCACTTCGGATCTAGAGGAGGTTGCTTGTTTGAATGTGGTGTGGAGTATCTAGCAGCATGCCAATCTGTTTGGGAGTAGTCCTTCTACTAAAGTGGCT
>OY757912.1:33928727-33951227 GCA_963585895.1 Sepioteuthis lessoniana | reverse complement strand
ATATATATATGAAGACGGATTTTGATAGTTAAGGCAGCAGGTCTCAATCCACACTCTGGCAGTCATTGAAAAAGTTTGTCTCGCAGGCTGTGCAGGAGGTTCGTGTCCCTCAACTATCGTGTTACACATCTCTTGGGTTACTAAATATTAGTATTACATTTTCAAATGCACATTTAGTTTTACTTTGTTATATTTTCAGATTCTCCAATGGCTTCAAGCACGTCAAAATGTCGAGGATGCCTCAACAAGGCAAATTATTTCTGCTGCGTGTGTGGGGACTTCACAACAGTTGCATAGCGTCGAACCATCACTTCCCTCCTCAGAAGCGCTTACTTTCACTATTTTGACTGTAAAATTGGTGATCAGGACAAATCTTGGGCTCCACACATCTGTTGTAAACCCTTCTGTAATGGACTAACTGCATGGTTTAATGGCAAGAAATCGGTTTTCAACTTTGCAGTCCCGATGGTTTGGAGGAGAGCCGCGAAACCCCGCTGATGATTGTTATTTTTGTTTAACTAATATAAGTGGTTTCAATGCATCTTCTAGGAAAAAGATCAAATATCTCAACCCAAAATAGAGAGAGAGAGAGAGAGAGAGAGAGAGAGAGAGAAAGGGACAGAGACAGAGGGACAAAGAGACAGACAGACGGAGAAAGAGAGACACACAGACAGACAGACAGACAGACTGGAAAAATCTGACAAAATATGAAAAAAAAGATGGAAACGGAGGAAGAATATCGAAACTCACAATGGATAAGATCGTTTTTTATAGAGAAAAAAAAACTAAACTTTTAACTCCCGAACACAATTCCATACTTTTAGTTGTTTTTATTTAGACATAATTCTCATATTTGTGTCAGATGAACATGTAATGCCTTTTACCAGTTGTGCCTTTCACTATTTGCTTACCTACTGCCCAGATGTTCTTAATGAATCAACGTATAGCCATTTTTCCTGTTGGCGCCAAGCTTCATTCACATTTCAGATGTAAAAAAAATTCTCTCATTTTCTTTTCTTTTTTTTTTACTCTTACTTTTTCTTATCTGTCTCTGCTTCCCTCTGTTCCTGTCCCTTTTTATCTATTTCCTCCTATACCGACTGCTATGTCACCTCTAACGTTCTGATGAAGTGGTAGTGTAAATAAAGAGGAAATATTTATTAAATATTTTGTCTGTGTTTTGGTTAATCTACTTTTCTCTTTATTTTTTCACACGCACACTCAAACGTACACCCCATATATATATATATATATATATATATATATATATATATATATATATATATATATATATGTCTCGCCTTATATATATATATATATATATATATATATATATATATATATATATACATATATATAAGGCGAGACATATCTGGGTAGTGAAGGTGATCCACTGGGATATGTGCAGGAAATTTCAGTTCGACCATACAAAAAAATGGTATATGCACAACCCGGCACCTGTCCTAGAAAATGACTCGCATATATTCCTATGGGACTTTAACATACAAAGGAATCACCTAATCCCGGCCAGAAGATAAGACCTTATAATAATCAACAAAAAACAAAAGACAATCTTCAAAATTGAAGACTTTGCTTTCCCGGTGGACCACAGAGTAAATCTGAAGGAAACTGAAAAGAAGGATAAGTACCTCGACCTTGCTAGAGAATTGAACAAGCTGAGGAACATGAAAGTAACGATTTTGCCAATTGTGATTGGTCATTAGGCACAATAACTAAAAGGTTATTAAAAGGCCTGGAGGATTGGAAGTTGGCGGACGGATAAGGACTATCCAAACGACAGCATTGCTAAGAACGGACAGAATCCTGAGACGAGTCCTGGAGACTTGTGGAGATTGCTGTCTCTCAAACTCCCGTGAAAAACTATCAGCTTACACTGATGTGAAAAACTCTAAAGGAGTAAGTAATAATAATGGAAAACTTGAGAGTCGAAATGACTGCAGGAGGAAAAAATTAAATTGAGATCCAGAGGAGGATTTTCCATGGAGATGCGTTATAACTATTTCAAATACCCATGATGTCACTTGATCATATGCCGAGGGAAATAAATCGCAAGAAAAAAATAAACTACCTAACGTACAGGAACGACAATAAACTACTTTCCAAAGATTAAAAAGAACTGAAAAAGCTTGTAAAAGCAGTGAGGGTAAAGTGTGATGATATAAGAATAAAATTAGGCATTATAATGTGTCATTCTATTAATGAGCTGCAGTAAACGGCTCATGGCAGAAGGAATAAAACTATCAAATCAGGAAAAAATCAGAACGCACGTTGCGTTGTAAACTTACATATATAAGAGAATATTGGAATAAAATGCCATCAAATATGCAGAGATGAAAGAAAAAAAATTAAAAAAGAATACCTCAAAGGAATGAGAAAACTACTCGAAACACAACTACTTGGTAGAAATCTCATCAAAGGGATAAATATCATGGATGTTTCTATTGTATGATACTTGGCACCATTCTTAAGGTGGGCGTGAGAAGCACTCCAGCAAATGGACCAGAGACCAAAAATAACTCATGATGATGCATAAGGCCCATAGATGATGTAGACATACTGTGTGTGTCAAAAAGAGGGAAGAGGGCTAACCAACATTAAATATAACCACTGCAGCAAATTAGAGTATGAGACTACACACGACTGGGTTGGCAAGGTGATCCATTAGGAATTGTGTGCGATACAAACAGATCACCTAATCTCGACCAGACGACCAGACATAGTGTTAGTCAAAAAAGAAAAAAAAGAGGACATGCCAAATAGTGGATTTTTGCGTTACAAAAAAGGGAAAAGCGAGATAAGTATCTTGACCTTGTTAAAGGACTGAACAAACTTCTGAACTTGGAATGAAAAGTGGCAAACTGACGGAATGGAACTCCCAAATCATGACAAGATTAGAACGCTCCAAGAAAATCCTATGAATACTTTGCATCTTGGTGTCTGACAGCAACAAACAAATGGAAAAAAAAAAAAAGATTAAAAAGATATCTCATGAGAACAAAGAAACTATTCGAGACAAAATGGTCTAGCAGAAACATTATCAAAGGAATAAATACCTCGGATGTATCCCATGTTAGATATTCGGGACCCCTTCTGAGGTGCACCAGAGATGAATTTAAACAAATGGACCAAAGAACAAGAAAACTAATGACCATGCATAAGGTATTACACCCCAGAGATGACGTTGACTGAATATATTTATCAAGAAAAGAGGGAGGAAGTGGACTTGCCAGCATTGAAGGCAGCGTTGACGCACCGATACAACGACGCTAAGATTACGGAGAAAAACACGAAGGACTGATTACAGCTATCAGAATCCTTACTGTCAACACAATGGACAACAGATTGACAATAACTAGGAAACAAAAATGGGAAAAAAAAACAACTCTATGGACGTTTTAAACCATTAATAAACCACATCTCACACAACCAAACCTGGACGTGGCTTAGAAAAGGAAACTTTAAGAGAGAAACAGAATCTCTCCTAATAGCAGCACAAAAGAACGTCATAAGAACCAATCATATCAAAGCGAGAATAGATAAGACGAAACAAAATAGCTAATGTAGACTATGCGGTGACTGAGAAGAAACTATCAATCACATAATAAGCGAATACAGCAGATTTGCACAGAATGAGTATAAGACTAGACGCAACTGGCTGGACAAGGTGATCCACTGAGAGATGAGCAATACATTTAAATTTGACCATACGAACCAATGCGATATGCACAATCCAGCATCAGTCCAAGAAAATGAACTACATAAACTCCTATAGGATTTTGACATACAGACAGATCCCATGATCTCAGCCAGAAGACAAGACTTTATGATTAACAAAAAAAGGAATTTGCAAAAATGTCGACTTTGATGTCCTGGCTGACTGCAGAATAAAACAGAAAGAATGTGAAAAGAAGGATATGTACCTCGACCTTCCTAGGGAACTGAAAAACTATGGAACATGAAGGTGACAATTATACCAATTGGGATTGGTGCTTTCGGTACAGTAACAA
Organism: Sepioteuthis lessoniana; assembly: GCA_963585895.1. Classification (NCBI taxonomy): domain Eukaryota; kingdom Metazoa; phylum Mollusca; class Cephalopoda; order Myopsida; family Loliginidae; genus Sepioteuthis; species Sepioteuthis lessoniana. Next base: position 33,947,199 of record OY757912.1, on the reverse strand, counting down.
ACGGATTATAGATGAAACTGGAGGACTTGGAAATAAGAGGAGTGGAGACCATCCAAACTACTACATTATTGAGAATAACCAGAATACTGAGAAGAGTTCTGGAGACTTGAGGAGACTTGCTGTCACTCAAATTCCGATCAAAGACCACCAGCTAAAACTGGGAAGAAAATCAACTCCACGTCCGTTTTAAGCCACTAACATCTCACACGAAAATACATGGACGTGGCTAAGAAAGGGAAGCTTTCAGAGAGAAACTGACGCCATAAGAACCAGTCATATCAAAACAAGAATAGATAAGAAGCAACAAAGCAGCAAATGCCGACTGTGTGGAGATAGAGACGAAACAATCAATCACATAATAAACGAATGCATCAAATTAGTAAAGAAAGTATAAGAGTAGACACGACTGGGTGGGCAAGGTGATAGATTGGGAATTCTGCAAGAAATTTATATTTGATCAAATGGTATATTTACACCACAGGAACTGCCCCAAAGTATGAGATACAAAATACTGTAGGATTTTGAGATTTGAACAGGTCACCTAATCTTGCCCAGACGATCAGACCTTTTAACAATCAACACCAAAAAAGTCAAGTAGTAAAATTGTGGACTTTGCTGTGTCAACTGACCATAGCGTAAAATTTGAAAGAAAATAAAAAGAAGGACAAAACCTTCGACTCTCGAACGAAATTGAAAAAAAAAAAACTGTGGAATATGAAAGTGATGTTTATACCAATTATAATTGGTGCTCTTGGTACAGTCACTGAAAGATTTTTAAAGGGACAGGAGGACTTGCAAATAAGAGGACGAGTGGAGACCACCCAAACTCCTGCATTATTGAGAAGAGCCATAATAATGCGTTGAATAGTGGGGACTTGAGGTGACTTGCTGTCACTCAAACATCAGTGAAAGACCATCGGCTAACACAGATGTGAAAAACTCTCAAAGAGAAAATACTAATAATCAAGATGTTTATGATAAATTGGCAATTATTTTGATAATATTTACTTAAGAAATATTATGAATAGAATCATTAATTATAATTATGATAATATCAATAATATTGACAGTACATATAAGTCAATATTCAGAATTAGTATATACAAATATTAAGTTAAAAAAAAATATATAGTACTGAATGAAAATCAAAGAATTTTTTTTAAATTAACAAAAGAAAATAAGATTGATATTAGTAATGGTATTAATCAGGATGTTTTCCTTAATTAATCAGAGATGATTTTTTTCTAAATATAAAATTGGTAAATCTATTGATAAGTTTTTAATTGTTGGTTTTTTTTCTGTCCAAATTTTATATACATGACAGCAGACAAGGACATTTTTTTCTTTTTTGACACTAACTTCTGGCTTATGCTTTTTGTCCTTCTTTTAAACGAGGAAGAGTCCATTGAATTTTTTAAAAAAATCTCTCCATTATATAATGGTTTTCTGGAGAAAAATTGCTTGTAATATTTGAATAATGTATATACCTATTTCCGAAACATTGAATCTTGAATTTTTTTTGAATTTCCACACTCTTTTTTATAAATCAGATATATTTTCTTTGCCTTACAACCTTAATTCAAATCAAGGCATTACTTTCATTCACAGAAAATATTAAAGTAACCTTAGAATCTAATAAGTTAAACCCACTCAAACAATCACATATTTCTATTTCTCTGTTGTGCAATTTTCATTGGTTGTAAAGACGTAATTAAAACTGTTGTCTTGATAAATAATTAACACTGCCTGTTCTGAATAATTTAAAATACTGAGAACGAAAGAAGACAAAAAAAATTGTCATTAAATTTTCAATATTGAATCAAATTTAGACGTTAAATCTACGATTTTATTTTAATTAAATAGAGAATATAAAGTAATTTATTCGAATCATACTCATCAGTTGAGCGGTTTTAGTTTTTAAAATGCAGATCGAATCAGTGATATTGAATTTGATTATAGCTGAATGATTTGGAATTTTCCAATGAGTATTTTTTTAAAAATATAAAGAAACAAGGGGAAAACAAGTACATACAAGGAGAAAGAAATAACTGATGCGGAGACGTAAGAAGTATTTGCTGTGACCAACAAATATCAATTACTATAATATGATTGTGATAATTTAAATTATAATAGCCCCGCGTGATCAGGACTTCTAAAAAGTCTGAGAAACGGAATATCCGCATCTGCTATTTAATAAGGTAAGTCTGTATTTCTCGAAGATTTACAAGCTATTAAATATCTTGACGTCGTAAGTATGTGTATCCAGAAATTCATTCTTTTAAAAAAGGTTTATATATTTTACTTGATGAAAAATATACAAACTGCAAACATTAATGCAAATTAATTTTTGTTCATTACGTTAAGGAGTTAATGACGTTTAAGCTTTTATTTGATTTATTTGTTTAATTGCATATGAACCTTTGTCAGTTGTCTAATACTAAAAACGTAATTAAAATAAACAACTTAGTGGCACGAAAAAAAACAATACCTGGAGAAATGAGAGGGTCCACCCTCGTAACAAAGGCATTTGTTCAAAATAGTACGTAATAGCAAGAGTAGATTTTGAACTCCCTTACCTCGAGGCTGCATTCCAGCACTCTAGCCATAACACCTGAGTGACTCTCTATCTCTGTCTCTGTCTCTGTCTCTATATATATATATATAGTAATCCATGGACACACTGTTTAGAAGTATCACAATACATCAAATTGGCTAGACATGCTTTATATATATATGTCTGTGTGTGTGTGTGTGTGTGTGGTTGGGTAGAAGTCTTTCATTTGAAAATGTTTGATTAAATAATAAAGACACATTTTCTCTATATTATTTTAAGATCCTTTAATGTTTCCTGATAACTGTCTTGGTTTCAAATCGGAATTGGTACATGAATTCACCGAAATTGCCCCGAGCATTTTCGGACCTTTCCTTGGCCATCATCAGGTGTTGCTTGTATGTATAAAGAGTGTTTTTAAAGAGTTTTGAAAGCTTTTAGGTTTTTTATAAAACAAAACAAAATTACGTAAAGGCAGAGTTTGATAAAACTGAGATGCTGATGAATTTAAAAACCAAAAGCTATCGACGAAAATAGAATATTATCAATAAATATGGAATATTAAGAAAAAAAAACTAACGGCATTTTAAAACATTTTCACTACTATTAAAATTAATTATATATATATATATATATATATATATATATATATATATATATTTATATATACATATATAGTAATCCACAGATGTACTGTTTAGAAGTAGCACGATACGTCAGTGTGGCTAGACATGCGATCTGCTTCTAGCTAGGATCGAAACCTCGCTAACTTTACGTAAACCAGATAACATACCTTCAAGACATCACTAGTCTCAGCATAAGAGAAGTAGGTTTAATGCACATGTATTGATTTTCCTTGGTTAACATTTAAGCAAATTGCTACCGGAGTGCAACCCTTGTGAGTTATTTAATACTAAATCCGTTTTATACATAAATATTTAATACATGATTTGAAAACGCATATTTTGTACACAACATTTTAAACAATCTTGTGATTATTTGTTTAACACTTACTTAAACGGATTTTAGTATTTCTATCAGACCAAAATAATTCTATTTATCATTTGATTGCACACAGCCTCATGGTTTGCCTTGTATCAGTAACAATTTAATTTCACTCCAGCAATTTGTTTGCACGCATTTAAATTGTTGTACTTGCATGATTTATAAGTGAATAGGTTTTTAGTGATTTATTTAAGATGTTTTGGGAACCTTACCCATCTTACGATAATGGACTCTTCTCACCGTTATTAGTACAGAGATTTCGCAGATCTTTATCGGTGTTATATGAACAGTACGAGACTTTTTACCTTTTTTATGTAACTCTATCTTTCTTGTGTAATATAATCTGTTATCTAATATCCGTGTTTGTGGTTTCATTAGTGACCCTTACCGGGGCCACAATATTAGACTAGTTGGAACTGTTGGAACATGATTTAGTTTATCTATTGCTTCTACACAATTGATTAGTTTGAATTATATCTTTCTAATACAACTAATTCTCTTTAATGTTAATCATTTTGCTATTTATCATTAACTATTTTATTCTACAAAGTTAATTCATTTGCAAACACTCTGATGTTTCCCCTTTATTCAATGTAATACCAATAATTCAATTTTTTGCACTTAGTTTAACGGTTTCACCATTCCCTCATTAACAGTGATATTTTACACGGCTAAACACGTCCAAGTATTTCTATATTCTATCATTATTTCAAGTAAGGAAAACGTTTGAAGAGTTTCAAGTAATGCGACAAATTACTAATAATTCTGTTCAACATTAATTAAAAAAATAAAGTTGGCGACTGTAGCCAAGGGCGACCAGAAGGCTCTTTTTTCGATAGCTACTACACCGATGTGTAGGGAAGGGTACTGCTCCTTTCTCTGGATCGCTCCACTTTACCCTTGATAGATACCTTATATTGTTGAGAGTTAAGCAAGGCGGTATCAAGTGACATTTTTAAAGTCTTTGGTATGACGCGACCAGGGATTAAACCCAGATCTTCCGGACCATTGGCAAACAATATACCCACGAGACGAATGAGCCGGTTAACCAAACACTTAATGGTTTCAAAAATTGCTATGAAAAGCAAACGATTCCATTTAAAGTGTCATTTGTGTACAAACAGTTAAATGGTGAAACATTTCTATTTATTCTCTGAATAGCTACAGCACATTCCCCAAACCTCTATATGTATCTGTTATGACCGGTCATTAAGGGTCAATAAACAAATAACTCAACACGGAGATATGAGTGTCACACAAATGTATCCAAAAGTCTCTGAGGAGGGTATCCTTGGTTCAATGTACGCGAAAACAGGCAAGGTATTTACAAGAGCTGCTGCTGCTCTTTGCACTACCAGCTTAGTTCTTGCTTGATATTCTTTTTCGGTAAGTCCATTATTTTGGTCATAGGTGAGTCACCTCCAACAGTATCACATACTGTTAAATATACTATTCTGGTCACTCGTTGGAGGGTCTTAACCCTCTGCAAAGAGGCAGTCGGTTTATTCTATATACCCAGGTAACAAGGTATATATATATATATATATATTGTCATCCACAGACAGACTGTTTCGTTCTATCAGAACTCTTCAGTGTGGCTAGACCCGCAGGACGCTCGAAGCCGGGATCGAAACCCGTCCAACTTTACGATAGTCTACCGGCGGACTACGTTGGCTAAGGGAATTTAAAGGTATTTTATTTTTAGCAACAGCAGCAGCAGCCTTTGTTTACAATTTTTTTATACCATATCGGCTACCAGAGTGCTCAATTCTTACGAAGAGCTTTGCATTACGCTAGGGGCGGCCGACAAGGGGAGGTTTGATGAAAAAAAAAGGCTAAGAATTTTAATTTGCGTTTTGTATGATGACTATTCTAGCAAGGTTAGTGTACTCACCGAGGATTGGCGATGTCCTCGTGGTGTAATAGTAGAATTGCAGGACTGAGGAATAGTAGTAAGCGAGATTGAACTCTAGTCGTGCTACTACGTTCACTTTCGAACAAATACTCTTGGGAAAGGCATGAATCCCCTTATCTTGAAAGTTTTACATCCTAGCATTACTCACAATATTACCAATGGTGAACATCACTTCACAAATATCGAAAATATTATCTTGACAACAAAGTTTTACATCCAGCATTCCTCACATTTGCAATTGATGAATATCACTTTAAAAAATATAAGTGAAGACATTCAGACAGAGGATAACATAGTAAATAGTATAATCTTAAAAGCTGTTTTTCCTCTTTGTTTTCGACTCCAGTTCAATGTATACAATTGTACGTATAGACCGATCCAAAGATAAGGATATGAATTATATTTATCTTTTTAAACAACTGAACAGCATTCACAATCGTTTATCTTAAAGCCTTTTTCATATGAGAAAAGATTTTATCGGTCCGGAGTTGGTCGTCCGTGTACAGAAATGTGTCCAGCGAAGAAAACTTGGATTATATCGCATGATTTATATATATATATATATATATATATATATATATATATATATATATATATATATATATATATATATATTCATATTCAACATTTTTTTCTTTGGAGATGCAAGCGTGAGCCTTTTTCTGTTCGCAGATGCGTATATCTGTCTGAAGATGATAGATTCAGAAGCGAGTGAAATGGCATCTGAATTTAAGTGCATGCAAGAATGATTATATATTTCGTGCGTATTTTTTGCATTGAATAAATCTTCCTTCGCTGTCTCGTTTCCTGAATAAGCTGCGTACGTGCTTGTATGTATATTTACGCCACCAAGGATTTCTTGCGAAGGTATGCCCTCAAACCAACCGGGCGCCCTCTGGCGTGCTTCAATATCCACATCGCTGAGCTATCCGTGATATTTATGAAACCAACTGTGAAAATATAGATATTTAAGTTGGTATATTTTTTGTCAGTTATCCTTTGATTTCCGGCCTCTGAAGCACGCAGGGACTTATTTACAGATGATTACTTTAGAAATTGTTTCCCTATTTGATTCAAATGGATTTTACAAGTACATGACCGAATATTTGAAAATAAAATATGTTCTGGTTATTTGAGAACCTCAGTTCATGTCAGACAATACTCAACCTAGTAAATAACTATTTGCTTTACAATAGATAAACTCACCCCGTCGGCATTTCTTATAATACGCGTGATTATATACTTTGAAGAGTAGTCGGAACCATGCAAAAATGGGTAATCTAGGTATAACACTAAAATGCACCTGATGGTGAGCCTCTTTTTCTAAATATCTAATGAGTGTGAAGTATACTTTCATTACCATTACTCCCAGGTCCACACTGAAAACGGATTCGTTGTAAGTTTTCGGGAGACATATATGAGTCCAATAAATACGTTGAAAAATTATTTGTGTTACAATATTTGCTAACATATTTTTTTTATCAATAATACTTGCTTGAAGCTATAATTGTTTACTAAGGATTATTATTATTGCTATTAAGTATCTGAAATCATATAACTGTGCTAAAACAAAGTATCATTGTTAAATGATAAGAAATTATCATAAAATAAGTAAATATCCGGACAGCGATAAGTTACAAAAAGAGATTGATTCCTGTACACATATCCATCCGGGCAAGTCAAGTTGAAAGGACAGATTCTTACAGATCACCAGAGCTAAACGCAAACATCCTAATCCAGTAATGAGACGAGTAACAGTTAAGATACCTATTGATTGATTGATTAATTGATTCAAATAACATTTCAATCCGTTAAGGGTTATGTTATGCCTCTATCTAATGCTCTTTCGTTCATTGTATTCTCATATTTACATTTACGTATAGTTTTTACATAAGAGTTTATTATATACATTCTATATTGTATTGGAAACTAATACGAAAATATTGCTCACAGTTCTATGTTTGAAAGTATTTAATTCTACTACAAATAATTTATAAAGATTTGTATTGGTACAGTATTCGTTTCCATTAAATAACAGTGACATTGTTTCAACTATGTAATAACACTTCTTATTAAACAATTATAGCTCGTATTAACAATTCTTAATACAAATAATTCACATATATCACATCAAGTATCGATGTGGAATGCGAATAATTTAAAACTGATCCTTTCTATCAATATTTGGCCCTCATAGTTATATATATATATATATATATATATATATATGTGTGTGTGTGTGTGTGTGTGTGTGTGTGTGTGTGTGTGTGTGTGTGCGTATATATATATATAGTTTAACGGTTACTGTATCTTGGCTCCGAGGTTACATTATCCTCGAAAGACGGGGAGAAATTTCCGTCGACAGCATCCGTACCACCCAAGCTCTAAATATTCTCCGTAACTAGTTATATTTTATTGATAGCTTTGAAAGCCCATATAATTGGCTAAGTAAAGAGCTTGCGTATAGGTTTAATTTTTCGAGAAACGGACAAAGTCCTATGTGCGGGTTACTGAGACCACGGACGAATGCGGGTGTGTCAGGGTTAAAGAGGTCGACGTGATATAAATGAACACGTGGGGAATTCTGAACCGGACAAACAATATGACACGTAGATGTTTTTCTTCTTTTCTTTATACATGTATCGTTTTTACATTTTTTTTTAATTTTAAAGAAAACACAATTGCAACAACAAACAAACGAAGAGCAAAACAAATACAACAAAAAAAATATACAGAAATGTGGAGGACAAGTTGCTTCCAATAGTATTTGACTATGTCCTTCCAAAAAGACAATGTTCTACCTTTTCTTTTCTCTTTTTTTTCACTTGTTTTAAAATTATATCCGTATCTTTTTCCCTTTTCAATTAAAGGGAGGGAACTTATCTCTCACATTTCTTTTACTCCCTTTTTTTTTTCTTCTTTTACCGAAGAACAAAAGTCTCTCCTCTTCGTCTTTAATATGGATATGCTAATTTTAATAAAATATGTTTTCCGCAGAAACTAACTGCTAATGAACAATCACAAAATGTTTCTTTGGAATAGTCTTGATACGGACCCTTTATTTAGGTTACGTATATTATTCGTAATAAAATTTTTGACAAACCTTTTTTTTTCTTTCTTTTCTTTTGTTAATCTTTTTTTCTTATATTCGTTAATCTCTTATTAACGAGTCGCAAGGCATCAGTTTTTGTTTTTGTTTTTTTTACGTTGAACCTCAGTTTCTTACCCAAAGGAGTCGACGGCTTCTATTAGGCCATTCTGTGACTAGAATTTCCCCTTTCACAGGGACCACGTGAAAAGGCGACCTTTCTCTTCCTTGCCGAAGCTCGAAACTGACTTTTTGGGTTTCGTTTCTTTTTGGCGGTAAAATGCCCTCCCTGCCTTGACCAATGGCATGTATTTTCCTTATCTGGGTCAAGACCTTTGCCCCTTCTCGGCTGCTTCTTTCACTGTTGCTAAGGCTCGAAGACCCGCCAATCGCCTGCCCCCACATCCGGTCCTCATAGTAGTCCTTGCTCCCTGCATTATAATCCTACCGTGGCCGATGGCCGTAACAATATATATATAATTTATATTCTAATACTTTTATGTCTATTCGGCGATACTTTATGTTGATAGGCATAGAAAAGCCTGGTTACTTGGAAAATCTTTCTTTTATGTTATATTTCATTCTTTATGGAGGCTACATTTACAATGAAATGTAGTTTAGGCTAACCCACCTTAGTCAGTATTATTCTGAGGATCTCATTGGTCAAACCTTGGTAGATTACTTTTGGTTGAGTATATATATATATATATATATATATATATATATATATATATATATATATATATATACACGGTCCTACATACATAACATAAACACCACTTACGAAAGGACATAATAATACAATTACACATACATTGGGTATCCTTACACACACAGGATGCACCCATACCAGATGAGCCGCCACCAACATCTAACGAGTTGTCAACCAGAATCCTAACAATCTAAAAAGTTTTCTTTAGTTCAAAGAGGTTCAACACACGGCCAATAATGTAATTGTTTGAAGAGGAATAGAATATGTGAATCATATTTTACTCTAATACATATGCATTTCAGATAATCAGAATAGACCAAATAGCTATTGTAAAATCATGTGTGGGACATAGCATTTTAAAATATTTCCTTTTCTCTCATATGATTCATAATCAACTATATATATTTATATATACGAGGGGGAAAGTTACTGCTTTCTCTGAGAGAGCATTCACCGAGGTTAGCAAATGGCAGAGTAAGCAACGAGTGAGTAGTTATCTTCAAGTAAGTAAGAGTGAAAATAAAGTAAACCTGGCAGTGCCTTCTCAGAGTCAAGCAGTAAAGTGTGATTTACTACATTGGCCTAGCGGTTAGAGTGTTCACCAATGGCCCGGGAGACCTGGGTTCAATCCCAGGTCGAGTCATACCAAAGACTCAAAAAATGGTACTTGATGCCTCCTTGCTTAACACTCAGCATTATAAGGTACGGATCAAGGGTAAAGTAGAGCAATCCAGGGAAGGAGTAGCGCCCTCCCCTACACCTTGGTGTAGTAGCTATCGAAAAGGGAGCCTTCGGGTTACCCTCGACTATGGTCGCCCACTTTTTACTACGGTGTGGTAGTTTTGTTTCAATTCACACACACACACACACACACACACATATATATATATATATATATGACTGTAATGTCATTTTCAGGTTGTCCCTTTTTTTCTTTACTGCTAATGTCTTCCAAGGAACTCCCTGTTTTTCTTTTAGTTTTGTAGGTATGCATTCTGTTACCGCTCCCCAATGAGCATTGAAGATGTTTCCATATTCATCAGTCGGTGAAAGTACTAATACCCTTGGGGAGGTTATGAATCCAATTATTCTCCCTCCAGCTATGGGTAAATAGTAGGACAGACTAGGTTCTTCAGGCTTGGTTAGGCAACTAGTCTAGGAGAAGGAAAACTCTGAATTCAAAACCTTTTAAACTCCGCTTAAAAATTGACCTTGTGTCCTATATTGCCCGAGCAGAGGGGTTGGTAAATAGTATCAGTCGGTGAAAGTGTTTCTGATATCTCCAGAAGTGCATAGAATCTGTTTCTTTCTGTTAACATATTTATCGCTATTACCTCTAAAGTTAATCAGAGACCATTTATTGTATGCAGTTTGGGTTGTTTGTGTTGAATTCTTGCGCAGGCTCAAACTTATCTTCGCAGTGACAATGCGGTTATCGGAAGACACAAGAAACACAACAAATGCCAACACTCTGAAACTTATGGTGGCACAAAGTGAACTAAAGCATACCTAAAAAATACTAACAGGTTACATTCAAGACCAGATCAATAAGATTAGAACCTGGGTGGAAGATAGACAATCTCGAATAGCGTGACCGAGAGTAAACGCAGTGCGTAAAAACAACAGCCACTCCAGAGCTAAACTTGAGGCTACCAGCCAAGAAGAACGAATATACACGTGGAAACATTTCAGGAATCTAGTTGAAAAATCCCTCAAAGTTACTGATAAACCAATCACGAAAATCATTAACATTTTACAAGACACTTAACTAGGACAGTTAACGCGAGAAGTATTCGAGATAGTGCTAACAAAAAAGTAAAAAAGGGAAGGCTGCCAATCTTTATGAAATACCACCAGTGGTATAGAAAATGAGGAAATTTGACGACATACTGCTCCGATGCAACAACGCCGAAGTTAACCAGTTTTAACGGGTTTTTCAAGAACTGCCGAGTTATAACCGTAACTTATATAGCAGCTAAGATTTTTTTTTAAATCTGCTACTGAATATTATCGAACCTGAAATTGAGAAAGTTCTTAGGTAGAATAAATATGGTTTGTGAGAAAGCAATCCACAACATCAAAAATTCAGACTATCAGTGGAATTTTAGAAGTTCGTGCCAAAAACCCGTAGGTGACACTATCATTTGTAGATCTCTATAAGGCATTCAACTCCACACACCTCGGGAAGATTGAGCAAATACTTCTAGCCAATGGTTTCTCAAAGAAACAGTTGCATCCATAATAATGCCCTATAAAAACACGAAAGTAAAAGTTTGCCGATTGAATGGAGACACAGATATTTACATTGATATAGATTTTCGGCAAAGGGATATATTAGCCCCATAAATGTCCATACTCAGTCTAGACAACGAGTTTCGAACGTGGATAGGATTAATGAAAGAAATGGCTTTACACTGAAAAAGACAAAAAGCTGACGATACCCAGTACAAACTTTTACAAATGTGGACTACGCTGATCGGATAGCGCTTAAGGCAAATATGTTTTATATTGGCACTTAACTGAGCTGAAATTCAGAGATTTCTATGTAAATACGCAGAAGCAGTCTCATGTCCAGGCGGAAATGTGCTGGCGTTGTGAAATTATATATGTAGAGGCCCACTTGAGATACGGGGGAGTCTTGAAACGGTGAGTCACCTGAGTCTAGCAGTCGGCAGAAAAAGAATCACGACCGGCGTGGAGCCGTGGCCCATATGCGATTCCCAGTTGAGTCCGTCTAGTAAAAAAAAAAAAAAAGCCTTGAATATAACACCGCTTATATGGTCAAGAGAAGAAGAAGTTATGGGTCAATATAGCAGTCTGTATTCAACTCCATTCATCCGACTCTCTCTCTCATTTTTCTCTCTCTCTCTCTTTCACACATACACACCCCCACAGACACACATATTCACACACACACACATACACACACACACACCTCAGAAGCTATCACTCGAAGAAAGAATGAAGAGTTGTATATATTTTTATAACGAAGTGTCATGGTTTCTTTCTTCATCACAGTTACATAGCAAATACACCAGCTCAGGCCAAATCACTGCTGCATTGTCTGGAGAAGGCAGCAGGTTGTATAGGTCTCAATGTCAAAGCAAACAAAACAGAGTATACTTGCTTTGATCAAAATCAATGAGGACACATATCCACCCTAACAGATGTTTCCTTGAAACTAGAGGACATATCCACCAACCTCGAAAGCAACGTCTCATCTATAGAAACTGACATCAATACATGACTTGCCAAAGTATAGTCAGCTATCGACAGGTTATCGATCATAGGGAAGTCAGACCAATCCGATTAAATAAAACGCAATTTTTTTTTCAAAGCAGCGGTCGAGTCCATGCTACTATATGGATGCACCCTATGAACGCTGAATAAGCGTAAAGAAAATACATTGACGACAAAGTTTTAACAAATCCTTGAAGCCGCATCCCACAAAACCGCAGCAGTTCGAGCACCTACCCACAATCCCTAAGAACCATGTTAATCAGACAAACATGACACACCGGACATAGCTGTAGAAGTGAAAACGAATTCATTAGTGACGTTCTCCTATGAACCTCTTCACACGGACGAGCAGGGGTTGGATGAGCCACTAGAACTTAACTACCACAAATCTGTACGGACACGGGATGTAGTCTAAAAGACCTAACGGATGCGCTGAACTATAGAGACGAATGGCAAGAGAAAGTATATGATGATGATATGTGAAATGAGTATTTGATGATGATATATAAAAAAAGGTTTTATACTCATTCAAAAAATTTTGATTGGCTTTGGTTTATTTTAAATCTGATCAGCTTATCTGTTTTCAATACCAAAATTATATTCATTTTCAAATGTCTGATAATAATTATTATATTTGAATGTTTCAAAACAATAATTTTTTTTTTTAATTGAATAATCTGCCTGTAAAAATATAGAGCATTTCTTTACCCACACTTTTAACCTAAAGAGTAATTTTTGAAAATAAAAATATTTGAACTTAAATAAATACTTTCTAAGTATTGCTAAGAGAAACTAAGAGTTTGCAAAAAGGACGTTCTTAGCCATAGATGCATTCTTACAGTTTCCATCCCTTTGGGTCTAAGTAGACAAAGCAGTAAAAACAATAATATTGAACTCTATACGACGTAGAGCTACAGAACTGGAGCGCGTCATCGTATGCAGTTTAACATATGAACGACACTATTTCTGTTGTTTTTTGTGCCCCGCTGCTGTAGTTGCAATGAAACTATTTTAGTTCCGGTTTAAACCCCAACCGTGGCAAGCTAAGTATATATATATATATTGTTATCCACAGAGAGACTGTTTCGTTCTCTCAGAACTCTTTAATGTGGCTAGACACGTAGGAAGCTCGAAGCCGGGATCGAAACCCATCGAACTTTATGTCAGACTAAGTCTCAGACTGCTCGACTAACAAGCGTACGTGGTGCATTTAATAATTTACCGGTCTTTTTATTTGTATAGGCATTTAAAATTGTTGTAGACACTGGAATATTCAGTATGTTATTGCTATACATCTTATGAGATGATCGACCAATTCTTATGATTTCAGGTTCAAATGAACCCCTACAGCACGAATTAGAATACACCCAACTAAAGCCTGGTTGTTACAGCTGGTGAATTTCAAATATACAATCTGGACACGAGGACATTTTAGAGGAACGATATGCAATAAAATTCTGTTTTAAAATTGGGAAAAATGCCACAGAAATGTATGTAATGTTTAGGACTGCTTTTCGACCATCTTGCATGAATCGATGCATCGGTTTGTGTGTGGAATAAGAGATTCAAAGATGCAGAGAGTCTGTGAGAGATGATAAAAGGTGGGGGAGGAATAAGGAAGTCAGAACACCCGAGTTGATTGGCCAAAGGGTTAGAGTTAGGGTTACTATGTTGAGGTTTTAAGGGAGTTCAGGGAGAGATTCCGTCGGAAGAAGTCAGCAGTCTTCAAATCGGGTCAGTGGTATTTCCACCAGGACAATGCACCAGTCCATAACTCCATCCTTCTCACAGACTATTTAACCAAGAGGGGAATCAAGACAGTTCCTCACCCTCCCTATGGTCTAGACCTTGTCCCCTGTGACTTTTGTTTATTCCCTAAGCTCAGAGGATGTCGTTATGAAACAATTGAGGAGATGAAAAAGGCTGTGACGAAGATCCTTGACACGCTCACACAAGAGGACTTCCATGGGGCCTTCCAGAAGTTGTCGGAACGGTACAACAAATGCATTGCAGCCGGAGATTACTTCGATGGGGACTAGAGTTTCGTGTGTGTAATATCACTAAAAGAGCCCATACGATAAATGTCTGGAAAATTATTTAATGATCCTCGTCTATGCTGATGGTTGGATGAATAAACACTTACCACAAGTTCAGTAGTATCAGCGAAACTTGTGTTAAGTGTTTGATTCATCTAAATTTACACATATTTCAATCATACTTTTAAATACACAACAATCTCTCATTTCAACACACACACACACACGCGCGCGCGCGCACGTATATATATATATATATATAAAGTCGGTGCTAAGTACCCTGAGGAGCCGGTTTAGGCGAAACTGTTGTAGGATCGTCTCGACTAGCGATTTAATATATATATATATATATATATAAGTATTATTTGGTCCAGTTAAACCGGAGTTGGGAGTAATTCCATCAGGAAAAGAATTTATTTCTGAGGGAATATTTAAATTTTCCTGGTAAAGATCTCAATGTAACAATAATACAGAGCAATAAATTCTTTAAGAAAAACAACAAAATCGGTCACATAGGATTATAAATTTATTTCCATCCTGTTATGCATTTTTGAAATTTTCAAAAACACGAAAAAAAAATTAGCAGAACATCTTCAGATTTTTTAGATAAAAAAAAAAATGTTTTTTTTTATCTAAAAGATCCGAAGAAGTCCTGTTAATTTTTTTTTCGTGTTTCATTGTTTTTCTTAAAGAATATATATATATATATATATATATATATATATATATATATATATATATATATATATATATATATATATATATATATACTTTCCAAGGATATTATTCTGAAAATGAGCGTAAAACGTGACAAAAGTACGAACTCCGTTTCCTATGATTTCACAGAAGAGAACGTTAACAATAACGCCACTAATCCTACCAAGGAGGTTTATTGGAATAGGAGGGATCTATTTATATTAACTAATCAAATACAACATTTTCTCTATGTCACTAATGACTAAATTACACCTGCAACTATTGCAATATACTATGTTACTTTGGATGATGTGTTAGCACCACTTGTGTCCATGGAACTGACTCATATAGCATTGATAAAGTAAAAAAACTTGTGAGTTAGCAACGCAACATATTTAGCTAATGTATTTCTTGAATAGTTTGAGTAAAGGTTTTCTCATTCAATACTGAGTTATTCCTACTTGTAACTAGGATTAGGGCTTGGCTTTGGACTTCTTTTTTGTTAACTGTCAAGCCTTTCTACTCTAATGCAATACCTAACAATCTAATTCCTAAGTAAAACTGACTAAATACATTCAGTCGAATTGTTGAAATAGATATTTCATTTTTGTTAGGCGACTAAGAACTAGAATTTTGCTATAAGTTTTTCTACATAGATTCCTTGCATGTCACTGATGGGCTAATTACAAAAAAAGTGAAATCTACTTAGATGAATCATTATCTTCATTAACTTGCTGTGATTTTTTTCTTTTGCGCTCTGAGCAACCTAAAATTATACCATCTACTACGAGTACATATAAAATTATGTTTCTATTATTTTGCCATAACACTAAATTTGAATTTAGTCTGCTACTTTCCTTTCACTACCAAACCCGTAATATATTTATCTAACAATGTATAGACATCAAATTTTTGGTGAAATTATCGTGAGTAGTGACACTATTGCATCACACAGTCTCTTCGTTTTATCGGAACTCTGTCTCTCTGTCTCTGTCTCTGTCTCTCTTTCTTCATCATGATAGACTTTTTTTGAGTGGTTCTGAGCATCACAAGTCTTAGAGAACATTCGGCACCCTATATTTTCAGTGGTAGTCATCAATGACTTATTGGGCTTGTGGTTTATGATGTGCGGGTTCAGGTGGATAAATACAGCCGACCAGAAATTGTCTGACAAAAAAAAAAATAATTTATCCTCTTTGCGACAGCTGGAACAACTGCGCCAGAATGCTGTTTTCGTTGCTGATCTTGAGTACGAAAGATATGGACGCTCACTAGTGACAGCCTATGTCTGAATAAGTCAGGTTGGGGAAGAGTGCCTCTAAGACGGTTAAGCTTTTGTTTTACTTTGTCAAATTTACACAAACATTTAAATGCTTTTGGCACGTCTTAAAGATTTAAAAAAAAATGTATAAATTTGGAACAAGACGCAGATGATACTCTTAGTTAATTCTCCCATATAAACTGCTGATTTTTTACTTAAATATCAAGTGTGGGTTATGCATGTTGAGAACGCATGGGTTCTCACTTACCCAACCTCACACACAAATTCTTTTCATCTACATATACATATATATATATATATATATAATAAGAGAAAAAGACAGAGAAAGAGAAAGAAAGATTATATAAGGATACAGAAAGATTATATATATATATATATATATATATATATATATATATAAACTAGAAATATGATCATACATACTTGTTGCTTTGTGAAGTACACGATCGTCAGACTGAAGTATTAATACTGTGAGGTATAGGTATATATATATAAAAAAGAAACTTTTAAAAATATAAGTAATTTTGATTCATAAAAACAGTTACGCATAAAATTACCCATGTTTTGTTTTATTTTATTTTTGAAACTTATGTGAATTTTATTCAGTAAAATGAATACAAATGTGCACAAAAATAATTCGAAATTCTCAGAAAAATTTAGAACAGTCGAAGTAAAGAAGATTAGATTATGGTATTAGGTTGTAAATGGCACTAAAGAAATTTATTAAGCTGCATACATTTCGATAGTAATTCGGATTTTGGTGCGGAATTTCTGTTTTGCATGTTCGGGGATGCGTAATTCCTCTTTCAGACATAATCTATAGCCAATATCATGTCCTTTATAAATGTTGGCCTTCCCCACCCACCAATATTCTGTTTTACTACGAGTGATTTTCTCTTTTTTTTATTTCTATGCTGAAAAATAATATATATATATAGCATATAAAAAATGTGTAAATCTCTTCGTCAGAAAGGCTATATATGTCGTGATCTGCACAATCTTATTTCGGTTTTAGAACATAATAAAAGAAAATAAGATTATATCCCACACAAATATTAATTTTACTATGAAGAAGAATCATATTCATGATTTGGTTCTATCATTTTCATCACATTATTTTAAAGATTCTAACATGTAGTGCTTGCTTCCACAAGAAACGGAACTCTTGAAATTATGCAGCACTCGACCAGTCATTCTATCTTTTACTGTTGCGATATCCTGGTAAATAACTTTTTCAGTTTTTCTAATGTTTCCATCCTGATTTTAAAGATATGAACTTTCAGGTACCTCAGAGGAAAGAATGACAGCTGCGTAGATCAGGTGAGTGAGTCGACTTGCAATGCTACCAAGCAGTTAGATGAGGTGCCCCCAATAAATTCACTCTCAAAAGATATTTGCACTCATTTCGACATTCTAGTGACAAATAAAACGAAATAACTGTTGATGCTCAAAGACGTGCCTCTCCCCACTCTGTGCTAATAGCACCTGCTCAGCGTCAGTTTTGAATCCATTTCATCATTCGGCCTTCAACTAAATTATTCTTTTGTCTGTTTACCACTAGTCCTGATAATCATCATCATCATCATGTCGTGCCATCTCCCCGACCCACTCCAACTACCCTTGTCTATCGTCCATCGCTTCCGTTAGGTCTTCAAGGCTACACCCTGTATCGGCACAGAGCTGCTGAATGTAGTTTCTTAGCTGGTCGAACTGCCTTTGCTCGTCCATGTGAAGGGATCCACAGGAGTATGTAACTTAAAAAAAACATATATTATATGGAAGTTACCATTGTTTTTGGAGTACATCTATATTCCTTTCATACAATGGCATTTTGATAAATTTAAAAAAGAATATTGGATGTTACACATTCCTTTTTTTATATATAAGTAGATTTCTGATTTTATTTATAGATAGAATATGTCGTTTATTTTGAATAAACCTCCTTAT
>OY757912.1:33683727-33926227 GCA_963585895.1 Sepioteuthis lessoniana | reverse complement strand
TAAACATTTTTTTAATCTAAGAAAAATAAACGAGTTGAAATGAAATGCATTCAAGAAAAAAATGGAATGTAGATGGTCTCTTAAAAGAAAAAAACGGACAGGTATTTGATTGGGCAATAACCCATTACTCACTTTACTTTAGACATAAAAGAACAATTTATAGGAAATGTATGGTGTTAATATATACAAACAGAGTACCCAGTTAACGGCTATTATGGTAGAAAAATATTGAAAAATATAAAAAAATATATACGTTCAACTAACTAATTATCGTTAATTTTTTAAACAATTATATCTTACTTAAATCATTTTTAGTAGAAATAATATATTCACCGTTATATGGTTCCATGTTTTCCTATCAAGTAGCATTGAAACACATAATGATGTGAGTTTAGATGTGAGAGCCCCTCTCTAGGTTGGAGAAAGCACAGAAGTAATCGAAATAAAAAGTTGACTGCTGATCTCTCAGAGCGTCTCACCAAAACATGCAATACCGTGTTACACCCTGAACTTTATATTAGCGGGTAACTATACAAGCTTAAGGAGACTTCTTCACTTCTTCCTGAAGAGCGATATTTGGCCGTTTTTATAATGAGAATCTAAGGAGTTCACGAGTTTTCTATTTTTTAAAATTGCTAGTAGTCTTTCCGAAGGAAAGAAAGAAAGTCAAATTTTAGAACTTATACATCAATTTTCTCTACATCTTTAATGGCATGAAATAGATATATATTTGTCTGGCGTATGTAACTGCTCATAATTAAATCCCAATTTCTTAGGGTTATCCCCGTGGTATAATGGTTAAAGCGATTGACTGCGGAATCGTAGTAATCGAGTTCGTACTCCAGTCGCGCTATTACATTCACTTTCGGGCGAATATCCTTGGGAAAGGTATGAACCCCATTGTCCTCCCAGCTATGTTCTTCTAGGAGAATGACTTTGGCATATAATAACCCTACAAAGGTTAATATGCCATTAAAAAAAGAACCCAACCAATTTCCTGTGGTATGAATCGCATTTTTGTTGTTGTACATCACAAGTGTGACGGCAAATTCTTTAAAATCCCAAAACGGGATTTTATTTTCGCACGTGTGAAGACGGGGCAGGTTGGCACTTGATCCCTCGTAGAATAAGTCCTCGTTCAGAGTTTTTTTTTTCTCGGGCATATTAGAACTGGCATATTATGTGGGGGATTAATTTATGGCTAGACTGACCTCCGCTGGCAAGGGGTTCCAAATTTCACACTATACACACACCTACCTAGGCCACTAGACTTCCTCCCCTAGACAACAGAAGATATGGACCTATAGGTTTAGTCGTAATAATATTATATTGTAGTAGTCGGCAACTCCGGTTTCCTGTGTGATATTTTAAAGGAATTAATAGGACAATTCTAAGCAAGATAACATAAGGCGAATAGAAGCTGAAAAGGAAGCATGAAGTAACAAACTCGTAGAAGACACTGCAAATAACAACTTAGACCACGTGGTAACATTAAAATACATGAATCTTTTACTACAATTATATACACCTTCGAAGTGTCAAATATATAATAATTGAACAGTCCATGAACATAAATGTCTTTTTTCTTTTCTGTTCTTTCGTTTTTCTTCAAATTGAGAGAGAGAGAGAGAGAGAGAGAGAGAGAGAGAGAGAGAGTGGTATATAAAATTGGGTATAAGGAGAAATGGTCCCAAAGTTACTTATCTTATTTTTCGACGGGGCTCCACTGGAGAATCTTTCTTCTTTTACGGGCTAATAGACTTTAGGCTATTTTTAACACTGGCTTGAAGAAAATGGCTTCTTCGTGTCTCGCAGATATTTTTTCGCCGGAGTACTTGGCTTTTGGTTGTGTCTCCTACGAACCATGTCCAAAAACTCTTTGACGGCTTGCTACTGTTTATTCAAACGGGAGGATAGTATTAATCTTATTTCTATCACAACTTACTAAACACTTCATGCAATTAATAACTCAACCTCACTGTTTGTTATAATGTCTCAACAAAGAATATATCTTTCAGACTTATAACTAATCTACTGTCAAATAGACTATAACACAACTGGCTGTTAAACATTTGTACTTTTATAGTCAATTATGTTACCTAGTTCAGCTTGTGCTGACACCAACGTGTCAATTAATATCAAAAAGATTAATTGACCTTTGTTCAAATGAATCTATTTAAAGATAAAGCAGTTTGAGGTTACGCCTAAATTGAATAAAAATAATTGCGCGAGGCCCATCTTTTGGTAGGGGAGGTAATTCGTTAAACAGACACTAATTATCCCGATATGAATTATTTAGATTACTGCAATCAATGATGTCGTGTTGTGTGCCAGAAAAGCCAGAGTAAAATGAATGGTTCTAAAGTGAGGGTGATTAGCCCCAGATAAATAATTAAACGATATTTAAATACATTTTTGTATTCGGTGAGTGGTTAGAAAAATTGAGGTGAGATAGAAAAAAAATACAGCTATGAATATTTCATAGGACTCGACAAATAATTCCTCTTTTCCTTTCTTATCTGTTGCTACAGGTAGCTGACATGGTTAAATATCTATCGAGTTCCCATTCCAGAGGACCTCGTTTATCAGCTTTTTATCGATCCTTATCTTATATTGCTCTTGAAAAATCAAATAGACGACATTCAGTGTACGTACAAAAATCAGGAATGTAAATGTTTGCTTGTCAGTTAACAATGGTGAGTCCACGTGAGGGCGTTTATAGAATAATGTTGCTTTTGAGTCAGTCTTTACTTTACCAATTGTGCCCAGCATTTTTAGTTCGTTTTTATGATTTTTTGTGAGATGGGAAGTAAGTGACTGGACATCTTCTGTTTTGTAGGGTACTGCTTTCAGGATTTGTTTAAAACAATACTCAGTATTATTTTTGTTGTAAATCGAATTACCAAGACCTGAAAATCCATCGAACACTTATGCACGACATATGTAAGCACTGGACTGCTGTTTCGACCTTATTTGGTCTCGTCTGCAGTGTATACCGTGATCTCCCCCACGGGAGATCGAACAAGTGACCACAGATTGCAGAACCGAAACTCTACCACTGAACCAGGAGTCCATATCACATACACGTGGAACCAAATCAACTAGTCATAGTAATTAAGAGGCCAAATAACTTGAATGTGTCTTGTAAGTTACATCCGTACTCTTTATAGAGAACACCGTCACTTCCAGGGCCACGTCTTCCCAAGAGGACTGGAAATACGCATCTGCGTATTTATTATGTCCTAATGGGCAAGGATATAGATGTATAATTTCTTTTTTTTAGTAGATGAAATTGTATTGTGAATTGAATTACTATAACCGGAAAATACGGCGAACACTACACATCACGTACGGAAACACTGGGCAGCTTATTAGAGTTCACTAAATTTTCTGGTCATGGTAATTCAATTCCCAATATAAGTTCGTCTACTTAAAAAAAAAGGTACATTCTTTCTGTTGTTCCCATATAGCATTTTGCAAACGTTTTGTTAGGTTCCAAATAGAGTAAACATACTGTAGTAATGACACAGCAACAACATGGAAGATTTCCATTTTTATTATATAAGAGATATCAGATTTCCATAATGTCGTTAAACAGTCAATAGCATTTCATACATTAAATATGCGTATACGGATATCGTTTGCCGTGGATAAAATAAAGTTACTGGGGTTTTTGAACTAGCTGTTGCCTACATCTGACCATGATCCATACTAAAATAAATAAATATTTTCATTTTTGTTTACGGGATTAAAAAATGTTTTGGTCTTTATTGATAATTCTATAGCAATCTTAGGTTGCATTCCAGAACCCATAGGATAATTTTAGCGAAGTCAGCGCCGATAGCTCTGTCGTTGATGGCTATGATGAATGAAAAAGATACACAAAAAAAAAATTAGCCCCAATACTTTGAACGTTGCTTTGTTATCTTTGCTTAGTCTCTAAGGCCGTGAAAATTAGTAAAAAAATGGTTTGGTGTCGATTCATTGTTTAATGGCATATCAATCTTGGTTCAAAAATTAATTCCAAGGTCAGCATGGCAAATGAACAGCAGAGATAATACTTAATCTATAGGTTGGGAGGATACGGTTTTTCATACTTTTACTCAAGTGCATTAGTCCGAGAGCGAACGTAATAGAACGACTAGAGTTTGAACTCACTTGTTTTGAGTCCGTAGTCCAGTACTTGGGCCATTTCGTTACGGGGAATACCTCTGGTAGAAATAGGTAATGGATACAAAGTGCGGATCAATTTCTTCGTTCAAATTGAAACTGGCACTGTCCTTATCTTTGCATCATTCAACGTTATCCGTACACGCAAACGCTTGTCTCCTCGTGTCCCAACAACACCAAAAAAGAAGAGAACAAATCAATAAATCGCGCAGTCATTCAACTAAGTTAAGAGCACACCCCATCTACAATTACACCTCATGGGAGTGACATCGTCCAGCCATCTTCAGCAACCGCTTCAGTCGATGGAAACTTCGTTTGTTTTCAGTTCAAGGTTGACTAAGCATGTCTTGTTCCATGTACACAACTTTACTTCCAGCACTGTATTTTCCTTTTTTTTTTCAATCTATCTGTTTACACCCCGGAACTATTCACATACAATGTTATTCCATGGCTGTTTTTAACAGCATCTGTTTCTTCTTCAAGAAGAAGTAGCTTGTACTTGTTAATATAGTACAAGTAGCAAGGACATTTTCCTGACGTAACCTTTTATAAAACACCAAACATAGATTGTCTTTTCAAATCTCACAATTTCTCCAACAGCCATTCCTTTTTCTACTTTTCTCGTCGGATCGGAATTCGGTTCGTCATTTTTTGAAACCTTTATTACAACGTCATCTTATCATTATCCACATCATCATTATCAATGTTGACTGAGAGCACAGTTTTCGCTGTCTGTGACTTCATATCCCTATCGTTCAAACTTCTATATAATAACTCTAGACGCCATCCAAAATACAATTAGAACTGAAGAAAGTACTTTTTTGCTGGTTGGCAATCATTGGTGCGTCGTGCCAGATTCTAAAGGATAATGGTGATAATAAGTTCGTCCTTACTTCACCAAGAACGTTTGGCAGATCTTGCTCTGTTTACATAGGTGCTTTTGGAGAGGGAAGGTCAATGGCTGTACAGTTGCTGTTTGTGGGGTGCTGCTACCTGTATTAGTTTAAAATGGACCGCCGAATCCTTGTATAGTTTTTGTCGGCTTTTTTTGTCTAGACATTTTGTTAATCTCCAAATAGTGCAACCATACGGTAGTAAATACTCGGTAACAACTAGATGAATATTCATTTTTTGCAAGGGTAAATTAGCCTAGAAGAAAGAGTATAATCAACTATATGAAAACTGTAAATTTCTCAATTCTGCGATCAACGATTATGTTTGGAAAATAAACATTGAATCAAACAAAGCTTTACATGCGTCTATGCGTGAATACTAAAGAATAGATCATATACTTGGTTTGGTTTAGTATTTTTAATGTCATATCAGTCTTGATGGGATATTTAAGATCAAGCATACCATTGTAAGAGAAGAACATCGGTGATACTATATAACCCATAGTAAGGTAGGATAAGAGGGTTCATACCTTACCAAAAGATATTAGTCCGAAAGTCATCATAATTGCTCGATTTGATTTTGAACTCACTTTCTGCCCGCAGAGTAGTACTTTAGCTACGACACCACGAGGAAACCATTGTAAGAGAAGAACATCGGTGATACTATATAACTCATAGTTAGGTAGGATAAGGGGGTTCATATCTTCCCCAAAGATATTAGACCGATAGTCATCATAATTGCTCGATTAGATTTTTAACTCACTTTCCGGCCGTAGTGTAGTACTTTAGCCACTACGTCACGAGGACATCCCGCTCAAATTCTTTATTAGTTTTCCAAATGTGACACTGTAATTTCTGTTTTGCTGCAGATTATCGTCATTTGTTTATCTGTCTAATATCCCAGTAATAATGCAAAAGATATATTGGTAATCCATGCCAGACCTAATTAGATTCAAAGATTGTCTAGTCATTTCTATTAAAGAGAACCATTACAGGAATAGCTAAAATCTTGCTTATTTATATGGCATCATTCTTCCCAGTCTGCGTCGGATATTTTCCATTATCATACAAGACTTTTTTTTTTATCAAGATTCAGACATGTGATAAATAAGCAGTTCAAGAGTGAAACAAGCGAGACAAATTATGAAAATGAGTGTGTATTTTTAATACTCGACTTAATTTCGAAATAATTCCCATGGGAAGCAGCATGGAGACGAAAACATTATTTATTATTATGGAAACAGTGCTTTAAATTTTCAACTGATTGTTTTTTGAGTTGAGCCATCAATCTATCTAAGTTTATGTTATACCCAGTCATCCTTTTTAAACGTTGGTGGACTTACCCTTCTTCAGACGATATATTCGATGTATTGTATGTATGTATGTATGTGGAATAATAACTATGCCCTCACATTCTACATGTGCAATGGTAAAAAAGTTAAACATATTAGCCTGAGTATGTGATTGATTGATCGATTTTAACGGTATGTCAATTCGTATAGCTTTTCTATGCATTAAATCTAGGGAACTGTTTTTTAAGAGGTTTTTCCTAAAGAGCTATTTTTTGCACACATTTACATGACAAGTATTTCTTTCTGATACAAATATTTTGTACACATTTCAACAGTTGCAAGTATTTATACCGAAAACAAATGATTACACGTTTTCAATAGATTCTTTTTATTCCATAATAGTTGTTTGGTTGCAAAAAGCTAAACAATTTTAAGTTATTAATAGCTCTGTCCACGCTATGATATCAAATATCATTTTATGATGAGGCTTTTGTTATAGAGTTTGGGGAAATTATAGTCACTGTTAAGGTCCCATTTTTGTGTCAAAGAGAACTGTTCAAGTTTTTAATTTGGATTTTTATCAGTGTTTTTTAAAACCATTAGTTGTGTAGAATTTATTCTTTTTAGATATGAAGATTTCCTAAATCGTATTACTTACTATAAATAGTAATAGAGTGTGGAAATCAAAGATTTCTGAATCGTCTAAAAATTAAGTTACAAAAAATTCATTTGCTTATAAATACACACACACACACAGATATATATATATATATATATATATATATATATATATATATATATATACTATATATATATATATATATATCAAGTCCTGTGGCGCCCGTAGCGTACAAATTCGTCTGGCCTCAGCCAGCCCCAAAAGTCGACCCTTCCCGTTCGGAGACAAATTCTCAACTAACTGACTTTTTAAAAATCCCCCAAATCCTCCGGGCGCGCTTCCGGTGCATGACATTATTCACATCCCCTGGTCCTGGGATTTTTATTTTGACATCTATGAACAATATATCCTCCCCGCGCGCGTTAACACCTGCACCAAACTAACCCATGTGCTGAGCCGAAAGGTTCTCAGCCTAACTAAACCCAAAGGCAAGAGATATAAAACGAAATCCCTCGGTCATTTTATTACACATGCTGACCAGAAAATATCCATGTTTTATAATTTAATCTTGAGAGCTAGAGTAAAATTATAACGAATTCTCGTGTATTATCACAAGTTTGACCCAGAACTGAGTCTTATCTTTTATTTTCCTGACACACTGAGGTAAACGTACCTAAGATAAAATAGGATAATTCACTGAAAGCGAATTGCGAAAACGATATTAGCTCAAAGTTACTATGTTTTCTAGAGCAATATTGATCAACTGATTTTCAGAACTGGCTCATTGGCTTGATAAGGATAGGGTTCGACAAAGGTCCGGGAGACCTAGGTTCAATCCCAGGTCGTGTCATACCAAAGACATTTAATTGGTACTTGATACCTCCTTGCTTAACACTCAACAATATAAGGTACTTATCAAAGGTAAAGTGGAGCAATCTTGTGAAAGGATTAGAGCCGTCCCCTACACCTCGGTGTAGAAGCTATTGAAAAGGGAACCATCTGGTCACCATCGACTTCGGTCGCCAACTTTAGTTACGTTATTACATTCTAGATTAATCTTGAAGGACTTGTTCTGTAATAAAATAAAATTGATTATCGTTTTTATTTGCCCATTGACTTGGCATTCATCAACCAAAAGAGAACTCTCATACACAATATTTTCCCTGGCCAGTAGAAATAGTTGTGCTCTTTCAGACAAGACGTTGGAAGGATATCATGGACTTATCAGATGATGCGTTTCAAATTTGTGGTTTCTCTTACCATTATTTTTGCCTTGTAAATTCCATTCTCACATTGTTGAGAAGCTCTTAAATGGAAACGTCTAGAAACTAGATGAGTCAATTGATGTGAGGAAACAAGTTGGCGAAAATATACTCTTAAAAATAAGTAGACTGAAAAAATTATTTTATGCAAGTTGTTGTCATCACGTTTATGGGTGCTAAATCTTCAACTGTTAGGGATTGCTAACCTGAAGATAATTCAGATCTACGCTCCCACTGATATAAGTGAAGACAATTAAATGGAGAAAGTTAATCAAGAGCTAGAGGAAGTGCTGACTTTAAAAATAAAAAAAAGAAACACGTATAAAACGTTCAGAATAATTAGAAGATTTGAAGAAATAGAATGATTAAGAAATCAAAGAAGAGAATGACAAGGAAAAAGTAAAAGGATGGAGAGGGAAGATGAAAGAGAGTGATCAAACATGAGGAGGAACAAGGAAGGAAATAGAGGAAGGACTTGAAAAATAAAAGAGGAGGAGCAGAAAGAAGATTCGACGAAGAACATAAACCAAAAAGGAACTATAATACAAAATTGAAGAAAAAAGTAAAGAGAATAAGAAAGAAGTTAAAGGAGAGAACATTAAAAGTGAAAAGGAGTAACGCGGAGAAAGAAGAAAACAAGGAAAGAACAATTGAAATAAAAAGAAAGAAGAACCAATGAAATGAAATGATTAATACAGAGGGGAAGTTTAGGAGAGAAGAGATAAAATTATTAAGAAGACTCTCTACAGAAATTGATAGTTACAATGTTGAAATAAGCCAACGTGAAATAGAAGGTTGAGAAAGATAATAAATGTAAATGCCGAGGGACTTTGGTGAGACTATTCTGTGATCGGAAGGTATTCCTTTAATTGATGAGCATACCTGACCGCTCAGAGTACTTTTTGTCCATTTCTTATTCGTGAATATATAATCTAGCGTTGCTTTTGAGTTATTTTAGTTGGTTTAAATCCATGATTTTCTTAATCTCTTTACTTGGGGGAATTTAGTGTTTCGGCATACAAATCTTTTCACGACAGAAAACTCGATAGATATTTATCATTTCTGTTCAATGAATTAACAGGATTTATTATTTTCGTCTTTGTCTATATGAACATTCACGTCACCCACCGATGATTAAAACTATGGGGTATAAGAATGTTTTCGGGTTATTGGTAAAGTGTTCGGAATTTCTGTGGTTTTTGTCTGACTCCTTTTTCTTCTCAACCTATTCATTTGTTATGTTATTTATTCGTCAAAGCTGCAATTACGTACGGAATGAAAAAACTGAAATTACGTACAGGATGAAAAAACAAGGATACCTTTAGATTCATATTTTATTTAGGGGTGGGGGTGGGGCTTACGGCTATTCTCTGTCGAAAATGTTTTCCCTAACCAGTAGAAATAGTCGTGCTCCTTCAGACAAGGCGTTGGAAGGATATCATGGACTTATCAGATTCTGCTACAAGCAGGAGACAAAAAGCGCCTTTAAGTTCGTGACATAACAAGCTCATGAACTCCCTACCAGTAACCGAGAGAAAAGGGTCCGTTCGAGGTAATGAACACTTCTGAGGGTGAATTTTTCTTTGTCGCCAGGAATTCTCACTTTTTAGGCATACCCCGAATTCACTTTTTGCCAGAGGCCAAGTAAGTAACCGTTACTTTTGCATTTATTTATTTTATTTTTTTGGTGTTATCTTTTTATTCATTTTTAATCCTTACTGAACGTTGTGTTTGAAAATGTTTTGAAGAAGTGAAGATAATTCATTATAGAACGTCGTGATGTCCATTTTCTGACTGACATGAGACGATTGTTTAGTAGAGGTTGTCATTGAATGTATCATGTAATATTCTCGTTTGAATTTGCTTCATAATATTTAAGGATTTAAAACAAACGACCAGATAAGCATTCCTTCATCGCTAATAATAGCAGTGGCTGATTTTTCCCCGAAAAGATACCAACACTAATGGCCATTAATTACCGAGATCATGGTGTTTTAGACCAATTATGCTATGGTGATATCCATGTTCCTGAATGCATCTAGCTTCAGTCGATGGTTTATTTTATTTGATGTTGTAACGTTAAAAGTCACAGTGCTGTTATTATTTTAGCATCTAAGTTGTTGTTTTTTTTGCTCTCTAAATGATTTTAGAACACTGTGGGTGGAGCTCCTTGTTCAACCGCGTGTTGGGCAATGCGTTTTGGATTTTGTGTATGGATTAGAATTATGGTAATACTTTTGGTCACTGTTGTTTTTTTTTTTTTTTTTTGTTCTCATCAATAGATGGCTCTCCTGTAGACGAGTAGCAGCTGTTTCTTGAGTGAGCTTTTGATAATGGCCTTTGAGATATGAGTTTACTCCATCAAGCATCTGTTGAAGTGTGTTATTCACTTGCTTTTGGATTCATCCGTCTTACTAGACATAAGCCATGATATATCACATGGTTTTCAATGCTATATGTATGCATGTTTCGTATAATAATCTCCTATCTTAAAATCGTTTATCCAGTTACAATCCGGGGCAAGATAACAGTGATAACAGTCCGAATGTTTGATTATGGAGGATATTGACCATTGAGATCTGATTGTAGTTTTATAGCCATGGAACTATATATGTTCGAGGCTGCACTTGTATAACTTTAAGAATTTAAATTTTGGTTAAAAATATTTTCTTGATTAAAAAAAATACTTTAGTATCGATTGCGAAGAGAACGTGTACTTTGCAATTCTAGTTTTGCCCGGCTACACAAGCCAAACTTCAGTCGTTATTACATTTGCTTTTAAATTGATTTCAGAATTCAAATGAGAATTTGTGGGACTTCTATACAAACACGTTTAAACGTTACAAGTTTAAACCTAATATAAATCAAACAATAACTTTTGACTTTAATCAGGATTTATGGATTGGTTTTCTTCTGCACTCCAACGATTAAACTAAAATTTAATCATTGCCTTTGTTCATTTTCATTTTCTTTTACTTCTATCATTATCATTATTCTTCATGGTGATATTATTTTATAGTTTTTAAACATTTACATTTGGGTAAAAAATTGAAAATGCAGTTTTCTTCTTCCCTTTTCGTTGAATTATGATTCTGAAAAAAAAATGCATTCAAATATTTACAAAACATTGTACAATTTAGCTTATCAATTAGTACTATCTTTTAAATTCAGTCACCAACTTCTCGCTAAATTTTTAAGTCCTTGTACATATTTTGGGGAGAGGTATTGTTTCAACTATTTGGAACAGACAGGTGTTTGAAAATCAGCTCCTTTTCATAGTGTTTTGGGCTGTACGTGTTAGCTCAGGTGGGATGGGAATTGATTATAGCGTATTTTTTCCTTTGCATTTTCGTTTTGCTTTTCCCAAAATCTATCTATCTCTCTATCTATCTATACACACACAACGGATTTGAAAAAAGATATGCGAAATCAAATACTAACTATTGTTCCCGTAATGTTGGATAGAATAAAGTACTCGAATGATGGCTGGAAGGGCAGTATACAAGCTTAAAGAATTATTTCACATAAAGTCCTCTGTTACTATTTGTTCCATGCGCTTTCATTTAATTTATTACTTATTGAACCAATATATCCTTTTCTGCATTTTTGCACACACACACACACACACACACACACACACACACACGCATACACACACACACACACACACACACACACACACACACACACACACATATATATATATATATATTATAGAATCTCCCTCCTAGAACAATGGATGAGGTTTCAGTAATTTCATCCCTCGTGTTTTTTCATGATGAACAAGAATCACATTTCAGTGACCAGTAAAGCCCCCATAATGGAACTGATGTCTCATTGCCGTAGGAATATATTTGAATTTCATAATTGCACTTAATTTATCCCGGTATTCTAACCTTTTAATAATTCCTACTATTTTGTAAAACAATCTCTGTGACATTAGTGTGCGTTTGCTGCAACTTTTTCTCATGCACTGGAATCAAAATCCCATCCCCTCAGCTCATCCTTAACTATATATGTATATATATGTCAATTGGCCACGCAGTTAGAGTGTTCGCTAAAGGCTAAGGAGATCAGGTCCAATCCTAGGTCGAGTCATGCCAAAGACTCAAAAGTCGCACTTGATTCCTCCTTGCTTAAGACTCAGCGTTATAAGGTGTGGATCAAGGGTAAAATGGAGCAATCTATGGAAAAGAATAACGCCCTTCCAAACACCTCGTTGTAGTAGCTATTGAAAAGCGAACTTCGGGTAACACTCGACTATGTTTGCCCAACTTATATATATATATATATATACATATGTTTGTGTGTGTATACACATATATATATATATATATATATATATGTGTGTGTGTGTGTGTGTGTGTGTGTGTGTGTGTGTGTGTGTGCTTGATTTTAGATGTAACCTTAGTACACAATAACAGATTATTTTTTAGTTGTATATAATACCGTCTGGTGAAATGTTCTGTTTCAACAACATTAAAATAATTTTTTTTTATCACCGAATACATAATAAAAGCAGCTTTTAACTATTGTTCGTAGATCTTCCAGCGGTTTATCTAGACCATCTTTTTTTCAGAAACTCATTTCCTTTCCTTCTAAATCATTACAATAACTGAGAAATAGTTACACGCTGTTTACGAAATAGTGAGTATTTTAAAGCATCAAGAGAAGGAGATGTTATTTAACCTTGACCTGTGGCTTCTTAGCCTTATGTAAGATTTTTGATTCACAGCTGAAAAAAACAAACCCAAAAGAAAGACAGTGACACAACGAACTTGACAAGCAAATTCTTCTAAATCAGAAACAGTCTTCTGACAATTTTTTTTTGTTTCCATGTCACATGAAAATCAAAATGTTCAAGCGTAGTTAATTAGTTACGAAGTAATTTATTCCTTACAGAGAATGAGCCAAATTTTAGGAAGCTGTCCAATGAATAATTAGATAGCACAAAATAATAAATGCATTTAAACAAGATTCATGTTGTGGAGGATAGTAATAAAACTGCATAGAAAAATGAATATGACCTGCCTCGGTGGATGATACTTAAAGAACATGAAGGATTTTTAATGTAACAATATTAAGGAGTTCGGATGAGAAAAATTATTTCTGGTTTTCATTGTTTAAGTAAAAAATATATATAAGTTATCTCTATAGTCATGCACAGACAGATCTGTTTCGTTCTATCAGAACTCATCAGTGTGGCTAGACATATTACCTTCCCGTAGCCGGGATCGAAAACAGGTTGACTCAAACACCAACCCAAGCCTCTAAACCTGCAGCCACGAGGAGCCATTAGCCGCGAAGTAAATTTTAAACGGTTATGAATCACAATCATAATTGTTTACATATATCCGTTCAACGGCTACCGAGACCTCAATTCATATATGAAGAGACTTGCAATAAACGCTAATGGTAACACGATTACTTCATTCGCCGGAGAACTCAACCCCACGGGGGCAGTTACTATATTTTTGCATTTAAAAATAGGATATATTTTTAAAACAGTTATTTTAGTTGTGTTTGGTTGATTGGATGGTTAGTCTTATGGCGTATAAACATTCCAGTGTTATTGCATTACGATATCCGTATTTTTATGAAATTATATGATTTCACATATTGATAAAGACAACCATACATGAACAATAATTTTTAATAGAAATAATTTGAACACAGCAACATAGTTTTAAGTATCCCTATCCGATAGGAATAATTTCATTCAATTACATGAATTTAAGTAAAACTATTTTCATTTAATAATGATTTTCATTGTTTGCCCCAACTTTTTTTGTTTCAGGTTTTCTTCTCTGATTCTGTTTAGGCTCAAGTGAAACTATATGAAATATTCATGAACCATGAACTCATTATCAAAATGGACTTAGGAGTAGATCAAGAAAACATACTCACCGCTACCCACAATGCTATGGGGGTGGAACCTTATCAGTAGATTGTTAAATGTTATATCCAGGATATCAAGCTCGAGGTGTCTCACGAACAGTAAATGGTTTCAAGTATCGCTAACTGTTATTGCAATTTACCCACACACGTATGAATACGCTCAGCCATAAGAAGCAGCAGCTACTGCTCTTAAGTAGAAGTCAATATTCCAACAGACAGCTCTGACATTCGGACCGAACAGTCTCGCTGGTAGCCTTCTCATTGGTAAATGTTGTTCTACTGTTCTTTGTTAATATATTTGTTTAACTTAATTCCTCTCTTGTGTCTTTATTTCTGGCCCCTTATTAAAGAAGACCACAACACTACCTAACTCTAAGAAATCTATTTAACATCATTCATTTATTGCACACAGTTAAATGGTTCCAAGACTTGTAATGAAATAGTTTTAAGTTTGTTTAACCTAAATCATTTATTTGTACGTTGTTAAATAGTTTAAAGAATTGTAATGAAATAACAGTAAGTCAGTTTAACCTTAGTCATTTATTTTTACATAGTCAAATGGTTTCAGGAATTGTAATTTAATACAAATAATTCAGTTTAAATAAGTAAATGGTATAGTTTTACCCATAGATAATACCCTAACAAATACTTTCAATCCGGGTTAAAAATAGATGCGGTGGTAATGACAACAACAATTTATCTCAGATTGTCCAAAATGTTCAGAATGGGAATCTCATCATTTGATGAGATCTAGGGTAATACCCAAGAATTCTACAGAGATTCAGTCGACGTATTCTATAGCCCCAATCGACTAAAGAAGAATACCATCACACCAATATATATATATACATATATATATATATATATATATAAATATAAATATATATATATATATATATGTGTGTGTGTGTGTGTGTGTGTGTGTGTGTGTGTGTGTGTGTGTGTGTGTGTGTAACTTATGCTTAGATGAAAAAATCAGCATAATTAATTTCAAAAATAGGAAACTATTGTTGAACGAGAGAAATGGGCTTGTCTTTAAGTGCAGACATAGAGGAAAATCTAAATCCTCCTGATTGAGAACCACTGGAATACCAGTCCATAAATAATCGCAAGGCCAATGATAATGATGAATGAGAAACTAATAGAGATCAGCCCAACAACAGATATCACCAAGACAGGGAAAGATAAAGGTTAGATAAGGGCCAGATGAACGTAGAATATTAATCCAAAAATTAGGGCCTGTGATTCCGGAGTGGTTAATTCCCCTCGACCATTTTTAGAGTAAATTAAAAAAAAACACTCGACGACTATATAAAATATCTCCACCTTATCTGGTTTAACTCTCTCGGTTCTAATTGAAACAAGAGGAATAATTAGGATAGCAACAGGTGGGTTAATTAACAGACATATTAGAAATAAATGTAAATCATGTATGAGATAGCCACTAGTTAAACGACCTTAGTCTGTTTAGAAAATCACACCTACCAAGTAGGAGGAACTACTCCAAGAACGCAAAATTAGAAGGGACGGACCAGCAGATAAATTCCACTACTGTTTCTTAATCGTTCTAGCATAAAACTTGTTAACCCCCTCTGTTCACGCCTATGGATAAAATAATTTGTAATTTGATTCCCAGCTTATTATTATTCCTACTTTTATTTTTTTATTTTTCATTTTATTTTTTAACTTTTTTTATTTTCTGATTCTTATTTTTTATTTTATTTATTATTTACCTTATTTTATCTTCTGAATACAAACTGAAACTTCACATTCGCTACTTTGCGACAGGAGGGAAGCATGTAAAGAGTCATCTGACGAAACGGAGAGTATAGCAATAATCTCCGCCGAAATAAATTTATTATGACGGCTTAACCGAGTTTGAGTCTCCATTAAATTGTACTATATATATATATATATATATATATATATATATATATATTTCTGTGTCTGCACACACACATGCGTTTTAGGGAGAGATTTGTCCCGATCGCAGGTGTAGATTAAGTGAAAAAGCAAAGCTAAATTATGGTATAACTGATATGAACGTATTGAATTTGATGGTTCTTTATAAGTCATTTTTATATTTGTTCCTTGTTCTTTGACAGATATCTTACTTCCTAATTCATTTACCTTAAAAGAAAATTGAAAATACCTTTTTTTACACTTTATTTTGTGCTTGGATATCGGAGTTTTCAAATGTACTTATTTTCCAGATGAATCCAGCTAAATCAAGAGCTGGTTGCGCTTTTCCAAAAATGTACTGAACATATTTGTTCAATGATTGTAATAGAAATACACGTACATTTTGACAGTTATTTTGTTTTATTCCATTATTGCAAGATCATTTATTTGTCCATTTTACTAATGTCTTGTATAAATGTGTTCAATCTTTGAAAATATGATACAAATATTCTAAAAATTGCATTGGAATATCAAAATAGGTTCCGTAAACCGTATACAATATTTATTCAATTAAAGACAATAAAATTCACTATGAGTCTTGAAATATCACGATTTATTAATTGTAAATATTCCATAGTTTAAATTCTAAACAGATACGTTTTTTGTAGTAAAGAGCGACTCGCAGGGGAATTTTCAACTAGTATTTATTGCTGTTGGATGCTAGATTATTTTTATTAAAATAGACAGCAGAGAAATTTAAGAAAATAAGTGCGTAATCTATGCCTTATTACAAGGAGCTGGGCTTTCTAACTTTGGTTGTTACCCAATCTAGGAAATGGACAACTGAAAATTCAATCCTTCATTGCCGCAAGAATAACATCTACTCAAGAAAACTTAGGTTTTAAACCCTGAGGGTATAACTATATCTTCATTCCCTAAAGCAAGCCAAGGTTGTCTTCAATTTCATTCTGACAATATCTACAACAGCAGTTGTACCAAGTTGAATTGGATTTTACCCTTCCCCTACAGAAGAGCCAGGAAAAAAAAAAGAGAGTGAAAACTTTGGCACGGGCAAACAGTAGATGGATTGGTATAGTTTATTTTTTTAATGCCATATCAACCTTTGTGGATTATTAAATACCGAATCTATCTTGGTAGAAATGAGAGTAGCGGTACAATTTAATTTATAGCTGAGTGAGAAAACGGTTTCGTCCAAAAGCGAACCTAAAACGGTCTGTGGACTTCAAACTAGCTTACTCCAATGACACCGAGCAGCTTGTTCGACGTAGAATCCCGTTCCCAGAAAAGAAATGAAGATATTTTAAACGCTGGTCAACAATTTTCCAAGGTACATATATTATCACTAATTCTTGATTTTCAACGAAATTATGAAGAAAAAAAAAAAACAATGTATAACTGCTTTGTCAAGAAAGAAAAATAATTTTGATAGAAAACATTCTCGATTTATAAAAGTGTGATTCTTCTGTTATTAGAAAATAAATTTTACTGATGGTACTAAAGTTACGAAATAAAAAAAAAAAATACAATCCAGATATGTGTCTATATTTCAACGTAAGGTGTTGAATAAAACAATTCTCACAAAAATGATTATATAATGAAGTAGATTAGTTTTCTAAACTATATGTCGTGTTATTATCTTCAAATATCCGTTTATCATTTTACATAAAAGTTAATATCTTTTGAAATTTTAAAAACATAACTTAAATAAATCTAGTAATAGTGATTCATATTATTATCGTCTTGACTAATTATTGCGATTCTTTGAAAAATATTTTAGAAATATATACTCTTTGAGATAAATGAACTTTTAAAAAAGTAACTTATACATTATGATAAACTCCGTCTTCAGTTTTATATTAAAAAACAAAAATCATGGTTGTGAGAGAATTCCTGTGGTGTATTAGTAAAAATTCTGACTTTGGTCTACGAAGTAACCGAGTTCAAACACCAGTCATCCCATAACGTTCACCTTTTCACTACAAGTTAAGATATGAATCCATTTATTTACCCCAGAAGAAGCACTACTCTTTTTCTACAAAGATGGGTTTAGCATTGGATTACCAACGAAAGTTGACATGCCATTAAACGAAAAAACCTAAATAAAAACAGTTATGCTTTGAATGTAGGTAAATGTGTTTGTAATAGAAACACGTACGCTTAAATATATGGATATAATTTCAGATGACATTTCTTTCTATTATCTATGGAGTCAAACATTTTTATGAACAGGCTGAATTATTTAGGGTATAGATTTTTTGGTAAATCATTGAATTGAATTAGGAGAATTAATCAGGTTGTTTTGATTTCAAGAATATGTGATAATTTCCAATTAAATGCTGAAGCTTTGGGAAATGCAGAGTACCCCTTCATTATCATCGCTCTCTTGTCTACCCTGGCTTTGAGTGGTAGCACCTAAAAAGTTCCTATATACTTGTCAAATAGAACTAAACTGCGTATTTTTCTCAACTGAATTGTTTGAAAAAGAATTGCTTTGCATTTTAACTATGAGTTTACAAAAGACTATACTTTGACAAAACTGAACTGTTTGAAACCTTTATCAAAATAATTAATTCAGCGTTAAATGACCTGAAAAGGGTTAATACTCCATAAAACAAAACAACCAACTGACAACCATTAAAGATGTACAAACAAATGAGCTGTGGTCCGTTTGAAAGGTTACCTTCAAACAATTCATTTCCTCATCAAATGTCTACTAATATATGTATAAACAGTATTCGGCATTAAATAACCTAGAAGAGTTGATGTGCCAAAAAAAAACTCAAACAATCATTAAAAAATTGTTATTTTCATTTTCGTGTGCATTTCATTTGAGAAGTCTTAAACAACTTTAGTCTGATGAAACGTTTGGCACATTCGAAGACACGTTTAGATTAGTTTGTCGACGTAATTATGCTAATCGTCGCCTGCGAAGAATCGACGATGGCGAAAGTCCAAAACGAGTCAACCCAGTAGACCTTATTAGAAAATGTTTAAAAGGATCGATCAATTAAATTTCCTGACAGTCAAGAATTATTTGTATTTCCGGATATCAAGTGTCTTGCGTTATTCCTTTTCCAATCATTCAAATAATTACAAATGTTAGGTAAATATGGGAGAGTAACTCGATTGGGAAGCGCCTATAGGGGTCGATTTCTACTTACATATTTTTTTTACTGTGATAACTTAAAACAAAATAGATTTTGACAGCAGACACAAGTTCAGAAAATGTTTTTGTTCAGAAAAAAGTATACACGTAAAGGCTTCGTTCGTAAACACTGACTTTATATATATATATATATATATATATATATATATATATATATATATATATATATATATATATATTCCCTAGTATGCTCCATATTGTTAATACGTTCAAATTTTTCAAGTTTAATGATAAATTTCAAAGTAATCAAAATAGTCATAGAAATTCCAAAAATAATTTTTTTTTTTTTGAAAACTAAAATGTTCAGTAATTGTTTTCAAAATTAATTAGAAATAATACAAAAAAAAAAAAAATCAGTGACATTACATTAGCTACTGGGCCGTTTGTCTTATGAGATGAGTGTTCGTTATTGGTCTCGTAGAATATTGTTCAATCGCTGGTCGATACATAACAAAGATTTTAAAAAATCGTAATTGATGCCTTTTTGCTTAATATGTAGCCGTATACAATAGGGATCAAACATAAAGTGGAGCAATCCAGGGAATAGAGTAACGCATTTCCCTACTCCCCGGTGTAGTAGCAACTGAAAAGGGAGCCTTTGGGTGAACTTGACTACGGTCACCGATGTTACTTTACTTACATTTGCTACATAACTCAGCCCAGGACTTTATCAATATTGATAAAGGAAAACTTAGAAATTCTTTTCATTTTTTTTATTTGCCCAGTCGGCTGGGGCTGTAGAATACACCGACTGCTTCTCTGCAGAGGGGTAAACCCGCCCCCAACGAGTGTCCTGTATATGACACTAAACAACCTGATGGTGAGGTTCCAGGAATGCTGGAGCTTTAGAAAATGCGGAGTACCCCTTTCTTGGGGTCGCTCCCTGGTCAACTCAGGCCTGAAGTGGTAGCACCTGATAAGTGTCATATCTAAGGGTTAAATAGAACTAAACGGTGGTTGGTATTTACTGTTTTTATACATTTAAATAGCGTATTCATGCTGAACTGAATTGTTTAAAATAGAACTGATTTCACATTGAAACTGCGTACTAATGCTAAACTGAATTACTCGAAATAGAACTGTTTCTGACGTCTAAACTGTGTACTTATGCCGAACTGAATTATCTTAAATAAAATTGTTTGACATTTAACTCTGTATATTGCCCAGTCACCTGGGGCTGTAGAATACACTGACTGCACTTCTGCAGAGGGGTAAGACCCCCATTAATGAGTGTCCTGTGTATGACACTAAACAGTCTGATTGTGAGGTCCCAGTAATGCTGGGGCCTTGGGGATATGGAGCACCCCTTCAGTGCCATTGCTCCCAGGTCCACTCTGGCCCTGTGTTGTAGCACCTGATAGGGCCTTATTTATTGGTTAAATTGAACTTACGGCATACATACGCTAAACTGAATTGTTTGATTAAATTGAATAGCTTGAAATGTTTTTGGCAATTTCACCGTACTTAAATTTAAACTGCGTGCTTATTCTCAACTGAATTATTTGAAATAGAACTGTTTTTTACATTGAAACTGTATTTACAATTAATAGATTTGATTAACTTAGAACCATTTTGACATGTAACTGTGTGTAAACAAAATCTGTACTTATACTAAACTGAATTAGCTGAATTAGAACTGCTTAACTAAACTGAATAGCTCGAAATAGAAATATTTTTCACAATTAAACTGTACTTACATTTGAACTGCGTGCTTATGCTAATTTACAATTGAACAGTTTTTGACATTGAAACTGTACTTACACTAAACTGAATTGTTATATATAACTGCTTGAATAGTTTGAAATAGAAATGTTTTTGACAATTAAACTGTGTACTAATGCTAAACTGAATTGTTTTAAATAGAACTGATTATTTACAGAAAAATAAATTTGGCGTTAAATAACTTACAAAGGTTGATATTCCATAAACCCCCGCCAAAGAAAACCAAATCATTTTTTTGTATCAATTTTAGGCAGTTTTTCCTATTGCTTCAAATAGCCAAATTTCCGACTTTACGGTGTGAATAAGTTTGTATGTTTAAATAATTGTAATGGTCGTATAGTGGATTAAGCAAGGAAAAATAGGTAAAACTCAAAAATCAAAATTGCGTCTTAGTTAAAACGTTGTAATTATTTGATGTCACTTTTGATCTAAAAACACGTTCGTAGTAACCGTACAGAAGACTAATAACCAACTGTTACATATATGACACTTTCATTTAAGTGTCAAGGAGTTGGCTGGCGAAATTAATTTTATTAAATCATGATAATAAGTATTTTATTAAAAATAAATTCATTTTGGGTGTCCAAGTATTTTTTGAGAACCGTGTATCAAATAAATATCAAGTGATTAAGTACAAAAAAGTTTGAGATCCGATCAGGGCTTGTTGACCTATAAATCTGTCCCCAAAGAATAAACATCCGCACACCTGCAAAGAGCTGTCAAGAGAGCCATCGGATTTCAAAGCGTAAACAAAAAGATGTATTTTTAAAATAGCGGACAATTTGGATTGGTGTCACCAAGTTTGGCACAAGGCCTTGAATCACTAAATTATTGGTCAACCAGCCACGGGACTGCTACTTGTGGCCCCTCCCGATGACTGTGGCTGATTGGCCGATTGTCTAAACCAATCGGGGGCAAACCGGGGGGATTGTTACGATGATAGCCATTGGTCGGCAGTCCCTATTGGCTGACCAATCAGAAACTGATTATTCGGGATTCGGGCCCATAAATAGAGGACACCCAAAGCGAAAAATTGAGTTGGTTCAGGAATTCGCCGCTTAAAGAACCAAATCCGTTGCCATTGCATTCGCCATTTTGACACTGCCTAATTGCAGTTAAAACTCCGCCAGTCAACTACTTTCACTCCCAGTTTGCGGTGTTTGACTAAAAATTATCTAAACAACTGTGTAAATAAACGTTTGTTACTGTTTATAACAAACGCCTTATTTTAGTCATTTTTTAAAATTTGCTTGGCAACTTTTTCTTCTCTCCAACACGAATTCCAACCTTCATCGACTGGGCCTCATCCATCTTCTCTTTCCTCGGATCTGAAAGATACGTGGGCGTGGAAAGAAACAGAGAAAGACCAGTCGACACATGTGGTAATCACGAGACCAGCGGCCAACTAGGTGTCGTGAAGCTATAGTACCACATTTGGTGCCTAAAGACGCAGGATTGACCCTGTTTAATTACCACGGTGGATCTCGTCGCATCTGTGCCTCAGAATCCAGAATCGACCCTGACTACGTTTGATGGTTCAAAACATAGGATCGACACTCAAATACTTCACCGGCACAACGAAACCTCACCCAGAAAACAGCCCAGGAAGACATCAGCTCAACTACAGTCACACAGCCACTCAAGGAAAAATAACCTGGAAACATCCACAGAGTCGGGGTAAGTGACTATTTTCCTTTGCTTCTCTACATTCATTGTGCAGATTTGATTCATTTCTAAAAAGCTACTAAGTGTTTGTTTTTTTAATACAATGGCTACTTCCCGTTCAAGCATTTTCCCTATGTTGGTAACAGCTGGATCGAAGGTCCCAATTTTTACTGGAAGGCCGACTGACCTGAAACCATGGCTAATGGCGTTAAAGAAAAAACAAAGGGTCCATGATCTAACGGACGCCGAATTAATTAACTTAGCCTATGACTATTCAGATGGGATCGTATCCGAATGGATTGGAAGCTATCTTGACGACCATCCAGACACATCCAGTAAAACCTTATTCGATGAAATCACAGCACAGTATGGAGAATTTATAAACCCTGCTGATGCTACTCGAGCGTTGATTAAGGTGACGCAAGGAAAAAATGAATCGCTTGCGGAGTTTGCGAGTCGAATGTCAAGTCTTGCGAGGATGGCTTATAGGGACTCTGAGTTGAGAGAAGGGTCAGCCGTACAAGTACAACTGGCCGAATTCTTCATTGACCGGATAAACAATTCCTTCATTAGGGAAGATGTGGCAAGAGCTAACCGAAGACACTGTCGGAAGCCTTGTCATCAGCCAGAGAAAGCGAAAGGCTCTATGAGTGACTTCGGGGCTGCCGTGTAAAAGAAAAAACTAATAAATTTTCAGGTAGGAATTATTGGCGACAGGAGGGAATAGGCTCTCATACGGTACTAAGGGAACCAAAGGCGGAGGGTTACCATAGAAAATAGGCTGGAGAGAGTCATGGTTGTTATAGCTGTAGACAACCAGTACATAAAAAAAAGGGAATGCTCCAAGTCAGCAAGAACGCTGGAATTGTGACGAACAAAAGTGCCCGAGGTCCGAAGGCGGGAATATAACTTACTCGACTTCAGAAAAACGAAAAACCAAGACGCCGGCACAAATTAAAAGTCACAAAACTAACCATATTCACTCATTAAAGAAAGAAAAGAATAAGGTTACTTTAGCTCCGAAAATAAAAACGAATTCAAAGGATTCCTGCTCGACACGGGAAATGGATAATAGTCCCAATAAAAAAAGAGCAGAAGAATATGAATTATTCACACAATGCTCAGACATCATGTGTAGGGTAGATATCATGGGCAAGCAGGGAAAAGCATTGATAGACTCCGGATCAGAAGTCTCGCTTCTAAAGTTCTCAATTTTTGAAGGTCTAAGAAATAGCAAAATGAAATTGAAAGGTTCAGACTTAACAGTAACTCAAGCAAACGGACAAAAGATGAGACTAAATGGTATGATCCATCTACATATTAAAATCGGAAAGATTGAGACAGGTTCAACACTATACATTGCACCTGACCAAGACCAAACCATGATTTTAGGGGAAGATTGGTTAAAAATAAATAAAGCTCAGTTATGTTTTAATCCGAATCGACTAACGATGAAGGGGGTAGAAATTCCCTTGGGTAGTAAAACCAGTGGGGAAACTAAAATCTACACTGTGGATTGTGTAAAGTTACCCCCACGCACTGCTATTTCCTGCGCAGCCAAACTAATCCCTTCAGAGCCAAATGAAGAAAACCTATACCAGGTGATTTCAACGGAGGAGGTAATTCCAGGGGAGGAAGAAATTGTGTTAGTTGAATCGATAGTAAAAGAAAATGAGAAGGGGAAAATTCCAGTTATGTTGGCAAACTTGGGTAATAGAACAATAAGTGTCCCCAAGGTTGAAAGATTGGGAAGGGTAGCATCAATAAGAATTCGTAAGCAAGTTAAGTATATTGAAAAAAGCCCAATTAAGAGAAGCGAAACTACAATCGATCCTAGGGACATCAACGTACCCAATGAACAAAGACAGAAGATAGAGGATTTAATTCAGGAAAATATAGATGTTATCGCTAACTCAGATAAGGAATTGGGACGAACTCAGTCGGTTCAAATGAAAATAGATACTGGAAATAACCCACCTATAAAAATAAAACCCAACAGAACACCAATACACAAAAGAAAGTTAGTAGAAGAGGCTGTCAAAGAAATGTTGGAAGCTAAGGTGATTGAACGATCCCGATCTCCTTGGAGCTTCCC
Source organism: Sepioteuthis lessoniana (assembly GCA_963585895.1). Lineage (NCBI taxonomy): Eukaryota > Metazoa > Mollusca > Cephalopoda > Myopsida > Loliginidae > Sepioteuthis > Sepioteuthis lessoniana. The sequence continues at coordinate 33,901,522 of OY757912.1, read as the reverse complement.
AATCGTAGTGGTTGACAAAAAGGATGGAGGACACCGCTTTTGTGTAGATTTTAGAGCCCTTAACAACATAACTAAGCCCCTTGCTTACCCACTACCATTAATCGACGACATATTGGCCCTGTTAGGAAAGCAACTTGTTTTTCCACCCTTGATTTGAGATCAGGGTATTGGCAGGTAGCTCTTGATCAAGCTGATCGAGAAAAGGCTGCGTTTGTGTGCCACTCTGGGCTTTTCCAATTCAGAGTTATGCCCTTTGGGTTGGCTAATGCTCCAGGGTTTTTCAACAACTCATGTCCATAGTACTTGGAGGGCTGGAAGGCTTTTCTATGGCCTTCGTAGATGACATACTAGTTTTCTCGAGCAGCATCAATGAACATTTCCAACACCTTCAGGCAGTGTTTAACCGGCTAAGAAGACATGGGTTAAAGATAAAATTGGCAAAGTGCCAGTTCCTGATGGCAGAAACCAAGTATTTGGGATTTGTCATAAATAAACAAGGAATCAAGCCAGATGATGATAAAGTCAAAGTAATTCGCTCGATGCCAGAACCTAAGACTGTTAGACAGGTCAGGGGTTTTATAGGTGCTATCTGGTATTACCGAAGATTCATACCTGCATTTTCAAGAATAGCTACCCCTCTTATAGCTCTCACAAAAAAATGCTCGTTTCAAGTGGACAAATGATTGTCAGATTTCATTTGATACGGTAAAAGATCAACTCTTAACCATTCCACTATTGGCCTACCCAAACATGAATAAACCAATGACACTGTATACAGATGCAAGTGATCTATGTATTGGGGCATGTCTAACCCAACCATGTCCTGAGAAGGACGGCCCTGTCCCAGGTATACCGGAGGAAGTACCAATTTACTTCCTTTCTCACAAACTAACATCTACGCAGCAGAAGTGGCCTGTCATAGAAAAGGAAGCTTTTGCTATAGTATATGCTCTCCAAAAACTCGATTATTATTTAAACGGGGCACAATTTACTATAAAGACAGATCATAAGCCTTTGAAATATCTATTTAACGCAGATTGGGCAAATAAAAAGATACAACAGTGTACTTTAAAAATAAGTGGATACAACTGTACGATAGAATATCTATCGGGCAAGGAAAATACTTGTGCGGATTTATTGTCGCATATCCCTAATCAGCTAGAACAAGAATCGATACCTCAGGAACTAGAGATTGATGATAAGTTCTATCAAATAAACATGATAAACTCAAATCGGTTAGATTACAGGCATAGGATAGATGAAGCAGATGAAAATGATGAAAACCCCAAAATAGAAATGCCCCAATTAACCAGATATGAAGAAGATGAAGAAATAAAAACCCTAAAAAGAACCATAGAGTCCGGTAAAGCATCTAAAGCTTTTCTAGAAAAATATATGGTACAAAATGGGTTGTTATACTATCTCTCCAACTGAGACGAAGACGTCCGACCTAGGTTATATATGCCCAAACAGATTCGGGAAGACCTATTGAGACAGCTTCACGATGATATGGGGCATATTGGTATTGATAAGACGTACGAACTCATAGGAAGGAAATACTACTGGCCAGGGTTGAACAAGAACGTCACAAAACATGTGAACTCATGTGTGGTTTGTCAATCAAGGAGTGGCAAATGTGAAATTGCACCCCTTGAAAAAACTGATGTGCCGTTTTATCCCTTTGAAAAGATTAGTTTAGATGTCTCTGGGCCTTACGGCGAGTCTTCACAGGGAAATAAATACATAGTTAGCTTCGTGGATTGGCTGACTAATTGTCCAGATGCCTATGCAGTACCAGATAAGAAAGCTCAGACTGTAGCTGGACTATTATTAACCGAAGTAATCCCGCGTTTTGGGACCCCCTTAGAACTGGTATCTGATAATGGTCCAGAAAACGTCAATGAGGTAATGAGACAAATAATGGAAAGTCTCAATATCAAGCACATTGTTACATCCCCTTATCATCCACAAGCTAATGCTAAGGTCGAGCAGTTCCACCGTTTTTTGGGAGACACGTTGGCAAAGCTCACTGAAAGCGATAAGGAAAATTGGGATTTATTCCTGACCCAGGCATTAGGGGCCATAAGGTTTTCCATTAATGAAGTGACCGGCTTTTCGCCTTATTTTTTACAATTTGGACGAGATGTAATCTTGCCTATTGATAATCTACTAAAACCTCGTAGAAAATATGTGGGGGAAGATTTTCACCAGATAATCCTTCAGAATCAACATCAGATATTTATGCAAGCTAGGCAAAGAATTAAACGTGCCCAGAAGAAACGAAATGAAAGGGTAAACCTGGGAAGAAAAGAGGTAACACTCAAAATAGGAGACCCTGTGTATCATAAGAAGCATCAACGACATGGAAAAGTTGATAAGAAATGGTCCCCTTATTATAGGGTAATAGATCAAACTGGCCCAGTAACTTTTGTTGTTTGGGACCAAATAAATGGAAGGGTAAAAAGGGCTCATGCAAATGACTTAAAATTAGCATGGTTAGAAGAATGGGAAGTTCCTAAAGAAAAAGAAAAAAAACAACTTATCAGACGAACAAGGTGGGTCGAAGCCCCCTCGGATACTGATTCGGAGTCGGAAATAGAGATTGAACCAGTACCAATTGCTAGGCTGCAAACGGAAATTGCGGAAGTAGAAAATGCTTCTGTGCAAAATGAATTGGATAGTTGGGAGAGTGAGGAGGAAATTCCCTCTGTCGGAGTTACGAAAAATATACCAAGAAAAAGAAGATACTCCTTTGAAATACAGATTAAGGAGCTATCAAAATAAAAAGGGAGATGCCATGAGATCTGGCCAATCTCATAATATGACTAATGACCAGCTTGCACCAAGTTGTGACACGGGGAATTAATCATGGGTGCTGAAAAAAAATCTGAACTAGTCATAATAGGACAGAAATGTGTAATTGTAAGCATGCATGAAGGTGTGTAAAACAATTCAAACCAATTCCTAAACAATTGTCCAAAATATATTGGACAATTGTTTAGGAATTGGTTTGAAAAAAAAAGAAAAGAAAAAATAATATAAATTTAATGTCACCATATCAATATCTGAAAAAAAAAAAGGAAATGAATGAATGTCTTTTTTTTAAGAATGGACATTTAATATACATTTTATGGATATGGACATATAAATACTGAACTATATAACCAATCCTTTTATATATGTATGTGTATGTTACCGCTAAAATTTCTTACCGACATTTAACCCTTGGTTAAATGTCTGGTAAGATGGGGAGGAGTATGAAACTTTCATTTAAGTGTCAAGGAGTTGGCTGGCGAAATTAATTTTATTAAATCATGATAATAAGTATTTTATTAAAGATAAATTCATTTTGGGTGTCCAAGTATTTTTTGAGAACCGTGTATAAAATAAATATCAAGTGATTAAGTACAAAAAAGTTTGAGATCCGATCAGGGCTTGTTGACCTATAAATCTGTCCCCAAAGAATAAACATCCGCACACCTGCAAAGAGCTGTCAAGAGAGCCATCGGATTTCAAAGCGTAAACAAAAAGATGTATTTTTAAAATAGCGGACAATTTGGGTTGGTGTCACCAAGTTTGGTACAAGGCCTTGAATCACTAAATTATTGGTCAACCAGCCACGGGACTGCTACTTGTGGCCCCTCCTGATGACTGTGGCTGATTGGCCGATTGTCTAAACCAATCGGGGGCAAACCGGGGGGGATTGTTACGATGATAGCCATTGGTCGGCAGTCCCCATTGGCTGACCAATCAGAAACTGATTATTCAGGATTCGGGCCCATAAATAGAGGACACCCAAAGCGAAAAATTGAGTTGGTTCAGGAATTCGCCGCTTAAAGAACCAAATCCGTTGCCATTGCATTCGCCATTTTGACACTGCCTAATTGCAGTTAAAACTCCGCCAGTCAACTACTTTCACTCCCAGTTCGCGGTGTTTGACTAAAAATTATCTAAACAACTGTGTAAATAAACGTTTGTTACTGTTTATAACAAACGCCTTTTTTTCTTCATTTTTTAAAATTTGCTTGGCAACATGTTCTTCTCTCCAACACGAATTCCAAACTTCATCGACTGGACCACATCCACCTTCTCTTTCCTCGGATCTGAAAGCAACGTGGGCGTGGAAAGAAACAGAGAAAGACCAGTCGACACATGTGGTAATCACGAGACCAGCGGCCAACTAGGTGTCGTAAAGCTATAGTACCACACATATTGTTATCACATCGAATAATCCAACTAACATTACAAAACACTAGTACAAATATTATAGGTAGCTGCAAATTCTTGCACGATAACTATTTTCAACAAAGCTAAAACGGATAATAAAACAAACCTCAAAAAGAGCGGTTCTATATACCAAAATTCACAAAAAGACAAGAATGATAAAAACAAAACAAAAAAAGGAACAATAATGAATACTAAATGATTCACCATATCATCATCATCATCATATCGTGCCACTAGCACGGATATCCCTGACCCTCTCTCACCACTTCTCCCTATCGTCCATCGCCTCTGGCAGGTCTTCAGAGCTACATCCCGTATCCTCACATAGCTACTGAATGTGTCTTCGAGCTGGTCATCCTGCTTTTGCCCTGCCATATGTGGGGGTCCATAGGAGTACATCCTTTATAAGCTCGTCCCTGCTTCTCCAGCAGTGTCATGCATGTCTGGTTCGTCTAAATTGGATAGTTTTCGTGATGGGAGTCAGGTGGCCGTATAGTTGGTGCCTTGTGGGGTGTTGCCGCCAGGACTTGTTCAATATTGCTCGCAGCATTTTTGTGTAATTGCCGTCTAGCTTCTTCTTCAGCTGTTTAGTTAGCGTTCAAGTAGTGCACCCAGATAGCAGTATCGATACGATCGCTGCCTGGAATAAACTGCGTTTCATTTTTTCGGTCAGGTCTGATATCCATATGATCGATAGCCTATAGTTAGCTATCCATGCCTTCGTTAGCTGCGTGTCGATGTCCTTTTCGGTTGATGAGACGCTGCTTCCTAGGTAGGTGAATTTGTCTACTAGTTTCAAAGGGGTTCCGTCTAGTGTGGAGATGTCACCTGTTTGATTATAGCTCATATATTCCGTTTTGTGTCCATTGACATGGAGGCCAATGCCTGCGGCGGCTCGTTTCAAACTATGCAGTAGTGTTTCGGCTTTGGCTTAAACTCCACGAAAATCAACTGCACTGGATAAACCATTTATCTTCATTTAAAGTTTAAAATGCTCTCATTAAAAAAAAATTAAAATTCTAAACAATTGATTGGTTGGCTGGTTGGTTAGGTTTTATGGCAACCTTTGTAGGTTAATTTATGCCAAATCCTTTTTTATGCAAATATTCAGTTCTATTTAATACTATTCCGCTTAACATGGGTATACAGTTTAAAAGCTATTCAATTTAGTCAAGCAGTTCTAATTATATAGGTATAGTTTTTGTCCGCTCAGAGTTATATACCAAAACAGTTCCATTTCAAACAATTCAGTTTAGCGTAAAAACAGTTTCAATATCAAAAATAGTTCTATTTCAAACAATTCAGTTTCGCATAAGTATACACATTAGATGTCAAAATTGTTCTATTTCAAGCAACTCAGTTAAGCATAAGTATGCGATTTAGATGTCAAAATAGTTCTATTTCAAGCAATTCAGTTAAGCATAACAACGCTGCTTAGATTTTATTTGACCAATTGAGATGACTGAAACAGGTGCTACTACACCGGGCTCTGGTAACCCCAGGAGTGATGGCAATGAAGTGGTACTCCGTATTCCCCAAAGCTCCAGCATTATAGGAAGCATCGGATTATTTAGTGTGATATACAGGACACTCATTGTGGGGCGTTTTTTCACCCCTCTGCAGAGATGCAGTTGGTGTATTCTACGGCACCAAATGACTGGGCAATTTAAATTATTGAATAAAAAGAATAATTTTCAGAATGACAACTGTGGTTGTAGGAATAGAGTTATAAACTTCTTGAATAGTAATTGTTTAATTAACAATATTATAAATAAGTCGACCACCACGGAAGAAGACAACAACAACAACAAAAATATACGCTAGTGTCACAGAACTCAATTGGGGAAAAATACATGGAACAATCAGAATTTCAATTTCAGTAACTGGAAATATTCCAACAAACACCTGACCATTTATCTAATCATCAAAAGTGTATGGGAAAAGAGTCTCGAGGTAAGACTGCTTTTGTATATTTCTCCAAGGCATCTGATTCCATAGACTGGGGAATAATAGACTAGATACTACTTGCATACAAGTAATAGAGTGTTCGCCAATGGCCCGGGAGACCTGGGTTCGATCCCTGGTCAAGTCATACCAATGACTCAAAAAATGGTACTTGATGCCTCCTGGCTTAACACTCAGCATTATAAAGTACGGATCAAGGGTAAAGTGGATCAATCCACGGAAAGGAGTAGCGCCCTCCCCTACACATATGTGTAGTAGGCTATCTAAAAGGGAGCCTTCGGGTCACCCTCAACTATGGTCGCCAACTTTACCTTAAGTAAAAAGAAATTAAAGTTGGTGACCGTAGTGGAGGGCTACCTTTTCAATAGCTGATACACTGACTTGTAGGGGGAGGACGCTACTCCATTCCGTGGATTGTTCCACTTTACATTTGAATTGCACCTTATAATGCTAAGTGTTAAGCAATGAAGTATCAAGTACCACTTTTTGAGTTTTTGGTATGACTCGACCTAAGATTGAACACCGGTCTCCAGGTCCATTAGGTGAACACTCTACCATACAATACGGTTTGGTTTGGTTTCTTTGTTTAATGGCATATAAACCTTTGCAGGTTATTTAATTCCAAAGCCATTCTCCTAGAAGACCATTAGTGGTACTATTTAACCCATACTTGGGAGGATAAGGGTGTTCATACCTTTCCCAAGGGTATTTCACAGTCCATCGCTTTAACCATTACACCACGAGGACACACCAAGAAACGATATATCTCCACTCTAAATGGCAAGCATTGAAAATTATTGGACACATCACACACCTCGACAGTACAATCTCTTCTATAGAAAGAGATATCATGTCTAGTAATTGTGTGCAATGCTATTGACAGTTTATCGACCATATGGAAATTGGATTTATCAGAAAAATTAAAACTCTAATTCTTCATATCTGTAACTGTGTTCATACTACTATATTTGAAGCACTCCATGGACGATAACAAAACACATATCGAAAAACTTTTATGGCAATTAAACAAGAATGCTGCGTACGGTTGAGGAACTAATATTGGAATAAAAATCTTACTAAATAGCAGCTGTACGATCACTTGTCTCCCATATCACAAACCATTCAAATCAGCCGACCAAAACTGCTGTAGAAATAAATACAACCTCAATAGCGACGTTCTTTAATGTATTCCTGCACGTAGACATGCCAGTGTGGTCCTATTAATAAATGTTGTCGTCAACTCAGAGCGGACATAAGATGCTGCCCTAGAAGACCTGCTTGGAGCGATGGATGATTGGATGGATGGTAAGAGAGAGATTCAGTGAACTGAGATGAAGACGACTTAATCCAAAGATGTTTTGCCAAATAAATCACCTTAATTAACAAAGCTCTCGTAATAAAATGGTATATTCAATTTTAACCGATTCCAAGCTAGAAAGAAGGTGACAATAACTGGAGACTGTGGATAGAAAAAATAGGCATCCATGAACATGCTGATAACGATTAGCATTACAAAATAATCAAATTAATATCTAAATATAGACATATCAACAGATTTATCTTATATCAGGAAACCACCTGATCCTGTTTAATTACATTAATTATTATCCTCATTTTACCCCTGTAAGAAATAAAAGAGATAAGAACTGGAAGAGGAAAAAAGAAAAAACAAAATCATCTGTGAATAATACTGGTTCTGACACATTTAAATTTAATGTTAATAATTTATTCAGTTGATTGTTTGTAATAGTGCCACATGTCATTTTTGCGTATCTTTTAAGCATTTTTAAAAGTATACCGCATCGATACTGCTATATGGGTGCACTACATGGACTCCAAAAAAACGGCTGGAGAAGAAGCTAGACGGCAATTACACAAGAATGCTGCGAGCAATCTTGAACAAGTCCTAGCGGCAACACCCAACAAGACACCAACTGTACGGCCACCTGCCTTCTATCATGAAAACTATTCAAGTTGGACGAACCAGACATAGAGAACACTACTGGAGAAGCAGGGACGAACTCATAAGTGATGTACTCTTGTGGACCCCCACACATGGCCGGGCAAAAGCAGGACGACCAGCACGAACATACATTCAGCAACTATGTGAGGATGGGGGATGTTGTCCTAGAAGACCTGCCTGAGGCGATGAACGATAGGGAAAAGTAGCGAGAGAGAGAGTCAGGGATATCCGTGCATGATGATGATGAAAAGTATGTTTAATTTTACAGATTTTATTTTACTTGAAAGAATTATACGTTTATAGATCTATATGATTTCTGTAATTCCATTCTATTTGAATATGACTAATAAGAAGTATTAGAGTAAACAACACTTTTGGGAACGGCAGAACAAACAAGAATAGACGCAGATTCTCTCTAATAACATTTTTCAATTCTGAAATGGTAGTTTTTCGTCCTAGATACGAGGATCATTAAATGAGTTTCCAGACTGTTTTCATATGAGCACTTTTATTGATAGTACACACATGAAACTCTAGTCCCCTTCGAGGTAATCTCATCCGGTAGCAATGCACGTGTTGTAGAGTTCTAATAACTTCTGGAAGGCACCATGGAAGTGAGCGTGTCAATGACCTTCGTAACAGCCTCTTTCATCTCCTCAGTTGTCTCATAACGACAGCTTCTGAGCTAAGGGAATAACCAAAAGTCATAAGGAGTAAGGTCTGGACTATAGGGAGGGTGAGAAACTGTCTTGATGCCCATCTTGCTCAAATAGCATGTGACACGGATGGATTTGTGGACTGGTGCATTGTCCTGGTGGAAATGCCACAGACATAGAGTGCTGGCCTTTTCCGACGGAATCTCGAACTGAACTCCCTTCAAATTTCAACATAGTAATCCTAACCCTAACCCTAACCTTAATCCTTTGGCCTATCAACTCTGATGTATTGACTCCCTTACTCTTCCCACACCAATCATCATCCCTCACGGACTCCCTGCATTCTTCGAATTTCTTATGCCACTCAAAAACTGATTCTCGATTCATGCAAAATGGTCGAAAAGCAGTCTGAAGCATTCCATACATTTCTGTGGCATTTTTTCCAAGTTTGAAATATAATTTTATTGCATATCGTTCTTCTAAAGTGTCCTCATGTCAAGATTGCATTTTTGAAAATCACCAGCTGTGACAATCAGGTTTTAGTAGGGTGTATTCCGATTCCTGCCGTAGGTATTCCCTTGTACCTGAAATCATAAAAATTAGTCAGTCATCTCGTAACATGTATTGCAACAACATACTGTATTTTAAAAAGTCTGCAACAATTTTAAATGCCTGTATGAAAAAATGTCTGGAAACCTAAGGCACCACCTCTCCCTATCTTGTGAAAATGCGAAAAAGAATTATAAGAGGTACATACTGCTGGAGAAGCAGAGATGAACTCATAAGAGATGTACTCTTATGGATCCCCACACATGGCCGCGCAAAAGCAGGACGACCAGCTCGAACGTACATTCAGCAGCTATGTGAGGATACAGGCTGTTGTCCTGAAGACCTACCTAGGGCGATGAACGATAGGGAGGAGTGGCGAGTGAGTGTCAGGGATATCCGTGCTACCAGCGCGATATGATGATGATGAATTACAAGTTTAAAATTGAAATCAACGGGCATGCCATGGTTCCTGTATACAATGCATGTGTAAAGAAAAATAGATCCACAAATTTTTATTAACAATCGACATCAAAGATAATGTAAACACTCAAAATGAATTTCATTCTTAGATAATTGAATTACTTATAGTAAATGATATTCCAGGTGTAAGGGAAATTTCGTTAATTATTTGATATGCACATGTTATATTTATTATACACTTCTTAGAACCTAAAGAATCAATGCGAAATGCTCAGAACTGACGATCTTAGGTCATCAGCAGGTATTAATATTTACGCAGAATATCATACTTCGAAGACACAAACATTGTTATATTTAAGAATTATACACACAACTCTGAATTGTATGGCAATACTTGAAAACGATGAGATAGACTTACATGCATACAGCTAGCTTGGTACCTAAACAGAGGGAGAGGGATATATATATATATATATATATATATATATATATATATATATATATATATATACACACACATCTGTGTGTGTGTGTCTGTGTGTGTCGAGAGAGAGAGAGAGAGAGAGAGAGAGAGAGAGTGGGGGGGGAGTGAAAAGGTACAAGCAATAATTAAGTTTACGCAGAAAAGACTTTTCAACCAAATAATGCTTTTTGCGGAAATAGAAAAGTTCATATATGGGTATATAGATAACGATGTCTTAACAAATTTAAGAAAACTTTCTAATTATTTCAATGACTGAAGAGTGAATAATTAAAGACACCTGGTAATATTTAATTGTAACATTAGTCAAGTTTTTTTTTTTTTAGAAATCCTGTTAGCAACAGTTATCGAATTTGGTTTGGTTTACTTAGTTTTAAATGATATTTAAGCGTTCGTGGGTTATTTACTGACAAATCTATTCTTGTTTAACAGTAGGGGTACAATTTAGGCAACTGATGGGGGAATAAGGGGGATGTATCCCTTTCTCAATTTTATTAATCAATGACCATACGTTTTGCTTTAATCTTGGACACCGATGAGAGAATTTAGATGCGATTATTTTTCTTCCACGAATCCTGCACCAAACGCAGCATTTTAGAGTTAAATTGAACAACAGGAACAGTTAACGGAGTATCTGTACTTTTAACTATCTATTTTATTATTCAGCATGAATCTATCAGATTTTTAAGGTTTATTAATCTATTAATATTTCACACACACACACACACGTGTGTGTGTGAAATATTAATAGATAAATAAACTTTAGAAGTGTGATAGTTTTTATATATATATATATATATATATATATATATATATATATATATATATATATGTGTGTGTGTGTGTGTGTGTGTGTGTGTGTAAGTGTGCTTGAAATATTAATAGATAAGTGAACTTTCCCCCACGGAGGTTGAGCACTATGGCGAGGGAATTTTCGTCTACCGCTCGCATAATGCAAAGCTCTTCGAACGAATTGAGCACTTTGGCATCCGGTAAGGTATAAAATGTAAACAAACAAACGCTTCTACTTAATACCTTATTTTTCCCTAGCTGACGTGGTACGCTTGTTGGTTGAGCGGTCTGATGCTAACTCTAACGTAAAGTAGTGCGGGTTTCGATCGCAGGTCCAAGCGAACTGCGTGTCAAGCCAAACTGAAGACTTGTGATACAACGAAACAGTCTGTCTGTTGAGGACTATATATATATATATATATATGGTGGGGAAATATGAATATATATAGGTATATATTATGAAACACACACACACGTGTGTATGTGTATTTTAAGTGTTTTGACCTCAGGATTATATCATCTCTATATTTCAAAAATAAATATTTTTTTGCGTAAATTAAATGTGATGTCAGGATTATAGCTGAAATTTAATATCTGTTTAAATTAGCGCCATTAACCTTTCATTTTTTCTTCATGATCGGATTTCCTTTTCTGAATTAAAACAGTACTTTGTGTGTGCGCAGGTGGGAACACTCACAGACAACCACAACCCAAACTTGTTTTTTATTTGAAAGTATTTTTCAAATGCATGAAACTTTTATAATGAAACCGACCAGATGGCGTATAACATCATTAGCGAATACGTACCGCTGCAAGGGGACTGATACTACTGAACGGTCAGTGAAGTCCATTGATTAAACGACTATGGCCCCATGATAAAAGATAAAGAAATTAACCAAAGACGTCTTGAGTGAAACCAAACCAGTTTACTTAATCACTCTCACTAAAAAAAAACATTCAATAACATGTTTCAGAACAGAAGTGCAATTCCCTGCCATTGGATGTTTTTAAAGTAGTGGGGATGGAGTAAAGCCCTCGCCGATACTCGGTGTAGTAGCTATTGAAAAGGGAGCCTTCTGGTCACTCTCGACTTTGGTCACCAACTTTATTTATACACCTTTTAGATTCATAACTATTGGCGAGACAAACCTAAGATGTTATAGATGGCTTCATTACTTTTAATGGGATGATTGTATTATATGGACAATGGCCTCACAAGAAGGGTCAACCAGGCTCTGGTAGATGATACTATCCCTTTTTCTTTATGATTAAAACTCTTCTTCTCCTAATTGACAAACTGGATTAATTTCTAATAACAAAACTCCCTAGCAGGTATTATTTGGTTACATAGAACCAAAAAGCATTACACACACACACACACTCACACACACACACACACACACATATATATATATATATAAAGAGAGAGAGAGAGAGAGAGAGAGAGAGAGAGAGAGAGAGAAACAGATAGACAGAGACACAGAGAGGGAGAGATAAATTGCAGCCTGTACACTATTGTAATAACACTGATCAAGATAAAAACCAGTTTGGAAATGCAGTGTGACATTTAAAGCTCGGTCATATCATGAAATCAAAGATTTGAATATCATTTCCCCTTGAGAGGCACTGTGTTAATACGAATGCACTTTAAAAACATTAAAGTACTTTTTACCCTATGTAACACATGTAAAAACCGTGTGTGCATTTTAGGCGCAAATACATATCAAAGCAGTTTTTTTTAAAGACCAACGAAAACATATGTGTTATTTTTTTTAGAATTTTACTGCAGCAAAGAAAAAAATTTCTTTTAAGTTTAGATCAATAAAACACATGGAAAATCAAGTACACAAGTTCGTGCTAATGCATGCATATTTTATGAGTAAAGTATGCTTAGTAACATGTTTATATCAAAATCTGCACCGAGCGTTTTTTTTTTTTTTTTTTTTTTTTTGCTTGTTTATTTTGGCTCCTTGGGCATCTCCCCTGTTTAATACCTTCACACATCAACCTTAAAAAGTAATCTTGAAATAAAAGATATACACTATTAATACAAAATCTATTCACAGCTAAGATTATTTTATGTATATCATCTAATAATTCCAAAAAATGCACACTTGAATTAAGTTTATTACCATTATTTGTGAAATCAACTATGTTAATCATATTTTTTATTCAATTGCCGTTTTGATTTAATTTGGCAAATTATTCCCAAAATATATCTTTAAAAAATCCAACTGGTTTGTTGAATTAGGTTTTGAAATATGTCTGGAGAGAAAATTCCCAGGTCAAACAGAAGTATTGGAATAATATCTTCCATATTATAAATCCCATTCATTATTTTGAAAGTTTCAGTTGCATCAATTATCATTCTTCTTACGTCTAAAGTTGACAATCCTAGAATCTCTGATCTTAACCTATGAATCATCTCTGTAACATCAGTATAAACTAGCCTGGAACAATTTTCTAAGAATGTTTGCTTCAGTTTCAATGTTGGCGTATTTATAGAATTGTATAATTTTTAAATATCTCATTTACTATAGTTCACCCACAGTCCCGAGTGTATGTGTGTGTTTGAGTGTGTTTGTGTGTGCATGTGCATGTGCTTGTCTGTGTTTGTGTGTTTGTGTGTGTGTGTGTGTGTGTGTGTCAGTGCACGCGCGTTTGAGAGTGTGTGTGTGTGTGTGAGAGAGAGAGAGAGAGAGAGAGAGAGAGAGAGAGAGAGAGAGAGAGAGAGAGAGAGATAATATGAAATAAGAAAAAGAAAACTTTTCAGCAGACTTTTTAAATAATATTTGATAATATGCCAACGCTTTTCTTCTTATTATTTTATTAAACCATCTTCAGAGCGATGTTTGTATGTGGTGTTTATATAGCCGATTCAAAATTTATTTTCAAATAAAATATAGAACGAAAATATACGACAATTTTTAGCGTCCTATTATTTTTATAGTCTTCTATTCGCATGCACCTTACACATAGAGTGAACAAACATTATCACTTCACTAAGTTCTCTTGTCCTACTCGAGTGAGAGGTAAAAATTTAAAAGATACATCAATTAATATATATATATATATATATATATATATATATATATATATATATATATTCCAAACAATTACTTAAAAGTGTAGTAGCAGATAAACCATTGGTTTATCATATTTACAATATTTACCACCACCTCCGCTCGGACAGGATGTGGCACAAGGTCAATTTCTAAGCGGAGTTTAACAGGTTTGAATTCAGAATTTTCCTTCTCCTATACTAGATGCCTCACCAAAGCTAAAGAACATAGTCTGTCCTACTATTTACCCATTGCTGGGGGGGGGAGAAAAATTGGATTCATACCTTTCCCAAGGGCATTAGTGCTATGTGAAATGCAATCAGTTTCTTCTAGGATTTGAACTCGTGTCGCCGTGTCCATTTCCTACGACGATAACCATTACACCACGGGCACTTTTTGTTGTATAGAACCAGGACAGGGTTTTTTGTGTGCTCGTCACTTTTTCTTACGGTGAGGCTATCACGACGATGGATGATATTTAACACATATTAGTAATACAAATGTCTATTGAACCCGCGCTAGCTGAAACTTCCATTTGAACAACTTACCTTTGCAAGCGTTAATTTGTGCTAAGTTGTAATACAACTGAACATTTGATGTGTAATCGCAAAAATCTTGGAGATTAGAAATCATTCGTAAAAGTCGATTTTCTTAAAGCGCTAATTGTAATTTAAGGTACAATGACATCGACCAATGTTTCATTTGATTTGATAGCTTTTTATGACAAAATCCATTAATTTGATCTGATATGACCAGATTCAGTGTTATATATTTATATATATATATATATAGATTGCGATGATAATTAGAGAGTTATATATATATATATATATATATATCAAAGACACAAAAACGGTAGAGTATGCCTCCTTGCTTAACACTCGGGATTATAAGGTTAGGATCAAGGGTAAAGTGGAGCAATCCAGGGAAAGGAGTAGTCGCCTCCCCTACACATTGATGTAATAGCTATCAGAAAGGGAGCTTTCGGGTGACCCTCGATTACGATTGCCTATATATATATATATATATATATATATATATATATATATATATATTATTTTTATTTATTTATTTATTTTTTGTTGGTCCGAGGAGAGAAAAATGTTAATATTTCCAAATGAATAGGTCTAGAAAGAGATTTATATCCATTTAAAAATCTAAAAAAAGAACAATAAGACTCTATAGCTTATCAACTATTCACACACAGAGACACACATATATACACACATACTCACAAACACAGATAACGACCAGACGAAAACAACGAAAAATATTCATTAAATATGAAATATCCAAACAAATTAATGGAACTAAAAAATGCACCAACAAGGGGGAACAGTAAACTCACTCAGAGAAAGACCAAGAGAGAAAAAAAAAAGAAAAATGTGGAGAAAAATGAAGTAACCACTACAGGGAATCCCTCTTTAAATTAAATGAAACAACCACCCCATCGAAATAGTGACCTTGATATAAATCGAAAACCACACATGAAAAAAGAATTACAAGTTCTCTGGAGAAAGCAACGGAACTGGAAACGTACGAAAGAACTAAATTGATATTTTTAAAAGGTCTAAGTCACTTTTTCTAACTATTCATTTCAATATATATATATATATATATATATATATATATATATATATATATATATATATATATATATATATATATATATATATCTTATTAACAACAAATTAAAAGCTTTTTATTTTATAGTAGTTTTCGTTACTTTCCCTTTCATTGAAAGGTCTTATGTTTACAATATTAGGTGCATCAAACATGTTAGCATATACATTTTTTTAAGCTAACGAGATAAATCTGTTTTTACTAAGGACAATATGGATCTATTTTTGGTATGTTGTACATTTCTTAAAGATTTTAGTGATTACTAACAAGATTATATTTTACACACACACACACGCGTGCAGGCGCACTGAAAAAAACATAAGTTTTTACCATACACTCAGATAACCCTTAAACAAAAGAATAAACGCATAAAATATTCGCTGTATATTTCTTTGTGTTAAACAGAATATCTTTCAACGTTTTCGCAACAAATCTGTGTGCGTGGTGGTGGGTTTAACAAAGCATGGCTGATTTCATCTCATAATCCAGCTTACATTTTCTACAAATGTGGACAGAACAAACTATAAAAAAGAAACACCGGTATTTCGCTATTTCACTGTCTCACACAAAAACGAAAGAAATATTTCTATGATATTTCACAATTTTATGATTTTATTTTCGCCTACTGAGCAGGAAAATATAAACTCATAGCCAATATAGATATGTTTGCTTCTTAAAATTTAATATAGAAATAGTTTAGATATTGATTACTCCTACAGTACCGCCAGGAAAGCACCCATAAATTTTTTTTAGAATTTTCTGATATATATATATATATATATATATATAGATAGATAGATAGATACACAGAAATACACACACACGCTCCCCCGATATATATATATATATATATATATATACATATATATATATATATATCGGAGTGACTGATTGTGTTAGGAATTATGAGTGTATGTGTAAGTGTTTTTAGACAATCATTTTCAGAGAACATGCAAATTAACATTACTTAAATTCAACGAATTTAATCTAAAGAAACGCCGTGTATATCTGGATAAATCGGAATAAATATGTAATGATCCCATGGCGACAAATGTTGAACCGGTTGATGTCGAAAAACACTTTCTTTTTCTTTCTCTTTTTTCTTTCTTTATATCTTTCTCTTGTTTCGCCAATTCCCTTTTCTTTCGAAAATCACTTACCAGAAGAGAGGAAATACAACACAGAATATTAGTAGGTAAGTTCAATGGCAACCCCGGCACAACGATAATCTTCGAGAGAGACCTACCAACGCTAGTGATGAAACAGACCTAATCGGTTTCTTTTATCAGTTATCCTTGTTCGTAGCGTCCCTAAGCACTTGTTTGCATCATCGGAGAAGACATGAATGTCAAATTGGTAAAAACATAAACTACAAATTCTCCTCACAAAACTCGTCAAAGGGAAATAAGGAACACCTTACGGATTTCATTGTAGAAAATAAATTAAAATGCCTCAATACTAAATTTCGGGAGAAGAAGGAAAACTATGGACGTACGCCTACTCAAATCATGCTAAAGAACAGATAGATTATATTCTCATGAATAAGAAATGGATTAACAACGTGTTGAATTTTTAAATTGGTAAAAAAATAAACAACAAATTCTCCTCACAAAACTCGTCAAACGGAAATATGGAACACCTTACGGATTTCATTGTAAAAAATAAATTAAAATGCCTCAATACTAAATTTCGGGAAAAGAAGGAAAACTATGGACGTAAAGAAATGGATTAACAACGCGTTGAATTTTTAAGTACTGTTTTCCGACCAGCGAATAGTCACACCAACCATACATCAGAACCGACGCAAGAATGCAGTGAAGACAACCAGGACAATACGTACGACTGTTCCATGCTTATCAACAGAGATATTAGCGATAAATATACGATAACACTGAGAAACAAATTCGATACAGATAATGAGATATCAGAAACACTGACTCAGTATGACGAATACTAGAAATTCGTCCATGCCCACACGGAAGCAGTAGCAGAATGCATAACAACCAAACTTAGAACAAAAATAGATTCCCCTGGGAGACATCAGCTGTTAAAAAAAAACACGTGAGGGCGTGAAAACCGAATGCCTATACAATAAACGGAACGCAACCACAAACAGCACTCTGAAATTTAAGAAGGCACAACGTTAACTCACAAATCATTAAGACTCGACACTCCGTTGGAGATAAACAGTTTCATATAGCGTTGGTGACAGTACATGATGTGAGTAAAAGAAAAAGCCCTGCAAGACCAAAACTAAAAGTAGCAAGCCAAGAAATACTGTTACACTTGTGGAAAGAACGTTTGAAGATTTTGCTTTAAAAGTCCCCTAAAGTTACGGATGAACCTACCACGAAAATTTCAAATAATCAACTAGACATCAAACAAGGACAGTTTACGTCAGAACTGAACATAGTAAAAACAAATATCAAAAACAGTAAAGCTGCTGCTCTCGATGAAATAGGTCAGGAAGTATGGAAGACAAGGAAATTCGACACCTTACTTTTCCGGTACTGCAACTCCGTATAAACCCAGAACACAATAGACAGGTGGAAAAAGGGCTGGATTCTCCCTTTCCACCAAGAAGGATGACTTTAGAATTGCCATGAATGACCGGGGTATAGCCATGACTTTAATAGCATCAAGATTTACAAAGGTATTCTTCTCAACAACATTGAACTTGAAATTCAGAAGGTTCTTACGAAAAAACAAAATGACCTTCTTAAGAATCGCTCCATAACATCACAAATTCTAACAATCTGTCGACTTTTAGAAGCTGTTCGTGCCAAAAACCTCGAACTACATCCCTATTTGTAGATTCCTTCGAGGCATTTGACTCTATCGAGAGAGGAAAGATGGAGTAAAAATGTCTAGCCTACGGACTACCCCAGGAGACTCTAACAAACATAATGAGGCTCTATAAAAGAACGAAAGTAAAAGTACGCTCACAGGATAGAAACACAGACTTCTTTGACATTGTTGCAGGTGTGCTGCAAGGGGACGTATTAGCATCATACCTGTTCATAATCTGCCTTGTCTAGGTAATTCAGACATCGATAGATTTAATGAAAGAAAATGGCCTTACACTAGATAAGGTAGGAAGTAGACGATACCCTGCAAGAACTATAACGGACACGGGCTAGCCTAATGACGTAGCACTTCTGGCAAATACAGCAGCCCAAGCCTAATCTGTGCTACATAACCTGATGTGAGCAGCAAGCAGCATAGGCCTGCATGTGAACGCAGACAAAACTGAGTACATGTGCGCAAATCCAAGTGGCGATATCCCCACACTAAATGTTGGCTCTCTGAAACTAATGTTCATCTACCTCGGAAGCAGCTTCTCAACTACTCAAAAGGACATCAATAAGTGACTGGTGGAATCATGGAGAGCTATCGAAAACTATCGGGTTAAGGATGTTAGACCTATGCGATAAAATAAAACGCAGTTTTCTCCAAAGCAGGGGTCATGCCCATACTACAGTATAGATGCACCACAAGGACCCTGACTAAATCTACTGAGAAAAAGCTTGATCGTAATTTCACAGAGATTCCACAAACAACATTAGACAAATATTGGAAAATACATCCCACAAAAGAGACAGCTGTTCTGCCACCTACCACCCATCACGAAGGTCATCCGAATTAAACGAAGACAAAAATGAAACTGCTGAGGAGCAAGGATGCACTCGACATTGTTGCAGGAGTACTATAAGGAGACACGCAAGCCCCATACCTCTTTATCATCTGTCTAGACTACGTGCTTAGAACTTCGATCGACAAAATCAGAGAAAATGGCTTCGAGCTGACTAAGAAAAGAAGCAAAAGGTACCCGGCAAAAACAATCACAGACGCCGACTACGCTGATGACTTAGCGTTACTGGCGAATACGCCTAATCAAGCAGAGACACTACTGCATAGTTTGGAACGAGCTGCAGCTGGCATTGGTCTCCATGTCAATGCGCACAAAACTGAATATATGTGTTACAACCAAGCGGACAACATTACCACTCTAGACGGAACCTCTCTGAGGCTTGTGAACAAATTCACTTACCTAGGATGTAGCGTCTCATCAACAGAAAACGACATCGACACACGACTGACGAAAGCATGGGCGGCTCTAGATAGGCTCTCAATAATATGGAAATCAGACCTGAACGATGAAATGAAACGCAGTTTCGTCCAGCCAGCGGTTGTATCGATACTGCTATATGAATGCAATACATGGACGCTAACCAAACGGCTGGAGAATAAACTTGACGGCAACTACACCAGAATGTTGAGAGCAATATTGAATAAATCCTGGTGACAACACCCCACGAGACGCCAACTGTACGGCCACTTGCCTCCCATCACGACTACTATACAGGTCAGACGAGCTGGACTCTGATGGAGTAGCAAGGATGAGCTCGTAAGTGATGTACTCCTATGGACCCCCACATATGGCCAAGCAAAAGCAGGACGACCAGCCCGAACTTACATAGAGCAGCTATGTGAGGACACAGGATGTAACTCAGAAGACCTCCCAGAGGCGATGAACGATAGGGAAAAGTGGCGAGAGATTGTCAAGGATATCCGTGCTGGCGGCACGACATGATGGTGATAATGACAAAACCAGCGTTGTATCAATGGTTAAATATTGATAACACATTTTCCTCTCACATCCATGTCTAAGACCTTATTAAATGTTAAAATTTCAAGCTACATAAAGATATTAGATTCGAACCTTGTGCGCACTTTAATGTTCAGACACAGCTTGGTAAAATAATATTGATTTAACTCAAGAATAACTTGGTTTCTCTTTCCCTTTCATAGCAGTCATGTTTATATTAATCTTATGACTTTCTTTTACTTGATGGTTGACAGGTGTTATATCAGTCACTGAGGACAGTGAGTTCAATCTAGCAGCGGCCATCTTTTATTCAAACACTTTTTTGTATTATCATTTTATCTATGAACCTGTTGCACTTGGGTTTTTGGCAAGTTTTGCTATACATATGTCTTTTTAATTATCAGATAAAAAAAAAAGATATTTCTTTTTTGTTTCCTTATGCAAGTTTTTAGTCATTTATCTTCAAGGTACACATTATCCTTGAGGAGAACGAGAAGAATATTATAGTTAGAAGAGTTCAGAATTACTAAGATAAATTAAAAAAGACATAATGTTTTATATATATATATATATATATATATATGGGGGAGCAGTTCCTCATCAAGACATATTGACAGGGTATATACCATATAGATTGTACGATATCAATTACGGGAATTTTATAAGCCAAATCCTCCCTGCTATCATAGCATTCATACATCAACTTAAAAGGATAAAAAAAAGTCTGTAGACAAACATATATTCAATGTTTATATATATATATATATATATATGGGGGAGCAGTTCCTCATCAAGACATACACAGAATACTTTGACATTGTAGCAGGAGTACTACAAGGGGACACGCTGGCCCCGTACCTCTATATTATTTGGCTAGACTACGTACTTAGAACATCGATTGACAAAATCAAAGAGAATGGCTTCGAACTGATGAAGAAAAGAAGCAGAAGATACCCCGCAACAACAATTACCGATGCCGAGTACGCCGATGACATAGCGATACTGGCAAATACACCTGACCAAGCCGAAACACTTCTGCATGGTTTGGAACGAGCAGCAGCAAGCATAGGCCTCTATGTAAATGCACACAAAACAGAATATATGTGCTATAACCAAACGGGGGATATCTCCACTCTAGAAGGAACCCCACTTAAACTAATAGACAAATTCACGTACCTAGGAAGCAGCGTCGAATCAATCGAAAAAGACATCGAAACGAGGTTAACGAAAGCATGGACAGCAATCAATAGGCTATCGATTATATGGAAATCAGACCTAACCGATAAAATTAAACGCAGTTTCTTCCAGGCAGCGGTCACATCGATACTGCTATATGGATGCACTACATGGACGCTAACAAAACGACTGGAGAAGAAGCTAGATGGCAATTACATAAGAATGCTGCGTGCAATCCTGAACAAGTCCTGGCAGCAACACCCCACAAGACACCAACTGTACGGCCACCTACCCCCTATCACGAAAACTATCCAAGTTAGACGAACCAGACATGCAGGACACTGCTGGAGAAGCAGAGATGAACTCATAAGAGATGTACTCTTATGGATCCCCACACATGGCCGCGCAAAAGCAGGACGACCAGCTCGAACGTACATTCAGCAGCTATGTGAGGATACAGGATGTTGTCCTGAAGACCTACCTAGGGCGATGAACGATAGGGAGGAGTGGCGAGAGAGGGTCAGGGATATCCGTGCTACCAGCGCAATATGATGATGATGATATACCGTATAGATTGTACGATATCAATAACGGGAATTTTATAAGCCAAATCCTCCCTGCTATCATAGCTTTCATACATCAACTTAAAAGGATAAAAAAAGTCTGTAAACAAAGATATATTCAATGTTTATATATATATATATATATATGTGTGTGTGTGTGTGTGTGTTTGTGGGTGAGTGTGTGTGTATGTGTGCGGGTTAGTGTGTGCATATGTGTGATTGTGTGTATATGAATGTGGGTGTGTGTGTACGTGTGTGTATATATATGTGTGTGTGTATGTGTGAAGGTTTATGTGCGTATGTGTGAGTGTGTGTACGTATGTGAGTGTTTTTGTGTGAGTGTGTGTTTGTGTGTGAGTGTATGTTTGTATGTGTGTGAGTGTGTGTATATCTGAGTGTGTGTATGTGTATGTATGTATGTATTGTCATGTATGTGCGTATGATTGTATATATGTGTTTGTGAACATGTTTGCGTGTGTGTGTGTGTGTGTGTGTGTGTCGGACATTTTTCAGTTGTTTTCTACATGCTATTTTTCCTTGGGTGCATGACATGCTGCGTATTACAAAAATTGAAAATCCGCTTGTGTTATATTGTCATCTTCAGCATCATAACGACACAATAATAAAGACGCAGGGAGACTTCTTTAACAAAATATTTACCTCTCACTTTATTTGTAAGGGTTCGAAAAGTGTTACTCAAGGTTTGCGTGTGAGAGGGCGCAGGAGACCGAACAGAACTGAAACATTTTGACCCCCACTCTTATGTCCGTCAATGTTGTGTCTTTCTCGTTCTCCTGATGCTCAACCGGAGGCCCTGGGGTCCACTCTGCTGGCTGATGGCTTTCTTTACTGCATCTTATCAGCAACTTCTCTGGTCCCCACACTTCATCGTGGTTCCCGAGGGCCCCCTCGGCCTGGTGTGGCTTTCCCTACCACACCTCGTCTATAACTCCTCCTCCAAATGTCTGCAACTGGAACTCGAACTCAACTTGCACGCAACTGTGTTATATAATAGTTCAACGCCCACTCGATCGCCCACTCGATCTTTGAAATCGCTTGTTTGATGACGATCAAACAGAAATAACTGTCATGCTGTTCAGAGGTCACTCTCTTCCGGTTTGTCAGTCTATGAGAGTATCATGGAATTTTTTAGCTCGTCCCATTTCATCAGCCAATTTCCGCCCACGCGATTTCCTCTCCTAACTGCCATTCGGATGTGTCACCTAATTCCGGTGCATCACCTTGGAATGCCATTTTTGGCCGGGTCGAAGGCCAAAATATAACGCTAGTTTTTTGTGTCTTTTTAAAAATCTGGATGAATGAACTTGAAAGATAATGTAATTCGGGAACACATGCTTTTCGAATTCGAACTAAATGATAACGCAACGGAGGCAAACATAATCAGTTTGTTAATTTGAAAGATGAATAAAGAGTTGATCATAATGCTGTAAAAAGATAGTTGAAGAAATTTCATGCGATATGCAAATAACTCGACGATCAAGCACTAAAGTTAACTTGGCATCTTTTAGTCCAGTGTGGTCCATCATACGTCCACATCAAAAATATTCAGAGCCACCGAATTCTGCCACACGTTACTGCATTAATCCAAATCCATTAATTCATACTTGTGTGTGCGTTGTGGAAACAGCACTTCGAAAACCTACTAGGAAACCCACCGAAAGTAACACATGAACAAATCACCAGAATAATTAGTAAGGAATTGGACATTAAACTAAGACCGTTCACACGAGAAGAACTCGACTCGGTTCTCAGAAAAATTAAAAATAGAAAAGCTGCAGGGCTGGACGAGATTCCCCCAGAAGTACGGAAGACCAGACTATTCGGCGAGATACTGCTCCGACACTGCAACGCAGTATATAATCAAAAACCAAAAGATAGATGGATGAAGGGATGCATACTCCCTTTCCCTAAAAAGGGTGATCTCGGATTAGCCAAAAACTACCGAGGGATAACGCTTACATCCATAGCAGCCAAAATCTACAATGCCCAACTACGAAACCGCATTGAACCCAAAATCAACAACATCCTTAGGAAAAACCAAAATAGCTTCCGAAGAAATAGATCCACGACCCCACAAATATTAACCATCCGTAGGATCCTTGAAGGCGTACGGGCAAAAAAAGAAATACAAGCGACATTACTATTTGTCGACTTTACCAAGACCTTCAATTCCATTCACAGAGGAAAGATGGAACAAATCCTACTAGCATATGGCATACCTAAAGAAACCGTAGCAGCAATAACGATTCTCTAAAGAAACAACAAAGTAAAGGAACGATCACCAGATGGAGACACAGAATACTTTGACATTGTAGCAGAAGTACTACAAGGGAACATGCTAGCTCCATACCTCTTTATCATTAGTCTAGACTACGTACTCAGAACATCGACTGATAAAATCAGAGAGAACGGCTTCGAGCTGACAAAGAAAAGAAGCAGAATTTACCCCGCAAAAACAATTACCGACGCCGAGTACGCCGATGACATAGCGATACTGGCAAATACACCCAACCAAGCCGAAACACTACTGCATAGTTTAGAACGAGTAGCCACAGGCATAGGCCTCTATGTCAATGCACACAAAACGGAATATATGTGCTATAATCAAACGGGTGACATCTCCACTCTAGACGGAACCCTTCTTAAACTAGTAGACAAATTCACTTACGTAGCAAGCAGCGTGTCATCAACCGAAAAGGACATCGAGACGAGGTTAACGAAGGGATGGACAGCTTTCAATAGGCTATCGATTATATGGAAATCAGACCTAACCGATAAAATTAAACGCAGTTTCTTCCAAGCAGCGGTCGCATCGATACTGCTATATGGATGCACTACATGGACTCTAACAAAAAGGCTGGAGAAGAAGCTAGACGGCAATTACACAAAAATGCTGCGAGCAATCTTGAATAAATCCCGGCGGCAACACCCCACAAGACACCAACTGTACGACCACCTGCCTCCTATCACGAAAACTATTCAAGTTAGACGAACCAGACATGCAGGGCACTGCTGGAGAAGCAGGGACAAACTAATAAGTGATGTACTCTTGTGGACCTCCACATATGGCCGAGCAAAAGCGGGACGACCAGCACGAACATACATTCAGCAACTATATGAGGATACGTGATGTAGTCCCGAAGACCTGCCAGAAGCGATGAACGATAGGGGAAAGTGGCGAGAGAGGGTCAGGGATATCCGTGATACCAGCACGACATGATGATATATATATATATATATATATATATATATGTATATATATATTCATACATAAATACACACACACACATATATATATATATATATATATATATATATATATATACTACACACACGCACATCACCGGCTCATTGGCCTAGTGGATAGAGTGTTCGCCAATGGCCTGGAGAGATCTGAGTTCAATCCCACGTCGAGTCATGCCAAAGACTTAAAAAATGGTACTTGATACCTCATTGCTTTAGACGCTGAACACAGGTAGGGTAAAGTGGAGTAATCCAGGGGAAAGAGTAGCGCTCCCTTACAACTAGGTGTGGTAGCTATTGAAAAGGGAACCGTCGGGTTTCCCTCGACGACTGTTTCCAAATTTACTTACTACTTATATATATATATATATATATATATATATATATATATATATATATATATATATTAATAGATGTTAACATCTTTTTTGCATCATTTTTGTTAAAAAAAGTTAATATCTTTCGAAAATTGCATTAAAAGAATATTTTGAGCATCATTCGTTTATTCTACGGGTAACCCTATCACGAATGAAAACTTTACCTTAGGAGAGACTTCCAGAAATCTACAGAAATCAAAAAACAGACAATATACGAAAAAATATGTTTTAAATCTGGAAACGCATTCCATTTATTAGTTTCACATAATGCTTTAACTAATTATACATTTTACATTCAAAATGCTGCCAAAATCGTTTTCATTCACGATTGGGTTAAACGTATAATAATCGAATCCATCTAAATATATTCCTTTAATTCAATTTTCCAAACACCAGGGTTCTGTAAGGTATCACCCATTTTTAGTAAAAATGACGCTAAAAGATTTCGACATCCATCAATAATACTAGACTGTTTTCCAGATTTTTGAAATGGTAAACCGGTAAATATATATATATATGTGTGTGTATGTGTGTGTGTGTGTATATATTAGGCTTTTGAAACTAGTCGACGAGTTAACCTACCCTGGAAATAGGCAGGGTCTTATTAACCTTCAATATAATGGGCGAGGGATTTCGTTTTATGCCTTTGGATTTAGTTTGGCTGAGAACCTTTCGGCCCAGTGCATGGGTTACTTAGGTGCAACATTAACGCAGTTGTTCACGCGCGCGGGTGAAGCGGACGTGTCACTCAGAGATGTCACAATAGCTCAGATGGGAAACGGGTATAGAGAGTGCGGGTGACGTCACGCACTGGAAGCGCGCGGAGGATTTTGGGAATTTTGAAAAAGTTAGTTGAGTTCTGCCTCGGGAGAAGACGGTTGGCTTTCGCTTGCTCACTAAAGCCAGACCAGTGGATTTGTGGCGGATGCCACACATGTTGGTGTGTGTGTGGGGGGGGGGGCGATGGAAAAGCCAGAATAGAAAGAACGTGTATCTCTCTTCTTATGTCGAAGAACCTTTAAACTGAAAGGTAATAAAAAGTTTCGTACCTGAACTAAAAAGTCGTAAGTGTTTTTCGTGTTTCGAGATTCCTATGTTCTATGTATATATGTTATGAACATTCTATGTCCGTTTCGCATATCCGTATCATGGGTATGGTACAAACCGAGAAAGACATCAACACGTGACTAGCAATGGCATGGACAGCTATCTATGGCCTATCGGTCATATTGAAGGCAGACCTGGCCGATTGAATAAAACGGTGTTTTTCCAAGCAGCAATCATATCGATGCCACTATATGGATGAACTACACCGACACTAATAAAACATATAGGGGAAAAGTTTGAGAGCAATTACGCAAGTTTGGTGTGAGCAATATTGAACAAGTCCTGGAGGCAACGCCACAAAAACAGCAGCTGTACGGCCACCTACCACTCATCACAAAAAGTATCAAATTTAGACGAAACAGACATGCAGGATACTACAGTAAAAATAAGCACCAACTATTCTGAGATATACTCCGGTGGACCCCTTTATATGGACTAGTTATGAGAGGACGACCAGCAAGACCCTATAAACAATACCACTGTGCCGATAGAGGATATAGCTTTGAAGACATCCCGGGAACGATGATCGCTAGAGACGGGTGGCGAGAGGGGACAGGGAGATCCGTCTTGGCAATGCAGTCTATCTCTAAATAAATTTGGCCATTTTTTTTTGTTATCATTTAGTCATCTGCAATTCTACCTATAATTAATGTTTAGAACCTGTCTAATTTATATCTCCAACTATCGAATGATTCATTTTTGGTTGATGGGTGAGGTTATTTTTAACGGTATATCCAGTCATTTTCTGTTATTTAATTCTGATATTCGTTTTATTTCTAATTATTTGGTTATGATCATCTGTTTTAAAAATGTTCAATGCTTTTAGATCACTCTTTTTAGGGAAAGGAAGGATGCATCCCTTCATCATCTGTCTATCGGATTTTGATTATAGGCTGCGTTGCAGTGTCGGAGCAGTATGTTATCGAATTGTCTGGTCTTCTATACTTCTGGGGGAATCTCGTCCAGCCCTGCAGCTTTCCTATTTTTAATTTTTCTAAGAACCGAGTCAAGTTCTTCTTGAGTGAACAATCCTAGTTTAATGTCCAATTGTTTACTAATAATTCTGGTGATTGGTTCATTCGTTACCATCGGTGGGTTTCCAAGTACATTTTGGAAATGTTGTTTCCCCAGTTTTATTCTTTCCTGTTGGTTTGCTGCTTTCAGTTTTGCTTTCGCTGTGCTCTTCCTTCTACTCACTTCGTTTATTGTTTACCAGGCTATCCTAGTTTGCCAGTCTTCCACTAATTCTCTAATCTTATCTATTTGTTTCTGTATGTATTCTGTCTGTTCCTTTATATATATATGCCTGCTAATTGATATTGTGCCATTTTTAGGTTTCGGGCATTTGTGTGTGTTGGGTTCTTTCGATAGATTTTGGAGGCTGTTTTCACGTGTGCACGTTTTTCTCTCATCGCTATGTAGTATATTTCGTTCTAGGTTTTGTTGGAATACACTTCGCTGCCGCCTCGGGGAGCGCGTTGATTAATATATATATATATATATATATATATATATATATATATATATATATATAAGTTTTAATTAATTGTGATGACCACTAATTTTAATTCATAAGATATGAATGACTTCTTAAAAACCAAAGTTTCAGAAATAAATTTCTGAACGATATTTTTGTTAGAAATAATAAAAGTATGTTGACGTTTGAGAAATTCATTGACATTTAACGATACAACAACGAATAAAAACTATTCAATATAATTAAAAAATGGAAAGAAAAATCATATTAATGAACTTGTAATGAGCAAACCATAAAGCATGAAAGCTGCTGAGAATGTTACTGGCATCAACTCATCCCCACTGTCGCAATAGGCTTCTCTACTGACTCATTGCGTTCCATGGTTTCAAGAGACCACAATTATTCAAAATATGAAGAATATCTAACGCTTGTAAATAATGGTAGATTTAATCCTGCTCTAATTATTTCATCAGTTCCAAACGTTAAATACGAATCATTTTCTATTTTTATTCATCCTTACAAAATTACCAAATGGTTGCTTAAAAGAGTTCTACATACACCGAAAAAATCGACTATATTGAAGTGAATATTATCTTGGCTTTTCAAACAGATGTGCATATTTATAAATCTGTTGATAAAATTGTTGATCAAAATGAGATGATTAAATAAACTAATTAATTTCTAAATTCATTGGAACGTCGAGGAATACTTCCTGTAGACTTGAATTAAAGTTGGAGCATCAGTAATGTTGGTACTAAATTTGAGTCTACCTTGGCTTTGCAGCGGTACCATTGTTATATACTAGAAATTTCCTTCACCTGCCATTAAAGCCACGATCCTCATAGGTTCTGACCTCGGAGAAGATGTTTTTACTCCTAACCCTGGCATAATGAGTATTAACATTTCTGGTTAAAAGCTTTCAATTTCCAAGTCGACTAACCTTTTCTTTGTCCATTAATAAGTCACAGTGTCAAATACTGTCAGTGGTGGGATTGCATTGAAAAGAAAACTGACTTCCTCAGTACAAGTAGATTTCTGTAGATTTAAATGTCCTAATGATTATTTTGTTCACGCACATTCCGGCAAAACAAAGAATGCACGTACGGAGTAAATTTACCGTAATTATTTTCACTCCATGTTATATCAGTTTTACTCTTAAGAAAAATGCACTATTTATACTGCGTTTTCTATTTGGTTTTGGATCCTTATTATTGAGCACTGATTTTCTTTTTTGGGTATCGTCAACAGCTACAAAACTGTAAACATGAAGAACTCTAGAATGACTACAATATGTCAGATGATAGCTGGTGCTACTTGGTATAGAATAGCTAAACTAAATCACTGGTTGGTCATGAGCACATACAAAATTTTAAAAAATGATTCTTCACTGTGCAGCAGCTATTCTTTGAAGTCCATGCAGAATCGTCTGAAAATTTAGGCGAAGGTTTTTTAAGTAGTAAGGGAATACCTCTCAGACTGTACGGGATAATATTACAGTAACAAACAGTATTCCACTCTCAGAAAGAGTGGATTCGACCGTTAGACCGGAACAGGATATTTTTCAGTAAAAGGGTGTATGCACACCAGACAGTCAAGTAATTGCGCAAATTGTTGAGTTTAGAAGTTATGATAAAAAATACACGAGAGTTTCCCTTCTCTCTCTCTCTCTCTCTCTCTCTCTCTCTCTTCAAAAATCAATTTCATTTTGGTGAGTTATTGTCGGAAAAACAATGAAGAAAAACTCAAGTTCCTTGTATTGGTCTCAGGGAGCCATAACATTTAATCGAAAAATATCCTGAATACAGAGAAGTTGCAAACCAGATTGCTTCCCGGGAAACCAGATAACGACAAAAATGCAACTATTCTTCTCATAAAGACAAGAGCCACTTTCCAAGAATCTCTCACCTATGACAATAGTCAGACGTGGCTATTCATCACGACCTCCTCTGACACACAGCAATTTCTCCTTATGATTCCAACCGTACATAAACAGTTCAATACCCTAATCCGTGCTACGGAGAATGGTGCCGTGATTCCCTGGCAGTTTTTTTTTTTATTGATACATGTAAGGGTGGCAATGAAAGCATGAGTTAACTTTTAATTTGAAAATCCCCGTGAAATTACTTTGTTTTTATTAAATTCAGATATTATGATTGCGACATTCCAATATTCTAGTTTTGATCAGCCTTTAATATAATTCAAAATGACGGGAAATACATATTAAGTAGTTTCTTTTGTTATGTTTTGACCTTTTGACCCGGCCAAAAATGCCATTCAAGGTGGTGCACCGGAAGGAAGTGACACATCCCGGTCGCTGGAAATCGGAAGAGGTTGCGCAGGCGTTGAGGCGTGTCTATATTACTGCGTGGGAGTTTGAAGGTAATATAAGGCCGACGAATTGAGGACAGTTGGAGATAGGCGAGAAGGAGGGCAAGCAGTACAGTGCAAGACGGAGGTAGACGCAGTGTAGTAGGGAAAGCCAGCACACAGAAGAGTTTACTCCAGGGTCCGGTTGAGCAGCCATGAAGAACGAGAATGACACAACGCTGACGGCCATAACTTTGGGGTCAAAATATTTCAGTAATGTTCGGTCTGCAGCTCTCTCTCTCTCTCACATGCAAACTTGGAACAACCCTTTCGAAACTTACAAATAAAGATGTGAGGTAAAATATTTTATAAAGAAGTCTTCCTGCGTGCGTCGTTTGTTCTTGCGACTTTATCATCGGGCATCTAAATTATTATTGCATCGGTATGTATCCAGCATATATATATGTATATTTCTGCATGAATCAGTAGATGACTATATAACACTTTGACTATATATTTCTGAAATCGGTGATGAAAACATTGAGTACATGATTTAAATTTGAAAATAATGTTAACATATTCATATTTGCCAACCCCTCCTCTCGGGCAGGATATGACACAATGTCAATTTTAAGCGGAGTTTAACTGGTTTGAATCCAGATTTATCTTTCTCCTGACCAAGGCTGAAGAACCCAGTCTGCCCTACTATTTACCCATAGCTGGAGGGAGGATAATTGGATTCATACCTTTCCCAAGGGTATTAGTGCTATGTGAAATGCAATCAGCCTCGTCCAGGATTTGAACTCGTAGTCGCCGTGTCCATTTCCTACGACGATAACCATTACACTACGGGCACCTCCAAATGTTAACATCTTGCATTTCTATTCATTTCAAAAATTGTGATAGCGTGATTTCAAACGGGTAATTAAACCCCCGATAGCATCAAATAATTTACTGAAAGTTTCTTGTTTATTTATATTAACTAGCATAGTTGTTAGAATGCCTCCAGAAGTATCAGTAAGTGAAAAATTATATAAAAAGCTAATGCTGTCTTTAAAACTGACTTTTATGTTTATTATGTATCCCTAAGGACTACTTAAAAAATTTGGTATAAGTAAGAGGTAAAAAGAGAATACCGCAAATATAGGGCATTGAGAAAATCGAGACATATTATTCATCTTGCTCAATCTCATGAAAATCTTCCTAATGTCTTTTTTTTTTGGTAAAAATCGTAAATAACTGAAGTAATTATTCATGTATAACGTATTTGACACCCAGAAAATGCAGGGTAAATCTTCTATGATTCATACATATATAAATAAATGTATAGGCACACACACACACGCACACACACACACACACATATATATATATATATATATATAAGTTTGGTAAGAAAAAACTCCCTTTTCAATAGCTACTATATTGAGGATAGGGAAAGTTGTTGTACATTTTCCTTCATTGGTCCTCTTACCCTGTATCCATACATTATAATGCTAGGTATAAAGTAAGGGGCAAAAGGTACCCCTTTTTGAGACTTTGGTATTACTCGACCTAAGATTGAACCCTGGTCTCCCGGATAACTAGCAAACATACACACACATATACTCTCTCTCTCTTTCTCTCTCCATATATATATATATATATATATATATATATAATCTCTCTGATGGTTATCAAGTTTACTTCGCTAATAATTTCGCTGCCATGCTGAGTTCAAACTATAGTCCACATTTAGACTAGGCGATTAATGTGTTGATAAATAACATTAGCTATATATATTATGGCCCAAAAATTTACTATATATACATCAATACATGCACTCACAGACTTAAAAAACGCACTCAAAAAACATGCACAAACACACATATACGTGAGTGTATGTATGTTTGCGTGTGAAAGACGCCCATAAATAAGGCAAATCAATCTATGATGATTCCTTTCAATAGCGTGCCCAGCGAGATTAGTTTCGTCAAGAATGATGAAGAATATTTTATATGAGTAGAGACGTTTCATTAGCCGAAAATATCTCCCTAGTAATCTGTACTTTGTAATATTGATCTAACGTTAAATTGCATTAAAGGATAAAAAAGTTAGTTGGGAAATCATTTCTTGTTGAAAATAATAGAAAATAAAACCACGAGGAAACGCACTCAAAAATCAAATTTATTTCGATAAATATACAGGTAATCAATATTATATCATCTAATTGTGATAAGAAATCTCGATTTTTCTTCCCGTCAAAAGTAAAAGATAAGAAAAAAAAACATGGGAATTGTTTACACAAACATTTTCTCCTAATTTGGACTTCTATAAATGATATGATAATTTGACTTCTCATATTTATTTCTCTCTACAAAATGCAGAATAATGAAAATCGTTGGAGATAAACTTTTAGTATAATCGAATAAATCAACTCGATATTGCTGTTGCTCAGTGCTTATATTATCAATTATCGATTACGATTTCTGATTATTCGCACATGTTATTAACATGAGCCGCTGAACTCTCGTAGGAATGTTAGATTATCTGAAGAGTCGCAAATCAGTTTTCATTCATAAACAATTAATCCACTTATATTTCATTAAAATGTAAATTTCGCCGTAAGCAGGACATCAAAACTTGTTGAACATTATCAAATAAAAACGAATGTTATGTATTATTGGAATATATATATATATATATATATATATATATATATATGGGAAATACTAAATACTTTGATTATATCTGAGAATATGAAAATGTGCAGAGAAAAGGAAAAAATCACTAGCGATCTTTGTGATTTTTTCAACTCTATACATTTTCATCTATAGACAAAAGGGGAGTTGGTGACTGTAGTCAAGGATGACCCGAAGACTCCCTTTTAATTACCTATTAAAGCGAGGACAATACTTCTTTGTATGGATTGCTTTACTTTACCCCTGATCCCTACATAATAATGCTGAGAGTTATGTACCATTATTCAGTCTTTGGTATGACTCGACCCAGCATTGAGCCCCGGTTTCCCGGGCAATGAGCAAACGCTCTCCTCACGAGGCCAATGACAATGTCATTTAAAGAATCAATATACTATGCTAGCACTTAATTTTTCGTCACATCTTTATAGCATATCTGTACTAAAACTAACTAATTTAGAACTTTCTAATTTTTTCATTACACAATTTTGACAATGACCTGAGGTCAATACTAGTTGAGAATAATAAAAGATAAACAGCAGCAAAGAAATATTATTATATCTTTTTCACATATACAATTTTTCTTTTTATTCAAGTGCCTTCAAATAAATTTAAATGACCTCTGCTATCATAGATACCTTGTACTGAACCTTCTATTTGAGCGATATGTAATGTTAGGATATAGAGTGATTTAGATTAATTGTTCCAGCTTTAGGCAGTTATTTGTTTTATTAGATTTTATGTATCACCACAAATCAATTCATACTATTTCAAAGAGCCACTTTGATGCTAAAGCTTGATGTTAAAACCATTTGAGATCAGTGTTTGGAGATGTTTTAGAATGCATTTTCATGCATTGACAACTGAATATTCATATTGCTGCATACGTACTTTCACTTAAGTAGGGATTATTAACTCCAAAACTATTAATTTTGCTTACATAAAGTGACTCTTGAATATTTCTTATGAGGATATTAACTTGTTATTTTTTTTAAATCATTGTTAGTCTCATTACTTGTGGCCGATACTGCAAGCAAAAAGTTAGGAATTATTTTATTGATGTTCACGTAGATAAATGCACAAGTACCGTATGTCAGCAGTCCAAAGAAATCAATGCAATAATGAAGTAGATGATACCGTTATTCGATTATACAAAACTCTGCATGTATTGCAATAAGGTAAGATTCTCGTCCCATTGATGGATAAGTGAAACGAACGATGTAACATAACCATACATGAATATGTGAAACAGACATATTCATACCGGTACGTAAAACGTTCATAATGTTCATAACGCACATATAGATAACATAGGAATCCCGAAACACGAAAAAAACTTACGACTTCTTAGTTCAGGTACGAAACTTTTTATTACCTTTGAGTTAAAGGTTTTCCGACATAAGGAAAGTGATACACAATCTTTCTATGTTGACTTTTCTATCTACTCACCACCACAATGCGCAGCACCCGCCGCAAAGCCTCAGCGAGCTCCGAAAGTCAACCATCTTCTTCGGACGCTAAAACTCAAATCACTAACTTTTCTCAAATCCTCAGCCAACGCTTCCGCTGTGTGACGTCATTCACATCCCCCTATCTTGGATTTCTATTGTGACATCTCTGAATGACACATCCACTCCGCATGCGCGTGAACACCTGCGCTCATATTTGCTTCTTACTAACCCATGCGCTAAGCGAAAAGTTCTCAGCCTAACTAAACCGAAAGGCAAGATATGTAAAACGAAATCCCTCGGCCATTATATTACAACGAGTCTAGGTTATAAATTTTACTGTGTTATGTATAATCAGGTAACAAGAGACATGAGCCAAGTGTTCCTTTCATGCTAAATAACCGACAAAGAAATCGTCTAATTTCCACTCGTTTCCCACTGAGTAAAAATTGAAGTTTCCTTCAAATATGTTGACCAAATCAATAAAGAAATTTCGTATCGCATTCTGTGTAACTACATGGCTAACATGTTTCATACTATGAAGTATCACGCTAAAACAAATATCCTGTCTTACCTTTGGTAGGTTTGGTTTGGTTTCTTTGTTTAATGGCATATCATCTCTTTTTAGGTTATTTAATGCCAAAGCCATTCTCCTAGAAGAACAGTAGTGGTACTATTTAACCCATAGCTGGGAGGATAAGGGGGTCCATACCTTTCCCAAGGGTATTTGTCCGAAAGTGAACGTAATAGCGCGACTGGAGTACGAACTCGCTTACTACGATTCCGCAGTCCATCGCTTTAACAATTACACCACAAGGACACCCCCCTTTGGTAGAGATAATTGAATAGCTATATGATTTATGTTGAGGAAACTATGGGTTTATCAAACTATCCATTAAGTCAGATTTGACATGAAGTCAAGTAAGAGTGCGAGGCAAATAGAGAAATGTCTAATACATGGATTTGTCAATTTCAATGACGTTTGTTAAGATATGTGTGTTTTATCATTTGGCATTATCATAATTCCGGTTCTTTTGTATCTCTCTATCTCCCCTTAGAACACACACATACATATATTGCCCTTGTGAATTGAGTGTTCGTCAGTAGCTAGGGAGAGCAGTATAGCTGTTCTGAGGGATATCACTATTGTTTTTAGGCACACAAATGAATTACGAGACTTTGCTTTAACAACACAACAACGAATGTTTTTATTTGCAGCTTTGAGTATGGCTTGTTTTGGTGCTGCAAGACTCGTGGAGTTTAAGCGTATTAGTATTGAGACGAAATTGCGTTATGAGAAGTTAAGAAGGCAGCGTGTGTCGTTGGACGTGTGAGGGATTGTGTTTTTTGCATTATTGACGAAAGACATGTTGCAGTTGTAGGAATAGAACTTTGGATGTCACCGTGAGTTTCGTGTCTGGTAATTGGGGATAGTAGAGGTGAAATGGGAGCTAGTGTGTCGAGAGCGGGATTACGCTCAGATCGACATAGCCAATTTTGGGGTGACATAAAGTTGTGCCTGTGCGAGGCATGTTGAATGCGTCTAATTTATATTCAACTGGGATTCCTTGAAAGATATCCATAAATTAGATGGTTCCCTCGTTGAGTGTCCATGTTGCTGCTGCTAGTGTAAAAGCCACAGTGAGATGTCCACACTGGGTGGCTTGTTTAGCTAAAAAGCATCGCTAAGCAGGGACGACCAGAGACACGTCTGTTCTGGTCGCCGTCTCAAGCCGAAGAGAGTGAATTTGGCCGCTAACTCGTTTTGCTAGCCGGAAATGAAGGTCCGGGCTGAATAGAATAAGTCATCCTGATTGGGTGAAATTCAGTGTTGAATTAAATTGCGCGCTAAAACAAAATACGAGATTTTCCTCTTCTCTACAGCAGGTTTAAATCCCTGGGCAAGTCATACAAAAGACTCAAAAATGATTTTTGATGATACTTTACTCAGCATCATAAAGTACAGATCAAGGGTAAAGTGGAGCACTCCAAGGAAATGAGTATAACCCTCCTCTACACCTTGGTTTAGCAGCTTATGAAAATGGAACCTTCGATTCCCTGTCGACCAGTCACTAACTTTACTTTTTATATGCCATACCCAAGACAATGGTATAATGAAAATGTCCTTTGCAGTTGCATGACGCATTTTAGAAGTTCAAAGCTACCTGCAATATATTCGTATATAATAAAATAAAGTTAGCCACCGTAGTCGAGAGAGACCAGAAGGCTCCCTTTTCAATAGCTACTGCAGCGAGATGTAGGGGAGGACGCTACTCCTTTCCCTGGATTACTCCACTTTACTATTGATATATGCCTTATATTGCCGAGTGTTCAGCAAGGAGGAATCAGGTACCGTTTTTTTAAGCCTTTGGTATGACGCGACCTGAGATTGAACCTAGGTCTGCTGGACCATTTCTGCAGAATCGTAAGTTTGAGCTCCAGTCACGCTATTACGTTTTCATATATGATAATGAGTTACACTATAAAATGTAATCTCTCTCTCTCTCTTTCTTTGAATCTCTCTCTCTCTCTCTCTCTCTCTCTCTCTCTCTCTCTCTCTCTCACGCATAATCTATCTATCTATCAATCTATCTATTTCAGTTTCTCCTTCACATACATCAAGAATAAAGAAATACTGTTTCGTACATATTATCTTTGGCTATATGTCTCCGTATCTCTTAATTATCTAAATCTTTCCTAATTAAAACACTGGAGAAGTCACCGTTGCGTAGTGGCTGAACTATGGCATCGTAGTAGTAATTCCAAATCTAGTTTCCAGTCTTCTCCCTCCTTTATTTTACTTTTTGTACTCTCTTTTCTCAAATTCTTTCTCTCCGACTTCTTTCTTCATTTTCTTCTTCGTAAACTTTCTTTCATTTTCTTCTATTTACTCTTGTCATTTGAAATAATTACATTCCACAGATTCGACAGCAATTTCCACTCAAATATGTAATGGACACATTGGAACATTGAAATATTTATGAATAATCCCGTCATTTATGTTAGGAACTATGCAAATAAAAATATTAATGAATATATTCATATTATCCAAAATCTCACATTGCAAACACGCTTTGTCTATAGTCTCATAGAATACGCAGATTACATCACCCACAGAGAGGGATGGCTGAGGTGAAGCAATAAACTCCATTCAGTGTTGAGATCCTAATTCTGGGGCACAAAAGAGAGTGGAATAACCTCATCATTGCTATAACACTAAGATTCTCTCACTCCGGTGTGATTGCTCAATCAGCTGGGGCTGTAGAATACACCGACTGCATCTCTGCAGATGGGTAAGTCTACCCCAAAGAGTATCATGGATAGGACACAAAACAATCTGATGGTGAAGTTTCAGTAATGCTGGAGCTTTGGTCGAATGCAGAGTATCCCTAGTGTTCCGAGGTCTACTCTGATCAGTAGTGGTAACACCTGATCGTATCCTATATATGGATCAAATTGAACTAAACTGTGTATTTTTGATAAAGTGATTTGTTTGGAAAAGAACTGTTTAAAACATACAATTGTTGATATGCCATAAAACCAAACCAAACCAAACTCTGGTGTGATAGAAATGTTCGGAATCTAACAGTGGGCCAGAAAAACAGGTGAATTATATGCCTCTCTCAAAGGTATGAATCCACGTTTCCATTCCAATTATGGGCAAATAGCGGGGTTCATTGGGTTCTTTAACCTTGTTTAGGCAAGCTGTCTTCAAGAAGTAAAATTCTTAATTCAAACGAACTCACTAAGCTGAAAAAATAGTTTTTCTGTCAGTGCTCGCCCGTGGCGAATGGTTAAATCCTCCTCCTCCTCATCATCATCATGTCGTACCGCTAGCACGGATATCCCTGACCCTCTTTCACCACTTCTCCCTATCGTTCATCGCCTCTTGCAGGTCTTCAGGGCTACATCCCGTATCCTCACATAGCTGCTGCATGTATGTTCGCGCTGGTCGTCCTACTTTTCCTCGGCCATATGTGGAGTTTCATAGGAGTACATCACTTATGAGCTCGTCCCTACTTCTCCAGCAGTGTCCTGCAAGTCTGGTTTGCTAGCTTGGATACTTTTCGTGATGGGAGAGAGGTGGCCGTACAGTTTGTGCTTTGTTGGGTGTTACCGCCAGGACTTGTTCAATATTGCTCTCAACATTCTTGTGTAATTGCCGTCCAGCTTCTTCTCCAGCTGTTTTTTTAGCGTCCAAGTAGTGCATCCATACAGCAGTATCGATACAACCGCTCCCTGGAAGAAACTGAGTTTCATTAAATCGGTCAGGTCAGATCTCCATATGATCGATAGCCTATCAATAGCTGTCCATGCCTTCGTTAGCCGTGTGTCGATGTCTTTTTCGGTTGATGAGACACTGCTACCTAGGTAGGTGAACTTGTCTACCAGTTTCAGAGAGGTTCCGCCTAGTGTGGATATGTCGCCTGTTTGATTATAGCACATATATTCACTTTTGTGTGCATTGACATGGCGGCCAATGCCTGCGGCGGCTCGTTCAAAAATAAAGGTAAGTTTACATTTAATATCTCTGATACAAGTGCTTTAATAGTCACATAGTAACTTCTGCTGGAGTTATCGATTTAAAAAGTTAACCATAAAATGCGTCGTGCGGACAAGTTTGGAAAATGCTGTTTAACGATTAAAAAAAAAAAAGAAGTAAAACAATGCATGAAGAGTAATCTGAAAACAATTGATGTAACTTGAACTTTATTAAATCACGTGACCATTGCCTTACTTAATCCGATTATAAATTTCGATTGTAACCCATAACAACATCAGTAAAAAAAAAAAAATTTTAAAAATGAAAGAATGATAAAACATTAAAATTAAATTTCTGATTTTCTTTGAACGAAATCTTAAGACGTATGAAAAAAGCTTATT
The DNA here is from genome assembly GCA_963585895.1 of Sepioteuthis lessoniana. Classification (NCBI taxonomy): domain Eukaryota; kingdom Metazoa; phylum Mollusca; class Cephalopoda; order Myopsida; family Loliginidae; genus Sepioteuthis; species Sepioteuthis lessoniana. The sequence continues at coordinate 33,861,894 of OY757912.1, read as the reverse complement.
TTTGAAAATTTTATTTTATTTCTTATTTAAATAATTATTTATTCTGTTCATTTATTTAATCATTCAAGAAAACATGGGCACTTTTCTTTGTCATCTGGATAAATGTATGCATTGTTTTCTTGGTTGTTGTTTGTACCACAATAAATTTACAAAAGACATTCCTACGTAAATTTGCAAGCTTTGAATATGATATAATTTATTTTAGAGGAAATCCGGGAGAGTTTTAATGTTGCTTAACACCAATAAATGCATATTTGTCATAATAACAGATATTCCGTTAAAATTCTAATAAAGTATATATATAATGTGTAATGACAGGAATGGATTTGTCCGACTTCCCACAATCAAATTTGGCATAAAGCCATATTATAGTAGAGGAAAACAAACAGTAAACTATATTCAGGCGTAGCCTTCACAGAAAGAAAAAAGATTAACTGATTCTTTCAGCATTCCCTTTTTAAAGTGCTTTAGGCGCCAAGTGTTATCATAAGTCTGCTAAATGGGTATTGCCTATGGAAGAAATTTTTGGGGATCGGGTGATCAATGTACACTTAGGCGGACTCATGCGCCGCTAAAACCGGATAAGCCGGCGTAAGAGTAGGTAATATTTAACAATTAGAAAGCATCCAACGGATTTTAATTTCTATAATCCTTTTACAATGTCCTGGCGAATATATATATATATATATATATATACAGACATGCACACACATACACACACACACACACACACATATATATATATATATATACGAAGCGTAAGGAAAATTAGGAATATTCTTGTATTATAATAAACGACTCAATTATAAAATAATATTATACTTGATTTTAAATATCAAGCAACGCAAAAAGAGGATAGACTCAAAACAGTATGTTTATTCATTATGGCCACCATTGTTTTCAATTATTGTATCAATACGTCTTCGAAACGATTTGCGTGCTTTTAAAATAAATTCTTCAAGCAGTTTAGTCCTTTCCTCCTCAACAGCAGTCTTAAGCGAACTGATATTTGAATAGAAAAGCTGCATTTGTTTTGTTTTCGAAAAACTCTCATATAGCATAATCAAGAGGTTTATGGCCTCTGCTTAAATTTTGTTTAATTGCTGTCATGAAGGATTTCGCGTGGACTTTCTATTCATTTGTGACTTTCTTATTGACTTTGTCGGGTCCCTCTTTAATCGCCGTGGCGAGAGCAATCAAGAAAACTTTTCTATTTCGTTTTTGGTTCGATCATCCACTCGCACTTTTCCTTAAAAAGCTTTTTTTTTCTGGAAACAATTATTTGCTTTATATTCCGTAGAAAAAAAAACTCTGGCTTTGTTTCGGCGTTAAGCAAATCATAGATTTTTGTCGTCTTTTATTTCCCTTGACTATTCACATTGGACTAAACTTTTTAAAGAAGTGCTGGAATAATATAGCTTATCATGACAATTTAGATTTATCACATTTTTAATTTCCAAAAATTAGACTAATCAGACTAGAATATAGGTTTTAAATAATATTCCATAATTTCCATCCTTAGGATATACATATATATATATATATATATATATATATATATATATATATATATATATAATCACTTTGATCTATTTATCAGTAGTGGATTCTTTATCGCTGGTAGAGTATATATATACATGTAGACTGATGATGTGTGCAATCAAACCTAATGATCACTAAGGCGAGAAACTGACAGTTACCAAACGTCTCCATCTATACGCTCTCCGAACTTTCTTTTGACAAAATATTGGTCTCTTCAATTTCTCTTTGAAAATTTTCAAGCCCACTAAATACAACATGAATTTCAAGAACAAATGTCAATAAATATAGATGGACAGGGACAGACTGACGGAAAGTGCAAGAGATAGGAAAGTGAGAGAAAAAGAGAGAGTTAGATGTTGGGGAATGTGTTGTCAGGACTTTGCTTTTATTATCTTCCATTCTCAATACATTTCCCATTTCCCATGAATTTTAACAATTGGACCTCTATCGAAATTCATTTGCCCCTCTTTTTTCTTAACATCAAGTTTTCCCTTTCAGCCGAAAGTTGACTGATTGTGTGTGTGTTTTTTTTTCTGCTACATAGGCTTCCAGAGGTGATATGCTTCATCTTTGCAGCGTGTCCAAATTCTCCACAAATATAACATGTAACAGGTTTTCAGAGGTAGCATAATATTCGTACGAGCTTTTTCTTTGAAATGTGGTTTCTAAATAGGATGTGAACATGTGACTAAAGTTAAAGAAAGGGCAGTGGATTTCCACCCGAATAGCGTAGGACAAATGCGTAGGTGTCCGAAAATATATATCGGCCGAAGTTTTCTACCTCAGGCAGTCAGTCAGCAATCAGCGGTGAGTAGTGAGCAGTGAAATTAGATGTCACGCTCTCTAAGCATTCGCTTAGGTCGAGAAGTAGAGAAAAGTCTAAATATACAAGACATGCTAATGTCGAAAGCGAATGTAACTCCAGAACGAAGGAAGAACAAAGATGATTAATTGTTTTAAGTCAACCCTGTACCAGTCTCTTGAAAGAAGCACGAAAAAAAAAAAGAAGATGATTAAATATTTTATGTCGGCCCGGTGCCAGCCTCAAAGAAACTGAATGAAAAAGTACCGCTCTCTGCAGATTTATCTCAACCTGGAGTAAATATAACCAGTTCCAACTCACTCACACAACTAATTTCGCTGCGATTGTGTTATAATCAAGAGATAATATGTTTTTTATAAATAACTATTCTTGTCACTTAGTTCCTGATATGCAACAGGAGAAGCGCTTAAGTTAGCTTTTGTCTTCATAGGAAACGATCCATAAGATTCGATTTGAAATTCAGGTCATTGTTGTTTGCCTTTTTTTTTTCAAGTTCATGCCATTAAGAATGACAGGAACACATCTTACCCAACCCCTTCATCCCAACTCTTGTTAAATTGTAGGGTAGATTGAACTTTAAGACTTGATAAAGCAACCCATCTGTAAGAAAGAAGATTCAAAATTTCCATATGGTTTACTTCATTCCAAAATTGACCTTGTGTAACTTTCTATCCATGGCGTTGGCGTTCGGTAGACATAAATAATGAATTCGATAAAATTAATTAAACATTTACGATGTATTTGACAAATGAAGATCAGTATTGTACTTGTGATATAGGGTTATTTAAAAAAAAAATAGAGCCAATCAGGTAATTCTGCCTTTTTTCAATCACATGGGCAAACAAAACACATATACACAAAATGAGATTGTATTTACGTCATATGGAAACAAACTTTAATAGAACATCTCTAAGTTCAATATATATTTATTAAATATGAATACATTTATCACACGAGAGAGGTCATATGGAAAATCCGCATATACCAAAAACATTGAAAAAGTAAAAGCTGAGATAAAACGATAATATAGACCTTTATATTATATCACATTATAAAAAAAAAGAAAACTAAATTAAACAACTAAATTAATAAAAAGAACAGCAGTTATAGTTATACAACAACTAGCAGCACAATTACAATTTCATTACTACTACTACTACTACTACAAATAATAATAATAATAATAATAATAATAATAATAATAATAAAAACTACAAATACTTGGGTATCTTGGAGGCTGACAACATCAAACAAGTGGAAATGAAAGACAAGATCCGGAAAGAATATCTCAGGACTAGAAAACTCTCGACAGAAACCTCATCAAAGGAATAAATACTTTGGCAGTGTCCCTAATTAGATATTCAGGATCTTTCTTTAAATGCACCAGAGATGAACTTAAACAAATGGATCCAGGAACAAAAAAACTGATGACCATGCATTAGGCTTTACATACCAGAGACGACGTTGGCAGACTATATGTATCTAGAAAACAGGGAGGAGGAGGACTTGCCAGCATTGAAGACAGCGTTGACACATCGATACAAGGGCTCGGAGACTACATCGAAAAACACAAACGAGGACTAATTACAGACATCAGAAACGATACCCACCACACAATGGACAACAGAATGACAATAACTAGGAAACAAAAATGGCAAGGAAAACAACTCTATGGGCGGTTTAAGCGACTAATAAACGACATCTCACACCAGAAAAACTGGACCTGGCTAAGAAAAGGAAACCTTAAGAGAGAAACGGAATCCCTCCAAATAGTAGCACTGGACAACGCCATAAAGACCAATCATAACAAAGCAAGAATAGATAAGACGCAACAAAACAGTAAATGTAGGCTATGCGGTGACAGAGACGAAACGATCAATCACATAATAAGCGAATGCAGCAAATTAGCACAGAAGGAGTATAAGGCGAGACACGACTGGGTCGACAAGGGGATCCACTGGGAAATGTGCAAGAAATTAAAATTTGACCAAACTAACAAATACTATATGCACAACCCAGCAGCTGTTCGAGAAAATGACACGTATAAACACCTATGGGACTTTAACATATAAACAGGTCTCTTATTCCCGGCCAGAAGACCAGACCTTATAATAATCAACAAAAAAAAAGACGATTTTCAAAATTGTTGTCTTTGCTATCCCGGCGGACCACATAATAAATCTAAAGGAATGTGAAAAGAAAGATAAATACCTCGACCTTGCAAGAGAATTGAAAAAGTTGTGGAACATGAAAGTAATGATTGTGCTAATTGTGATTGGTGCTTTCGGCACAGTAACTAAAGGTCTATTAAAAGGCCTGGAGGACTTGGAAGTTGGCGGACGCGTAGAGTCTATCTAAATGACAGCATTGCTGAGAACGGCCAGAATCCTGAGACGAGTCCTGGAGACTTGAGGAGACTTGTTATCACACAAACTCCAGTGAAAAACCATCAGCTAATATTGATGTGAAAACCTCTAAAGGAGTAAATAATTATGAAATTGTATCACCTAATCTCGGCTAGCCAATCAGACTTAGTCATATATACATAGATACAACAGAAAACAGCCCTATAGTAAACTTTGTCGTCCAGGTGGATCACAGTGCAAAAGTAAAAGAAAGCACAAAGAAATATAAGTACTCTGACCTGTCTAGAGAACTAAAATAAAACTATGAAGCATGAATGTGATAGTGCATCAACTGTTATTTGTGTTCACAGAACACGCTCTAAATAGTTAGTAAAGAAACTAGTAAACGTAGAAATCAGAGGACAAGTAGACACCATCCAGACCACAGCCTTATTTAGATATGTCAGAATACCGAGAAGAGTCATTGAAACTCGTCAAAACTCGCTGTCATTCAAACTTTAGTAAAAAAAAAAATCAGCAAACGATTGTAAGAAAAAAATATATGATATAGTCTCACAAATCTGGATGATAGACCATCTCAAAATGTACAAGATATCCAACAATGTTATAAAGTTCAGTACAATCAACCACAGAAGGAAAAATTTTATATTCTGTGTGAATCGAGAGCGGTATCTTCTAGGAAGATATGATTTCATCAAAATTATTTGCAATAGCGATAATGCCACTCAATCATATAATTAGAAAATGCACAGAAAGCTACAAATTTGTTAATTTGCCAAAAAGCATTAACAAACTAATCTACAGGGACGGCATCAAGCTGTTGGCAAAAAAAAAAAAAAAAAAAAAAAAATTTAGTCTCGAATACAAATTTTAAGTATATACAGTCAGGATTCAGGAATAGATTTTGGCATTGGAAAATGTGTCATGCTAAAAACGGAAATGGAATAAAGAGAAATAACGGAAGGGATACAGCTGCTGAATCGAGAAAAAAACCGAACGTTCGAAGAAAAGGAAATTTACGATTACTTCGGAATTTTTTAGCAGAGACCATAAGCGGAGATGAAAGAAAAATATAAGAACGATTATTTTAGACGAACAAGAATACTTATCAAAACCAAGCTGCGTAGCATATATTTTATCAAAGGGATAAATACCAGGGGTGTTGCATTTGTAAAATACTTGAAACTATTTGTGAAATGGATAAGGGAAGAACTTTAACAAATTGAACAGAAGACTAGAAAGATAATGAAACCAATGACAGACGCTAATCTGAAATTCTCGCTAATAATAATAATAATAATAATAATAATAATAATAAAACTGATGATTACATTAATAACACCCATTACTATTTCTATCATGATGATGACACTCAGCTTCATACATAGGAAATGCACAGGGGGCTACAAACTTAATAAAACACTAGAAAAGATTAACCACCTAATGAACATGGATGATATCCAATTTTTAGCAAAAATTGAAAAAGTATTTAAAAACCTAATGCTGGCAGCGAAGATAAGGAATTAGGACTGAGGAATAACTTTGGCATAAAAAAGATGCGTCATGCTAATAATGAGAAACTGGAGCTAAGTGAAAAGTCAGAGTATTCGACAAAACTGATAACCCCAGAAGGTAACAAAATTATCGCTCAAATATTAGTGTCTGTCACTGGCTTTAATGTTATTACTCTTAATATGTTTGTTTGTTTGTTAGTTTTTATGGCATATCAACCTGTTTAGGTTATTTAATGCCAAATCCATTTTTATGTAAATTATCTGTTCTATTTAAAACAATTCAGTTTAGTATAAGTACAAAGTTTAATTATCAAAAACATTTCCATTTTAAACTATTCAAGCAGTTATATGTAACAATTCAGTTAAGTGTAAATACAGTTTTAATGTCGAAAAACAGTTCTATTTCAAATAATTCTGTTCAGCATAAGCACGCAGTTTAAATGTAAGTACGGTTTAATTGTCAAAAACATTTCTATTTCAAGCTATTTCAAGCTATTCAGTTTAATCAATTCATTTTAGCATAAGTATGCTGTTAGTTCTATTTAACCCATAGATAGGGCCCTATCCGGTGCCTACACTCCGGACCAGAGTAGACCTGTGAGCAAAAGCAATGAAGTTGTAATCTGCATTCCTCAATGCTCCAGCACTGCTGAAACCTCACCATCGGATTGCTTAGTGTCATATCAGGACACTCGTTAGGGGGGGTTACCCCTTTGCAGAGGTGCAGTCAGTGTATTCTACAGCCCTAGATGACTGGGCAATGCAGAATTAAATGTCAAACAGTTTTATTTCTGATAATTCAGTTCAGCATAAGTACACAGTTTAGAAGTCAAAAACAGTTGTATTTTAAACAATTCAGTTTAGCATAAATACGCAGTTTAAATGCAAAAAATCAGAATAGTGAAAGAAGGATGGTTTAGTTCTATTTAATCCATAGATAGGACCCTCATCAGGTGCTACCACTCCGGGTCAGAGTGGACCAGGGAGCGATGGCAGTGAAGGGGTACTTTGCATTCTCCAAAGCTCCAGCATTGCTGGAACCTCACCATCAGATTGTTTAGTGTCATAACTAGGACACTCGTTAGGGGGGTCTTACTCCTCTGCAGAGAAGCAGTTAGTGTATTGTTACTGGGCAATAACAATATGTATCGTTCTAAGAATAACCAGATAGAAATAATCCTTACAATACCTGTTACCCACTTGTCAATTGCTCTGGACCAACAAAACCTCTGAATTACAAAATTAGCATAAATGTAGACTTATATTAAGTCGAAACTCAAGGAACTTACGGGTGGGAAGGACAAGAATTAAAACGATAAAACTAAAGTAAAAGTTTAAAAAATTGTTTTCCTTTTTTGGTGACCCACTGAAGAGTTACCATATTTACCAACACCTCCGCTAGGGCAGGGTCTGACACAAGGTCAATTTTTAAGTGGAGTTTAACAGGTTTGAATTCAGAGTTTTCCTTCTCCTAGACTAGTTGCCTCACCAAGGTTGAAGAACCTAATCTGTCCTTCTATTTACCCATTGCTGGAGAGAGAATAATTGGATTCATACCTTTCCCAACGGTATTAGTGCTATGTGAAATGTAATCTGTCTCGTCCAGGACTTGAACTCGTATCGTCGTGTCCAATTCCTACAACGATAAACATTACACCACGGGCACCTCCACTGAAGAGTTATATTTAAGAAAATCAGGTCACGTCTGCGTCGGGCGCGAAAATTTTAAACAACTCCTGGGTCTGGTATAGCCACATTATACCACCCATGATAAAAAAAAAAGTTGAATTAAAATTTGACACGACGCGGGACCCAAGCAACAGATCTGGGTGTCATGATTGGTAGGGACTCTTCTGATAGCCACTATGGGAAACCCGGTCATCAATCTTTTAAATGTTCGCCCTTTTGTCAGGTACACAAATTACGATCTAAAAAACACACAAATCAGATACGCAAACACAAAACGTGGGCTAGGAAAGACAAACAACTTTCACTGCACTGCGATTTTAAAATCTCCCCTTCACCAAGAGGATATAGAAAAAGAATTGATAGAGATCTGGTGAGAGTTTTCAGACAACAAAAATGTTGTTTTTCTTACCTTGAAATACTAGAAATACACAAGAAAACAAATTATAGACAAGACACTAATTCAATAAAAACACACACCAAGTATTGACAAAAGAAAACAGTCTTACCGAAATGAAAATCCGATATCTGAAAAGAGAACCATCCTACAACAAAATGACACTCAATCATACAACACAGAGGAAACACTAACCTTAGAACATAAAACAAAATTAGAAAATTTAAAGAGAATTTTGGATGGAAAAAATACTACCTTACCATCAATGAGAAACAGACAGTGGAGAACAGTCAAAACGGAAACGGAAAAAATAAATCAAATATTAAGATATATATCAGAAATAGTTTAACCGAATTAGATGAACTAATGTTTCAAAATATCAAAATAGAAAACGCCATGTACATGTACACGAAAGGATGACCAAAGCAAACAGCACATTGATCTAAAAGGACCCCCTCAATGGAAACAGTACAAACAACTAGTGACCCATAACCTGCCTACCGATGATGTGGAAAATATTAACAGCACAAATTAGGAAAGAGATTTATTACTCGCTAACAAGACACAAATTATTCCCTGGGTAAGAGAAAGGATGCTGTAATGGTAGAGAAGCACAGTTAGTTACTTTAAATTGATCAGCACATCCAAAAGGAGAGCATGACCAGGTGGAAAAATCTAGGTGTGGCCTTGATTGACAACAAAAATGCAAATGATATGGTTCTGCAAAGCTGGATAATAAACTGACTCATATGGTACAAAATATCTGATAAGTTCATAAACTTTATCGAGAAAACCATGAAGTGAAGATCCCAAAATGCACAAGCACCGTTACTATTTATGGTTGTGAGGATGCCACTTAACCACATACTCAGAAAATGCGCAGCAGGATACAAACTTTGTAAATCGCTGGAAAAGATCAATCAGCTAATGTACATGGATGTGCCATGTTTATAATAAAAAGCGACAAATGACAGCTGATGGACGAAATGGAAATGCTAAATCGACACATAATTAGAACCCCTCGGAGAAAAGGAAACCTACAACTATTTGGGGATCATAGAACAGGTGGAGATAAAGGAAAATTTTTAAAATATCTCTGGAGAAACAGAAAGCTGCACGCGACAAAACTATATAACAAAAACATTATCAAAGGAATAAATATTGGGGCTGTAACTCCCGTAAGATATTCGGGACCATTCTTACACTGGACCAGAGGAGAAGAACTTAAGCAGATGGACCAAAGAACAAGAAAAACAATGACCATGCATGAAACATTACATCCCAGAGATGACATTGACAGACGATATGTATCAAGAAAGGAGAGAGGAGAGGACTTGCCAGCATTGAAGACATCGTTGACGTATGTGATACAACGACTCGAGGACTTTATAGAAAAGCAGGGTGGAGAACAGATTACAGACACCCGAAACCATACTGACAACACGAAAACCAACAGAGTGACAATAACAAGAAACAAAATGGGAAGTAAAACAACTCTCTGGGCGTTTTAAATGGCTAATAAGCAACAACTCACACGAGAAAACCTGGACGTGGCTAAAAAGAATTAAACCTTAAGAGAGAAAATTAATCTGTCCTAACAGCTGCACAAAACAGCGACATAATAAGTATTCATAAAAAAGTTGGCGACCATAGTCGAGGGTGACCCGAAAGCACCTTTTTCGATAGCTACTACACCAAGGTGTAGGGGAGTACGCTACTCCTTTCCCTGGATTGCTCAACTTTACCCTTGATCCGTACCTTATAATGCTGAGTGTTAAGCAAGGAGGCATCAAGTACCATTTTTAAACTCTTTGGTATGACTCGACCTGGGATTGAACCCAGGTCTCCCGGGCCATTGGAGAATACTCTAACCATTACACCAATGTCCGGTACTAAAAGTATTCATATTAAGGCGAGAATAGATAAGATGCAATAAAATAGCAAATGTAGGTTAGGTGGTAATTTAGGACGAAACGATCAATCAAATAATAAGCCAATGCAGCAAATTAGCAGAGAATAAGTATAAAACTAGTGACGAATCGGGGGGCAAGGTGATCCACTGGAGTTGTGAAAGAAATTTCAATTTAACCATACGAACAAATGGTAGATGCACGACTCAGCATCTGTCCTAGAAAATGACACACATAAACTCCTATGTGACTTTAACATACAAACGGATTTCCTAATCCCGGCCACAAAACCAGACCTTATGATAATCAACAACAAAAAAGAGAAATTACAAAACTGTAGATTGTGCTGTCCTGGCTAACAACAGAAAGAAAATAAATGAAAGATGAGTACCTCGACCTTGCTAGGGAATAGTAAAAACTGTGGAACATGAAAGTGACAATTATACCATGTGTGATTTGTGATTTTGGTACATTCGCCAAATGATTATAAAAGGGACTGGTGGACTTGGAAATTAGAGGATGAGTGGAGACCATCCAAACTACTAGATTACTGAGAACGGCCAGAATACTCAAAAGGATCCAGGAGACTTGCTGTCTCTCGCTCTCCAGTGTAAAATCGTCAGCTAATTCTGCTATGAAAAACTCTCCAATAATAATAATAATAATAATAATAATAATAATAATAATAATAATAATAATAATTGTAATAATTATAATAATGAGAAGATCAAGAAGAAGAAGAAGACGGAGAAGAAGATGTAGTAGAAAATTAATAATAAAAATACACTAAACAGCGGCATGACTGAAGTAAATGTGATAATTTATGCAGGCGTGAAATTTGTCTTTCAGAAAAGAGGTGTGTTTCACTGGAACCCAAATAAATACAAAATCAGGATAACTGATTGGCTACCACGACAAGCAAAGAAACTGGAACAATAACAAAAAAAGACAATAATAACAGACTGTCCACCTATTCTCGGCCAGTCGACCAGACCTTATAATAATAAGCAATAAAAAAAGAGAACATGCAAAATTATGGACTTTACTGTCGAGGCTGACCACAGAGAAAAATTGAGAGAAAGTGAAAAGAATGATAAGTAGCTCGACCTTGCTAGGGAATTGAAAAAACTGTGGAACATGAAAGTGACTATTATACCAATTGTGATTGGTGCCTTTGGTAAAGTCACCAAATGATTATTAAAGGGACTGGAGGACTTGGAAATAAGAGTACGAGTAGAGACCATCCAAACTGCTAAATTACTGAGAACATCCTAAATATTGAGAAGAGTTCTGGAGAATTGAGGAGACTTGCTCTTAATCAAACACCGCTTATGTGAAAAACTCTCAAGGAGTAAACAGAAAAAAACATTTGTCGGTTTCCTAAGATACACTTTGAGTCATTACGATCAACATCCAAAGAGGTATTAATTAGGATGGTTTCAGGCCAGGATGAAATACTCGGATTATATTTTTAGAATACACACATATCCTGCGCTCCAACTTAATAAATGCATTCGAGAACAAAAATTACTCGAAATGGTGATGAAGCAGAAAAATGAGCTAATTTAGAACATTTTTTTTCTAAAAGAATCAACTATAAACCGAAAATGAGTTTATCCCCATGCTGAAGATACTAACTGCAGAGATATTGTAATGAATCTATAACTCATTTGAATGCCACAGACTCTTTTCAGAAAAAAAAAATGATAAAACAAGGGAAGAAGAGAAATAGATGATCTATTATATATAAACCAGCATATTCTCACCGAAGTAAAAATAAGGTGAAAATATTTAGTCATGACATAGATAGACCAGAAACAGAGAGTCGCGTTATATTATCTTGCAAACTACACTAGATTATCTGAAAATATTCAACATATCGAAGAATCCCATAAACTGCCTCATAAAAGCGATTCAGAACTGGAATGTAAAATTAGCTGCAGGAAAACAACCGTAGCAGAAATTAAAATCCAAAGCGGCGTCTAAAAAGGACATTAACAGTCTCAATTATTATTTTTATTACCATGTTGACACTTAGGAAAATACACTGACGACAATAAAAGTTCCAAGTAGCAGAAACGGTAAACAAATTCATGTATATAAATGAAATTAAGATATTTACCAAAAAAGAAATGATAAAAAAGTCAAGTTCTTATATAACCTTTTAGAATACACAACCATTTGGATTCATTTGAGGGGTAACATATGTTGTTTGTATCTTGATAGCTTCTTAAATATACCTTACATTCAGAAAAAAATCAGTTTTTTTTTTTTGGCGGGGGTATAACTATTTTATAGGTTTAAAATTAGAGGGCAATTCTTTGAAAACCATGTCGATGAATATTCCATCGCTAATCCCTTCATAGTCTTCCTTTAACGAATTCGAAAAAAAATGCTACTCTTATATAATCGGTGATGGATTAAGATTTCAACACTTCTCAAATAATTTAACTCTGTGTGTAGGGAAATGGCATTCGCTTTTCCTTTCAATTAATAATACTATATTAATATCGCTAATACTTTTACCCTTTATCTTTGGCGTCTCTCATAACTAACGTTAAACATATGTCATCCAAGAATTGTATTAATTCAACAAATGCGTTTGTTTTTTGTTTTTTTTACAAAATCCCTATCGTCACTTTAATCTGTTTGTGATAGTGCCTTTTGATGCAGCTGTAGAATCCTCAGGTATCCAAGAAATTTTACCTTATATTCGTAATTATATTACAGTTCTTGGCCTATAACCTGTTAAAATTATTGACGCCATTTTCATCTGTTCAAAGCATCTAGTGTTGGTTACCTAAAGGATATGTCTTCCCTGCAGAATTTCCAATCAGTAATTGATTATATTTGCCAATGATTTTAAATGTTTTCACTCATCGTCTTGGATTAACCAATTCTTACATAAATGCCTGCTGCTGTCTGGCTTATAACAAACAATCCAACTCAACCAAGAATATAGAATCAAAAAGAAATATTGGCCAAGCATTTAATGAAAAATAAATGTAAAACTACGAAGAATTTGAATTGTCCAATTAGAGATGAGTCAGAAGACCGAAAGAAAATGGAACCAACAAATAACAACTGATAAAAAAAGCATAACTCAGAAAACCAGAAAAAAATCTCTTAACCGAGGTCTCCAGAAGAAAACCTACGGAACGGTTAGATACCTAGTCTCTCATGTAATATAGTATGGTGCTTCTTTAAATTGACCAATTATGAACTCAGACAAATGGTCCAAAATAAAAAGATATCGACGACTATTTAACCGCTTTACACGCTAGAGATGATGTAGACTTAATGGAAGGAAAAAGAACGAGGAAGAGGAGTTAACAACATAAGTAAAAAGGATAACCAAATTCAAACCAAGACACCAGGCTTAGAGTAAATAAATCAATAGAAAATCAACGTGTCTTTCTGAGAATCTTGCAGTTCAAGCAGATCATAGACTGAAGATTAAATAAAAAGATATAAACTTGTATGTTGTAAGATAACAGAAAAAACTGTGGAACATAGATATGACGATAACCATAGTAGCTGGTGATCGGTCTCGAAAGTTTAGATGAACTGAATATCAAAGAAATATTATAGACGTTTAGACGAAAACACCGTTATGATTTTGATTTGATATTGAACTCTGTGGAGATTTTTTGCCCCAAATTTTAGTTTAAAGCTATCGCAAAAAACTGGGATGAAAATTTCGCAAAAAGAAGAAATAAATCATCAATTTGCAGATTATAGAGCAAAAATAAAAGAAAACAAAAAAAGTGGATATATATACCAAGACTTAGCTAAAGTTCAAAAACAGTTGTTGAACATGACATAACAATGGTACCAATAACAGAAGAGTCCTGAAAAACTTAGAAAAGAGACTAAGAGGTACGGAAATAGAAGAACAAATCAAGACTGACTTAACTACGGCACGACTTGCTGTTACTTGGATTTACTAGATCAAAAACTAAAAGATACTAGTGAGTGGAAATTATTCACTATGATTAAAATAATAACATTTTAGGAAAAAAAAAAATTAAATGATTTTATACGATAAAATAATGTTTAGCAATTGAGCGTTTGGATAATGACTTTCTTTAATGAATTCACTTAAGGGTTATTAACAGATTCCATGACGACGTTAAACTGCACGAGTGATAATGTGTTCAACAGAAATCCGTTTAACAGCGAAAGTAAAACGGTGAATTAAACCCGAGCTGGAATAAATTATTTCCCGTTCCATTCGGAATCACATTCATATTGAAAAATTATAATAATAATGATAATGATAATAATAATGCAGAATCTGTCTTGGACAATTAGACGTATAAACTTTCCGGGTATTTCGAGATAAAAAAAAAGGATCACCTAATCTCAGCCCAGACGACCAGACCTTGTTATATTCAACGAAAAGAAAAAACAAACTACCGAGTTGTAAACTTTGCCGTTCCAACAGAGCACAGGTTAAATTTGAAAGAAAGCGAAAATAAAGTACATGGACCTTGCTAGAGGACAGAAAAAATTTGGAGCATACAAGTGACGGTGATACCAATTGTAGCCTACGCTGTTGGTACAGTCACTAAATGACTGATAAAGGGGTGGAAGAATGGGACATATGAATACGAGTGAAGACTATACTAACAACAGTATTGTTAGGATCGGCGAAATACTGAGAACAGTCCTGAAGACTTGAGGAGACTTGCTTTCAGTCAAAACTCCAGTGAAAGAACATCAACTGATGTTAGTGTGAAAAATTCTCAAATGAGTTGAGAAAAAGATGAACAACAGAATGACAATAACTAGGAAACAAAAATGGCAAGGAAAACAACTCTATGGGCGGTTTAAGCGACTAATAAACAATATCTCACACGACAAAACTTGGATATGGCTAAGAAAAGGAAACTTTAATAGAGAAAATGAATCTCTCCTAATAGCAGCACAAGACAGCGCCATAAGAACCAATCATATCAAAGCGAGATTAGATAAGACTCAACAAAATAGCAAATGCAGGCTATGTGGTGACAGAGATGAAACCATCAATCTTATTATAAGCGAATTCATAAAATTTGCACAGAGGGAGTATAAGGCGAGACACGACTGTGTCGGCAAGGTGATTCATTGGAAAATGTGTAATAAACTTAAATTCGACAAATGGTATATGCACAACCCAGTACCTGTCCTAGAATATGCCACGCATAAACTTCTATGGGACTTTAACATATAAACAGATCACCTAATCCCGGCCAGAAGACCAGATTTAAAAATAATCAACAAAAAAAAGAGAACTTGCAAAATAGCTGACTTTGCTGTCCCGGCTGACCACAGAATAAAACTGAAAGAATGTGAAAAGAGGTATAAGTACCTCGACCTTGCTAGGGAATTGAAAAAACTGTGGAACATGCAGGTGACAATTATACCAATTGTAATTGGCGCGTTTAGAACAGTGACTAAAGGATTGCTAAAGGGACTAGAGGAGTTGGAAGTTGTCGGAAGAGTGGAGACCATCCAAACGACAACATTGTTGAGAACGGCCAGAATATTAAGAACAGTCCTGGAGACTTGCTGTCACTCAGACTCCAGTAAAAATCCATCGGCTAACGCTGATGTGAAAAGCTCTAATGAGTGAATAATAATAATAATAATAATAATAATAATAATAATAATAATAATAATAAGAAGAAGAAGAAGAAGAAGAAGAAGAAGAAGAAGAAGAAGAAGAAGAAGAAGAAGAAGAAGAAGAAGCTATTCAAGACAAAACTATGAATCAAAAACCTTATCAAAGGAATAAAAACCTGGGCTGAACCATCGAAACATATTCAGGACTATTTTTGAAGAGGACCACTGAAGAAATTTAGCAAATGGGCCAAAAAACAATTAAACTAATGGCCATGCATAAAACATTACATCCCGACTATATGTATCAAGAAAGGATGGAGAAAGGGGACTTACCAGCATTGGTAGAGAGAAGGATTGATTTCTGCCACCAGAAACAACAGTGACAACACGAAGCCAACAGAAATGAAATAACGAGAAAACAAAATAGGAAGAAAAACGACTCTGCAGCAACTCACATGAGAAAACCTGAACATGGCTAAGAAAAGGAAACCTTAAGAAAGAAACTAAATCTATCCTAATAGCAGCACAAAAGAATGCCAGAAAAATCAATCACATCAAAACATGAATAGATAAGACGCAAAAACTAGCAAATGTAGGTTACGTTGTGATTGGGACGAAACGATCAATCACATAATAAGCAAATGGAGCAAATTAACACAGAAGGAGTCTAAAACTATGCACGATAGGGTTGGCAAGGTTATAGTTTGCAAGAAATACAAATTAGATCATAAGAACAATTGGTATATGCCCAAAGCAGCGTGTGTCCTAGAGAATGACACACAACACTGTTATGGGATTTTGACACACAAATGGATCATCTAATCTCGGCTAGATTACAAGTCCATGTGATAATTAACAAAGAAAAGATAACTTGAATAATTGCAGACTTTGGATTCCAGGTTGACCACACAATAAAAATGAAGGAAAGTGAAAAGCAGCATAAGTACCCCTACGTTTTTAAGGAATTGAAAAACTGGAGAACATGAAAGTGACAATGATACATATAGTTATTGTTGCTTTTGGTGAAGTCGCCAAATGATTATTTAAAGGACTGGCTGGCATGGAAAAAGGAGGACTAGTGGAGAGCATGTAATGTACTATATTATTGTGAACGGCCAGAATATTGAGAAGATCCCTGGAGACTTGAAAAGACTTGCTGATACCAAAACTCTAGTGAAATACTATCAGCTAACACTGATATGAAAAACAAATTCCTAAGAAATAAATAAAAAAAATGAAATTGCAAAATCGTGAATTTTGTTGTGCCGGTTACCCACGGATTAAAACTGAAAGAAAGGGAATTGAAGGACAAGTACTTAGAACTTGCTAGGGATTTGAAAAAAAATATGGATCATGAAGGTGACAATTATACGAATTATGATTGGTACTTTTGGTAAAGTCACCAAAGGATTATTAAAGGGAGTGGAGGATTTGGAAATAGGAGGACGAGTGGGGAGCATTCAAACAACAACATTATTGAAAACGGCCAGAATGCTGAAAGGAATCCTGGAGACTTGAAGTGACTTACTCTCACTCAAACCACAGTTAAAAACCATCAGCTAAAATTTATGTGAAAAACTCCCAAGAAGAAGAAGGAGAAGAAGAAGAATTTCCATTGTTGAATATGAAAAAAACAATTTTAAGTGGCCGCAATG
Organism: Sepioteuthis lessoniana; assembly: GCA_963585895.1. Classification (NCBI taxonomy): domain Eukaryota; kingdom Metazoa; phylum Mollusca; class Cephalopoda; order Myopsida; family Loliginidae; genus Sepioteuthis; species Sepioteuthis lessoniana. The sequence continues at coordinate 33,844,394 of OY757912.1, read as the reverse complement.
TCATGAATATGGATTCAGAAAAGGAGAAGAAAATACAAACAATGGACTCAGAATACTCTGAAGGCAATATTTTCAGAGGTAAATTGAAATGGTTTGTTTTCAAATGATGTTACCGGAACAAATATGGACTATCTAAATTAGTCTAATTAAAAGAAAAAAAAAGTCTTAAACAATTGTCTTTTGTTTGAAAGATTCAGACTACAGGTAACGATTTGAAGAAACAAAAATATACACTTTTTATAAATTCAATTGCCCATAAGAATCATTTCGAGAACTATATTTTCAGAATCGAGCAACTCTGTTCATTTTTTTAAATATTTAAAAAAAGAAGAAAACGATGACTAAGGAGAAAAAAAAAGTCTGATGACGTATTTTGATAAATATCATTGACATTAAGAAAGGAATCAATAAGTTCTAGTGACGACAATAAATGTTTTAATTTTAAAAGATGAAATGTTTCGATGATATTTCAAAATAAATTGAAAGACTTTTAGAAAAGTTGCTTTCTTTAACCAAAGGTAAAGCATACACAATTTTCGTGAGACACCTGTACAAATACCAGAAAGAAAATGGCTGAACGTAAAAAAAAAAGAGATATCAATGTACATCTTCGTGAAATCATTATAAGATACATTTTAAAATCTTATTCAAAATGTATTTTCTTTTAATAACCATGTATGACGTCAGTATATTATGTCGCAATCTAAAAAATGAACGGATAATTCCTTACATTTTGGAAATGTGAAGTTACTTTTCAGTTAATTAACAATAATATATTTCTAACAGTCTTTGAATTATAATTGTTCGTCACGCGTTTTTCGCTCCAGAGTAAGCTGACAGTCTTTTGCTAGAGTCTGAATCACTTTAAGTCTTCTCTTTTCAGTATTCTGAACAATTTTGTAGTGTCGATTGCCTTGGTTCGTCCACCAATTTCAAACAATTCCAGTCCCCTTACAAGGCTCTTGGCGACAGATCCAAGCACTCCATTTACAATTGGTATCACTGTCACCTTCATGTTCCTTTGCTTTTGAAGCTCTATAGCAATGCCTAAGAATTAGACACTTTTTTTCGTTTTCTTTGATTTTTCACTCTGTGAACTACCGGGAGTGATACGTCCACTCTTCGGGTTGTTCTTTTTGTGGTTAATTATCGCTTGGTCAGGTTTTCTAATAGTGATTCAGTGTCCCTTTCTATGTCATAAGTAGTAGTAGTTGATGTAGCAGTAGTAGCAGTAATAGTAATTTCAATATGTGCAAGATTTTTCTTTACAGTTTAACTTGTATGTTCCTTTGATTATTTTCTTAAAGATATTAGCCAAAACACTCACACAGACTAGCACACACACACACACACACACACACACACACACACACACACACACACACACACGTGTGTGTGTTTGTGTGGGTGAGGGTGAGAGAGATATAAAAACAGAGAGAGAGAGAGAGAGAGAGAAACCGTCTGGGTCTATCTGCGCGTGAGTTCTGTGTTTGTCAGTATGTATGCAAACAGTGAAGCGAAATTGTGCTGTCATCCATCAATATATATATATATATATATATATATATATATATATATATATATAGCAGGGTGATGTACAGATACAGTTAATTACTTCTATTTCATGCGTTAATAATGAGCAGAATCTATTTGGAATATTAGCAGTTTTTGGCTTCTGCTTCTTTAATTCAGATTAACAAGGTAATTAAAATTATTTATTTTGCTTAATCTTCTAAATCATTTTACGAAATCTGCCGAGATATAAATCTCACCTCAGATTATCCATCCATTATTCTCTTTCTCATGCCTTTCCATTGCTATGTCTTCTCTCTCATTCTCTCTCTCTCGCCCTCTCAATCTAGCTACCTCTCTGTCTCTGTCTGTATCACTCACTATATATACATATATATATATATATATATGTATGAATGTGTGTGTGTGTGTGTGTGTGTGTGTGTGTGTGTGTGTGTGTGTGTGTGTGCCTAAATGATTATAAACAACCGTTTTTGTCTAAGGTAAAATTGTTTGATTCATTTAATTTACGAGGTCATATAGCATTTTTTCTTTTCTTTTTAATGGCAAATTTACTGTATTATATTTTTCAGGTCCAACGCACAGTTCTTCCGAAAGGAAAATAGATTTTATATAGTTCAGTTAATTTTCATAATCAGTTAACAGTGTTATTATCTACCACACACGATGGATGATTTCCCACCATTTCAGTTAAAGATGTGAACACATATTCTTTTATGAATTGATAACCGAATGGAACACCAAGATGACCAATATTTTCTGAATGGCAATCGTATGGAGTGAAATCCGAATGTTTCCTTCTAGAAAGTTTGCTTTGTCCAGGCAAACTAGATCATTTAGATCTAGTTTGCCCAACAATTTGCCACAATATTTGGAGCGAAAAGAAGCTCACGTGTTCCGCTAAATACATTAGCCCCAATACTTACCTTGCCTTTAGGCAGGGCTGTCTGGCATTCGTATTGGATGGAGTATCAATGAATGGCAGTTTCGAGGCCGAAAGGACCCCCCAGCTTCGGTTGGGCCACCTTCCGGTGGGCGAGCTCCAACCTTTGTCTCCTATTGTCTATTTTAAGCTATAACCCGGTATACGTGCCCGGATCCAGATATGGATTCGTGAAACTGCTTGCCACATCAGACCCACATTGCACTTAGTGGGTCGATGAGCAGCACAGACCAGCAGGGTTCGAGTCTCAGCTCGTTCCCGACCTTCCCCACCCTTTTATCCCCACTTTAATCGGCCTTCAGGCTTTTGACCTTGTACCAAGTCCTGTCTGGTGGAAAGCAGTGACAAATATCATATATTAGCCCCAAGTAAATCAGAAATAAATCATATAATCTTGTTTTTAGGAGTCAATTTTGTTGCTTGATTTTAAGTAACCAGTCGCCCCCTCCCACACAAACAAAATAACTTACAAATTTATAACTGCATAGAGAATATATTTTGAAGTTCCATTGGACGGTCAAAAAATTCAGTGTAAGATTTTTTTTCAAGTGAAAAGTGAGTCCTCTGGGATAGCTGAGAAAATTAGAGGTTAGTGAGTGTTCGACCGTGTGAGAAGGTGTATGAGTGTGAAAATGGGTGACTGAGTAAAGTACAGGCTTTCTGACCAGCATCGCAGACAATGAAGAAATATTAAATCTCCCAAATTGAAGAGTCTAGTTGTCTGTATAAGAAGCAAGACTCAAGAAAACCCTACCCATCAGCTTATCTCTATCTCTGTCTCTGTCTCTGTCTCTCTCTCTCTATCTCTCTCTCTCTTTCTTTTGATTTAAAAAATAATAATAAAAGCAAAGCTCTCATTCCTTGTTTATGTGTCGGTGAGACTTTAACGAAACAAGTAAAAGATAGTGAATCCAGATGGAAGTCAAAGATATCATTGTTCTCTAATGAAACCAGTGGACGAGAGTAAATTTGACTGACCTTGCATAAAAGACAAGTCAAAAGCCATTCTTCAAAAAATCCTTACTCAATATAGTTCGAAGTAGCTATCCACCACACACTCTTCAGACATCTTCGAGTCTCATTGGGTGCCCCTTTCAAATGGCCTTGTGCCACATCTAAGCAAAATGCTTAGTAAATTTCCACTCTTCAGACCTCAAGGTTTATGGTAAATCATCTTTGAAGCCACTAATGTGCAGCAATTATTAAGTGCCCACGCAAAATGAGTTGCAATATGGTCGACTACAGATTATCAGCACGTGAAAAACAGTACGGTATATTTAGTCGAATCTGGTTTGAATATAGCTTATAGCCCGAGTATCCTATAGATGGTATTTCTTAACTACTACGAAACGGGAAGGTTGTGACAAAAGCCCCAATCGTATGGGGTGTAAAGGTCATTTGAATTCAGCGTTTCCATTCTCCAAGACTAGTTGCCAAACCAAACCAAAATAAAACTCAGTGTAAACTACTATTTACCCATAGTTGGGATAAACAGGTAGATTCATGCCATTTTCAAAGGCATTGGAGCTAAGATCAATGCGAACTGTCTCGTGGAGAATTTAGACCCTTGTCGTCTATTTCATTTTTTACGGCGATAACACTTTATACTGTGCACGACTCTAGTAACTATATAAGGACAAATAAAAATGAATATTCTATGTTTGCACTTATTTTCATCGTAGCACAAGCATTCAAGAAAGTCCGCAAGTGTTAAATTTACTCCCATGTCTATTGTCAGCTTTTTTGCAATATATAAACATCAAAAATTAGAAGTAACAAAGCAGTAATTTATTTAAGACACCACCTATCTCATTGATAAATATTTTTTCACTACAGTAGCTTATTGTGTAAAATGTAAACAAAAGAAAGTTGGCAAGTATGCGCGAAATTCCGGAGTTGACGTTGATTTGCATATTGGCTTAGGGGTTTGACATCGGTCTTACGTAAAGTTAGACGAGTTTCTATCCCGGCGTAAAGCGTCTCGCGTGTATAGCCATATTGAAGAGATGTGATACAAGGAAGCAGTCTCTCAGTGAATGAATATATATATATATATATATATATATATATATATATATATAGTAGGTTTGTCGACCGTGGTAGAAGTGGTCCCGAAAACTCTCTTTTTCAATAGCTGTTACAACGAGAGTTAGAGGAGGGAGCTACAACTTTTCCTAGATTTCTACACTTAACCTTAATCCGTAGCTTAATTTACTGAGCATGAAGGGATCAAAATCATTTTTTTATATATTGGAATGACGCGAATTGGGAATAAACTTCGGTCTTCCGGACAATTTGGTTAATACTCTACTACTGCACCAATGGGCCTGATAAAATAAATAATTGTTTTCTTACATGCATGAATGTCTCTATACTTAGGAACTTTACGTAAGATGTTAATTTATGGAACTGAATTTTAGTTAGGTAAGTTTGTTTTTTTTTTGTTGTTGTTTAATGGCATATTAACCTTTGTCGGCTATTTAATGCCAAAGCCATTGTCCTAGAAGAACAGTAGTGGTACTATTTAACCCATAGCTGGGAGGATAATGGGGTTCGTACCTTTCCCAAGGGTATTTGCCCGAAAGTGAACGTAATAGCGCGACTGGAGTTCGAACTCGCTTACTATCGCTTTAACCATTACACCACGAGGACACCCCCATTGAATTTTGAAGCAAAAATCTGGAAATTATTTTTCAATTTCCACCAAATAAAATAACTAATCGTGAATACGTATATCCAACCGTTTTCCTTTAAACGTTTGGTCTTGAAAATTTGACTCACAGAACAATGAAGACGGTATTAAACTTATCTATTTGTATTCACTGAAGTGTCTCCTTTTTCTAATTTTCTACCTGTTTAATTAATTAGGTGTGCTTTATGTGGCGGCATATTGCCAGATTTTCGCATGCTTCTTTGTCCTTGTTTTTTCCTCCGCTAATATTGATTGCTTCATCAGAATTTTTGAATAATTAATTTGAATATTTCCTCCAAGACACACATCAACCATTTATAGGGATAATTAATCAATTGATTTTCTCTTCTCGTATACCCGATTACCAAATATTCACCCGTATATCATGACAGTAATTTCCTCAAGATGCAAAAATGTGAATGGCAAAAATTCTAAAAAGATCAATCTCTGACACCCTGGTGAAATACTCTTCCGTTTCTAATTTATTAGTAAATTGAGCCTTCACATCTTTAATTGAACTGTTAGCCACTTATACATTATGCAAGACGGAGGACAGCTTTTTTTTTTTATTGTTACCTGAATAGAAAGATTGGTTTGAATATAAGAAACAGGTGAACTTTTGGCTAATATTGGGAGTTGGATCCATAGAAAAATTTTAGATTTATTAACAAAACATTTTACTAAGAAAACGACATGGTAATTACTATGGAATTTAATTAAACGATCTTAATCGGCGGACGAAGGTTTAGTCACGGTGATTAAGGAAAGAAATGTTACTCAGTGAGTTGAGAGTACTCTTTCAAGGGATGATGGGACTTAAAGTGAGTGAAAAATTAGACCTCACGCGAAGCGAAAAACAAGTAAACTAAATGAATAATACACTCTTCATAAGTGTCAAAAACAACCGGATTTGATGCTATATACCATACCACACACATTCCAAGATAACTATTGTTCTGAGTATTATATTATTTATTGCATCAGGTAACAAAGGCCCCAGTACTGAAACTCTTGGAAGTGAATGGTCTTTTCTTTTCAAAATATTAGTGTCAAATAAGATTACTTGTTAACATAGAGGCTGTTGGTTGGTTGTTTTTCGAGTCATTTGAAGCTGAATTAAATTTTAAACAATCCAGTTTAGTATTAGTACACTTTTTGTTTAAAAACAGATAAATGTCACAATATTTCAGTTAAATGTCCAAACATTTCTATTTAAAACAGTTCAATTTAATATAAGTACACAGTTTAGTTCTATTTGAGCCATTAATTGGACTCTACCAGGTGCTACAACGCCTGACCAATGTGGACCAGGGAGTGATGTCAGTGAAGGGTTATTTGCATTCCCCAAATCTCTAGAATCACTGGAAACTCATAATGAGATTGTTTAGCGTCCCATCCAGAACATTGTTGTAGGGAGGGGTCTTATCCATCTGCAGAGAAGAAGTTGGTGTATTCTGTTGCCCCAGCCAACTGGGCAAATGTTACCATATAACCATGAAGAAAACATTATTATTATTATTATTACTTTTGCTAGTTTTTTTCACACCAGCGTTACTTGATTGTTTCTCACTAGAGTTTGAGTGGCAGTAAGCCTCCCCAACACTTTAGGACACATATTTCTATTCTGGCCGATCTTCATAATGCAGTACTCGTCTGTATGGTTTCAATTCCTCTTCCAATTTACAGCTCTTCCTCCCAATTTCTAAGCATTTGGAGACTCTTCAAAGTGCACTGCAAACAGGGCCCATCACAGTCAAGCTCATGCTACACAGTTTTCCTAGTAAGGTTTAAGTATATGTCTCTCGTTTAGACTTCTTTTAATTTCAGTCTGTGGTCCGTTGTGACAGTAAAGTCAACTATTCTCTCCTTCTTTACGTTTTACGAGATCTGATATTCGGGATGAGATTAGTTGATGTGTTTGTATCTCAGTGTTCCTACGTATTTAACATGTTTTATTCTCTAGGTGGGATTTTGATTTGTGCATTTGGTAGTATGACCAATTTTCAATTTCTTGCATAATTCGCAGTCGATCCCCAGACACACAGAGCGTTGCCTTAACTTATAGCCACTTTGTCCAAAGTTGTTACATTCGCTTATTATGTGATTGTTTCGTCCTCTTTAAAGTATATTTTACACGTCCTATTCTGTTGTGTATGATTATTTTACACTTTAATGTAATTGGTACATCTGGTGCTTTTTTGGCCTGCTAAAGAATGAATTTATTTCCTCTCGAGCGTAGCAATATCCAGGTGTGAGATTTCACGAACTTCTCTCTTTGAATACCCATAAAGTTGTTAATCTTCCAATTTGTGCTTCCAATTTTTTTCTTCTATCTGTCCTAATTTATTCAATGTTATTACTGATTTTTGTAATTAGACTTTTTGCCCTTTTTAATGTAGTATTCAAGACCTTGTACGGATGCATTCACGCTATTTTCACTACTGGCGTGTCCTCTTCCTCCTTGTTTTATTGACACACATTTTATCATCCCTCGGATGGATAGCCTTGAGATTCGTTATCAACTTCCTTGTCCTCTACTCTATTTGAGCTCTTCTCTTGTCCATTTTAAGAATGTGCCGACTATCTTACAAAAGAGACAGGCCAGATATTTATTCCTTTGATTATATTTCTGCTGCAGACTTTAGCTTCAAGCAGTTCTTCCTTCATCAGAAATAATCTTTGGATATTTTTTTCTTTTATCTCTGCTTGTTTGATGGTGTCCACTCCACAAATTCTCAAGTCCTTGGACATTTTTTCCTCTTTTTTTTCTCAGCGTTCTAAATCTTTCTTGATTTCGTAGTTCTACTCCTTCCGTAATTTTTTTCTGTTTACAATTATTATTATAAGCATAGCAAATTTTTCTATGTCACTTGTAATTTCTATACTGACTCTGTATATTCATATTGATTGTATAAAATCTATAGAGGTTTTCATTTATCTCAATAGCTTCATGTCGTCCATGAACATTACTTATTTGTTATTTTGTAAATTTGTAGCCCTCTTTATACTTTCAAAGTATATAATCGAGAAGTATGATTACAATAACAAATATTAAAGGTGAAAGCGCATCTCGCTAAAAGATGAGCCTTAGCTAAAGTTTTTCCTCCTGTTTATAATTCCACAAACCAGTTTTTCATAGCCTCCGTGATGAAGTTTATAACTTTGTTGGATATATTCCACATTTTAAGACCATCTATCATATATGTTTACTAAGAAAATATAAACCATTTTTAATCATTTCACAACATAGCTACATTTTTCCGCCGCACTTTACATTAGGGAAGGACGTGCTGATCAATATACAGTAAGTAACCTATTCCCTGTATAACCCCGTAGCAAATTTTCTATTATTCTGGAAATTATCCACGGTATCAGAGGTATTTCCTGAACTGTTCCGTCAGTATATTCCACATCATAAGTAGACACTTTATTGGTCTATAGCTGCTGGGGATGTTTCTTTTTTGGAAGTATTTCTGGATCTGGGTAGTTTCCTTTTAATCATCTACTCGGGTATATTTGCATCTTCTTGGCTCCTACTCAGTTTGAGAGCCAGTTTGACGTAAAGCGAGATGAAATTTTCTGAAATACGATCCATATATCCCATTATAAACTGACGTTTTCCCATTCGGTATGTTCTTCATTATCACCCTGATTGATTTCAGTTGTATATCAGCCTCAGAGCATTCTTCGAATACTTGTATTTCTTTTTTCTGGTTATTTGTCCATTCGGTTTTTTGTGTTATGTTTTTCTGTTCATATACTTTAATCTAAAATTGTTTTGCTTCCGTTGCATCCGGCTGATGGTATACCAACTTGCATCCGCCATCTTCTTATAGGTAGGATTTTTATTTATCATTTCAGAAGGTCCTGTCTTGTTTATATTGCTTGACCCTGTTTCGGTATTTTTGAGTCTAACTTCTTTCGGCAATAACTTTAGAAGAGGGGGTTTCGTGCTGGTGCAATGGTTAAAACAATAGACTGCGGAATTGTTGTAAACGATTTCGAAATCCAGTCGCGTTATGGCGTTCCCATTCGGACAGATACTCCTGGGAAAAAGTCTAAACACACTTATCCTCTAAGCTATGGGTTACATCTTACCACTACTGTTCTTCTAGAAGGATGGCTTTTGCATTAGATAACCTGCATAGCTTGATAAGTCAATAAGCAAACCAAACAAAACCAATATTATTTTTATCTATTCCTTCATATTGCATTGTTAGACTTATCTTCTTTTTGTTCAGATCTTTTCATCCTAACATATGACAATGAGATGTTCCTTCTGTTGCACATTAACGTGTATTTCTTTACTTTATAATCAAACCTGATTTCCGAACGAGGCTTTGTATTTTTTTTCCTTCCTTAGGGGAACAGCGACTTTTTCACAGACTACTTTCGATCCTACATGTATTAGCTCGTTTGATTTAGTGATCCAGCCCGTTAGAATATTTAGTAATGGCTTATTTACCTTTTTGCCTTCTACTTTAACTGTTTTTTCCGTGTTGGTTCCTTAGGGATGGTATTTTAGTATTTTTTTCAGTCATAATTGTCTTAATTAACTCTGCATTTTATTTGCTTACGTTGATATTTCTTTTGTGGTGTTTTGGTTTTCATTACTATTATTGTTACTCCTTTAGGGTTTTTCTCCATCAGAGTTAGGTGATGGATTTTCAAAGGATTTTGAGTATCTGCAAGTCACCTCAAGACACCGTTACTCTTCCCAGTGTTCTGGGTGACCTCAATGATAGAGTACTTTTGATAGTCTCCACTCGCCCTGTTATTTCCATGTTCGCCAGTAACTGTATCACTCCTTTGGCAACTGTACCAAGAGCATCAATTAGTATCGGTATCCCCGTCACTTTCATGTTCCCCTTTTTTTATTCCCAAGCAAGGTCATGGTTGTTGTCCAACTTTTCACTTTCTTTCTATTCTATCCTGTGGTCTGCCGGGACAGCAAAGTCTACAACTGAGCAAGTTTTCTTTTCTTTTTCTTTTTTTTTTTTTTTTTTGATTATTTCATGGTCTGGTCGTCTGTCGAGTTAAGGTGATTTATTTGTATCTCTAATTTCAATTATTATTATTATTATTATTATTATTATTATTATTATTATTATTATTATTATTATTATTATTCTACCTGTGAGTCGTTCACACTAACAGTGGCTGCTGTTTTTTACTAAGTCTGAATGACAGCATGTCCTCTCAGATCTTCAGGTTTATTTTAAGAATTATAGTTGATTTTAACAATATTGTTGTCGGGAGGGTTTCAACACTTTCTTCCGATTTCAAAGGTTTTTCCATGTTTTTGGGGACCGTTCTAAGTACACGAACCCAAATTGACATCACTGTCATTCGCATGTTCGAATTTTTCGTTTTCTGGCCAGGTCTATATTTTGGATTTCGCTGATTTTTATCCAGTGGTTCACCGGTGTGGCAAATCCAATGCATGATATGTTTTTTTTTTCTTTTTCTTCTTAATCGATACAAGGTTGGATTTCTGTCTGGGATTAAGCTATCCATAATCCCTGGTTAGCATTCTGAAAAAAAGGAATATTCAATTGCTTTAAATGTATAAATCTTAGATATAAATAACTTGATCATGAAACAATCTGCAAATTATTCATATTATGGACACTTAAGTAATACAATATTTTAAAAATTTACTATTTTACTCCTTTCTGAGATTTTTTATACCTTCATAAGCCGATGGTTTCTATCAGAAGTTTGAGAGAGATCAAGTCTCCTCAAGTTTCCTTGACTCTCCTCAGTGTTCCGGCCGATCCCAATATTGCAGTAGTTTGGTTGGCCCCTACTCGTTCTGTTATTTGCATGTCCTCTCGTCCTATAATAATACTTTGGTGACTGTACCAAGAGCGTCAACTACAAATTCGTATCACCGTCACTTTCCTGTTCGGCTGCTTTTTCACTAGCAAAGGTCCATGTACTAATCTATATTTCGTTTTCTTTCAATTTTATTTTCTGTGGTCAACCAAATGAGTAAAATCCACAATTCTGTAAGTTCTCTTTTTTTTTTGTTGATATTTACTTTTTTGTGTATTTTTACTATATTATTTTCTATTATGTGTTTCATTCTCTTGGGCTGATTTTGGATTGTGCATATACCATTTGTTTGGTCAAATTTAAATTTCTTGCACAATTTCCAGTGGATCACCCTGCCCAACAAATGGTGCCTAGTCTTAAACTAATTCTCTGCTAGTTCACTGCATTCAATTATTATTATTATTATTATTATTATTATTATTATTATTATTATTATTGTTATTATTATTGTTATTATTATTATTATTTTCTTATTAGAGTTTTTACATCAGCGTTAGCTGATGGTCTTTCACTTGAGTTTGAGTGACAGCAAGTCTTTTCAAGTCTCCCGGACTCTTCTCAGTATGCTGGCAGTTCACAATGATACAGTAGTTTGGATGGTCTCCACTCCAACTTCCAAGTCATCCAGTCCCTTTAATAATCCTTTAGTTACTGTACCAAAAGCACCAATCAAAATTGTTATAATTGTCACCTTTATGTTCCATTTTTTTTGTCAAATCCCTTGCAAGTTACGTATCCTTCTTTTCACATTCTTTCAGTTTTATGCTGTTGTCAGCAGGGACAGCAAAGTCGACAATTTTGCAAGTTCTCTTTTTTTTGGGGGTTGATTATTAAAAGGCCTGGTCTTCTAGCCGAGATTAATTGATCCGTGAGTATGTCAAAGTCCCATTGGAGTTTATGTGAGTCATTTTCTAGGACAACTGCTGGGTTGTGGATATACCATTTGTTCGTAAGGTCAAATTTAAATTTCTTGCACATCTACTTGTTGATCACATTAACCACCCAGTCATGTCTAGTCTTATACTACTTCCGTGCCAATTTGCTGCATTCGCTTATTACGTGATTGATGGTTCCATCTCTGTCACCGCATAGCCTACATTTTTTATTTTGCTGCGTATTATTATTATTATTATTATCATTATTATTATTATTGTTTAATCTGTAATATGTAGGGTGTTTGCTGGGTGCATCCATCAAATTGATAATTTCGTTTCCAGTGATGGCGCAATCATATCGGTTTCTCGGTTGGCTTCAGAATAAAGATTTTCTCTTGTATATTTTTATGTAATAATCTACATATAGTTATCCAATTCATCATCTCTACAACCTCAATATATTAAGGCAAGTTACGAAAGAATTCAATAAAAAAAGAGAATAAAGATACGTAATATATTTTACGGAGGCAAAAAATGATGGAAACATTCAAGTAAGAAATATGATTGAAAAGTTAACTAGATGCGCTTTGCGTAAAATCAGCAAAAATAATATTGAATGCAAATAACGAGAAAAAGTATCATTTCCCTCTCTCTCTCTCTCTATATATATATATATATATATATATATATATATATTACAAGTCCCGGTCGGTGCTAAAGGAGATATAAAATGAAAAGGTATTATAATTTCGCTGTTAAGCAGGTTTATTATTAAATTACTTATTTGAGATTTTCACACCAGCGTTAGCGGATGGTTTCTAATTGGAATATTGAGTGACATAAAGTCTCCTCAAATCTCCAAGAATCCTCTTAGTATTTTAGCCGTTCTCAACATCTCTAGTTTGAATGGTCTTCATTCGTCCTATTATTTACATGTCCTTCAGCCTTTGTACCAATCTGCTGTTGACTGTACTAAGCGCACTTATTACAATTGCTATCACCGACACTTTCATATTTCTTAGTTTTCTCCCCTTTTTCTTACGCAGTGAAGGTACTTATCTTTCTTTTTGTTTTTTTGTTTTTTTTGTTTTTTTCTCCAGTTTTACCCAGTTATCAGCCGGAACGAAAAAGTCCATTATACAGCGAGTGCTTTTTTGTTGTTGTTATTGAATATAACTAGGTCTGGTCGTCTGGCCAAGATTAGATGATCCTTTTATATCTCAAATTACCAAACTTTTATGTATCTCATTTAATTCGACGGATTCTGAGTTGTAAATTTAGCATTTTTTCGTGTGGTCAGATTTAAACATTTTGCACAATTCCATGTGAATCATCTTTCCCACCCTATCATGTTTCGGCTTTTCTCTCTCTTTGCGCAAATTTACAGCATTCGCTTATTATGTGATTGATCGTTTCGTCCTTTTCATCATATAATCTCCATCTGCTATTTTCTTCCAGTCTCTCTGCATTTTCACGTACTCATGATTGTATATCCAAGCATGCGCACACATATGTTTTTAAAGGGGACTGGGTAGGTTTAATGTACATGAGAATGCACTTGACCCCAACATAAATGCATTTTAAGTTAGTCTGTGTACGTGTTTTTTTGGTTTTTTTTTTTTCTGAATATAACTAGATACGTTCTATTTGATGTTGGCCTAAATGTATGTATGAAGTATTTTTTCTTAAATTAATGAACAGTCATCAGTCTGTTTTATAAGCATTATTTTGAGGTCTCCATTGCTGCATTCATAAAGGTCTTTTGAATGCATAATTCCTTTACTCTTTTTAGATAATTTGATGTTTTTATGTAAAGAGACCATATTGATCAGTGCTTGAGCTGAACCAATTTGCATTTTTTTTTTGTTCGCTTCATTATGTCAGCTACAATTTTTAAAATGCTGCTTTAATTTCAATTAATTATGCATTTGTATTTTTTTTTATGTGGGGTTCAAAGTTATTGAATTTCCTTTTAATGATTATATAACATTCTTCACATTTTGAATTTTAATTTTTTAGACTCTATGCTTTGTGTGTTCCACAAATTTAATTGAGGCTAGAATGTGTTTACATATTTTTGTTTGCGGGTTTCTCATCAAGATTTTCATTGTGTTTAGTATATTTTAAATTCTATAATTATTTTTAAGTTGTTCTAGATCATTTGTTATTTTTATGGATTGCTCTGGGCTGTTTTTGTTTCACGTTGAGATCTATGTTAAGGGTTGTTCGTTGCTAAGTTCCAATACAGTTCTAATGGTATTTTTTCAGCTGATATAAATGTAATAAGTTACAATTATTTTGAATATCAACCTGTTCAGTTTTAAATCAAGTAAAGCAAGGTTTCAGTGATTAAAAAAAAAAAATCTTAATTCATCCACTTTTTACTCGTCTGTTTATTCCTGTAAAGGAAGAGAATTAAAATTCAACTGTTGTCTTCTTTTTTCCAAACTTCTATTTCTGCGAATAAATATCCATCACCTTGCAAAACCTATTTGGTAAACATTTAATTCGTAATTATTTTGTATTTCCATTCCAGTTTTTGTATTTAAGTAAAAAAGATATATATTATTTATTTTTTAAAATTAAAACTATCTCATTATCCAATTTGGATTATATACTAGAAAGTGATGATTTTTTTTCTGTCGGCCAACAATGAAATTACCGCAAGATACGGAAGTTAACAGCTTTATCACATATCAATCCAGAAAATCAAGAATTGAAAGATCCTTTCTCAAGTTTCTGTAAGTTTTGAAATAAACATCCGATGCAAAACCTTTAAAAAACTTGTTCTTTCTTGGTGTACCTTAAAGGTATGAGCTTTTGTTCAACAATGAAAATTTTGCTTTGGCCTTATATTCGATTTACAGCTAATTTCATATTTTATTGTGTTAAAACTCAATTGGATTAGGGCACTGAAAACGCATTTTCTGATTTTTATAATTTTATTTTATAATGTAATAGCATACGTCCCACAATTGTCGAACCGATCGTCTGTACGACACAAATGCAAAGGTCGCCCATGTGAAAGCACACGTTAAGTGCGAAAAACGCTCAGTCGAGGGATATGAACTGTGAAAACGTTTAGCAGACACCCAATTATCGGAATAAGACACAAACGACGTTCAATCTCAGAGCTAGTGACCTCCAACCCTGTAATGGTTTCACTACGACATAAGGGGCAACAGAATTTTCCTTTCATAGATTCGTCAAAATAGCTCTTCACATTTTCGTGATTCAGAGCTGTCTTGCAGGCGGTCAAAACGCCAATCATACAGTGATTGATTTTGTCTGTGACAGCGAGACACGTTTTTATCTTCCCTATGTGCTTGTCGTCTCTTCATATCTTCTTTGTTCCCAGCAACAATCGTCAAGATTTAGATATGCTACAAAATATCAAACGTTTGCTAAAGTTATATTATTGATATTTTCTAGTTCGATTTTATGATCAAAATCTTCCCACCAAGAAGAGATATTTTTCTTAAGAATTCTTGAATATTCTTCTGTTTCATACAGATATTTGGGGGGGGGACTGCTGGATTTGAAAATTCGATTTAGGAAAAGATAGGAATGCTAGATACCTTTTTCTTGTTTTCGTAAATAAATCTACGTAGTACATC
Source organism: Sepioteuthis lessoniana (assembly GCA_963585895.1). Classification (NCBI taxonomy): domain Eukaryota; kingdom Metazoa; phylum Mollusca; class Cephalopoda; order Myopsida; family Loliginidae; genus Sepioteuthis; species Sepioteuthis lessoniana. The sequence goes on along the minus strand of OY757912.1, from coordinate 33,828,896 downwards.
AAGCACCCACTTCATATTTAACAATAGCAGCTCGTTTTGAGAATGATTGATTGATGGGTGTTTTGATTGATTTAAACGGATATGGGCATCGATCCACCCATTGTTTATATTATGTCAGATGCTAGGGAATAACGTTCTGTATATCTTATTTATTCACATGGTTTACAGAATCCGAATTATTTTTTAAACAGACCAAATTAACGCATCGATGAGATTCAAATAAGTCATATGTTTCTTTGTCAGTGTGGACCTGGGTAGAAGGACTATGAAGTTGCACCAGAACTTTATCTTAACTATTAGATGCTTAAGCTGGGCCACCTTCGGGTGGGGAAGCAGCAACATTGACACCTTTGTTCCCCTTGTATAGCACTGGACTTTGCTGTCCAGTTTAAGTTATAATCAGGCATAAGTGCCTGGGTCCAAGACCAACTCGGCTTATCAGGCCCACATTGCATTAGGTGGGTTGATCACCAGCATAGGCCAGCAGAGTTTGAGCCTCGGCTCGTGCCCGACCTTCCCCTCCCCTAAATCCCTACTTTAAGCCGATCTTCAGGTCATTATACTTGTGACAAGTCCCGTCTGGTGGGAGGCGGCGACAAATATAACTATTAGATGTAATTTAGTTTAATCCCCTGGAAACTATTTTAGAGGGATCTTGTCCCTCAGCAGGGAATATAATCTGCACTATATAGGACTAGCCGACAGGACCTTCATATTAATTGGTACAATACTAATTTTCGAGTAGACTTAAAGTCTCTAAAGAAAATAGTTAGGAAATGGAATATATATATATATATATATATATATATATATATATATATATATATATATATATATATATATATACCGAGGAAATTCTTTGAGAAAACTTTTTTCGAAATAATTTGCCGATTCGATCCAAGATCAAAGAATAAACAAACATTTTAAAAAGTTTTTTAAAAAAATGCGTACGAGGGTGCGTATAAAAAATACAACTATAAAATAAACTCTCGAAACAGAAAATATGTATAAATAATTCACGGAAAAATATTCATGAATTTCAGGTGAGTTACTAAGAAAAAAAAATGAAAACAAAACCTTCTTTTGAAAATACGCAAAGTAAAATAGTTGACCGACCCAACAAAATAAAAATAGCTCCAAAGATATATTTCAGCTCATGGCATTCATATATTATGATTCGACGAGCTTCTTATGCATTCGGAATGTTGTTTGTTTAAAATTAAGACAATATTGGGTTACTTGGACTTCACTGAATTCTGCCTGAAAATATTAAATTTAGAGGGCCAGTGTTGTTGTAATTCTATAAATTATTCCCTAATTATTTTTGCAAAGGAGTGTATGCACTCGCAGTTAATTTTTAAAATCCTCATAGTGAGTCAATCCTTAAATCTGTGAATCATTTAAAACATGTTGATTGCAATAATTAGTTTATTTCTGAATACTGCGGAAAAACGAAAACGAAAAGCTCTTTATCGGCTTTCAATTAAGTAATCTTCTAAAAAGATACAAAATGACGTCATGAAAAAAATTCAATGGTTTCCTCAACTTCATTAAATTATCAGAGACGTTTCTTGGATAAAATATGGCAGAAATGTTCTGATCATGAAATGTTTACTTCGCATTCAAAAAAAAACCTCCAACATCACACACACACACACACACACACACACACACACACACACACACATATATATATATATATATATATATATATATATATATATATATATATATATATATATATATATATGTTAACGTTCTGCAGAGTAACATTGAATTCGAGATTATACAGCGATAAGCTGACGCCACGCCCATGCGCACGCACAGGAACATAGCACACATATAAAGACACACGGACACATACATATTCACAGAAACAGAGACACAGACACATAAATACACACACACACATATATATATATATATATATATATGAAAATATAAAAACATCTAATTTCATGCACATTCTGCTGGTGCAAAATTAAAAATCAAGAGCTGCATCGCCAACAAAGTGTTTGTTGATACCAACTCACGTGTTGTAATGGTTAGCGAGCTAAGCTTATAGAAAATTCCTAGCACATTTATTTTCCACTGAGTGGCCTAAAATTATGAAGCTCTCCCTCGCGACAATTCCACTCCCCACCCCCACAGAACTGAAGCAGTGACTGTGCACTGTATTGTTGGTTTGTATGCTTGGATTTTGTTAATAATATCATTAATAGCGATTTTTGAAATTTTCTATTGGAGGTTATAGGATTATGAGCTTGCAACTTAATTCTGGGAAAAATCAAGGTTTCTATCAAAATTATATATGATATAGATGTATATATCTATATGCCCTTTCCAAAACAAGCTACAAATTAAATTACTCTTCCTATCGTGTCTCACATAACAGTGTATAAAAGGATCCAACCAGGGGAGTGTATCTTGAACTGAAACTGGCACACACTGAGTGTCATTGAATCTGCATCTACGCAAATGAAAAATGGATCTATAAATGCTCTATCACTAATATTCAATATTTTTTATTCGATTCATTAGACTTTTAACAAATCTAGATCAATATAAGACTATACGCACACACACACACACACACACACACACACTGTCTCATCAACTGAAAAAGACATCGACTCACGGCTAACGAAGGCATGGACAGCAATCGATAAGCTATCGGTCATATGGAAATGAGACCTGACCGATAAAATGAAACGCAGTTTCTTCCAAGCAGCGGTCGTGTCGATACTGCTGTATGAATGCATCACCTGAACGCTAACAAAATGGCTCGAAAAGAAGCTACTCGGCAACTACACAAGGATTTTGCGAGCAATACTAAACAAGTCCCGGCGGCAACACCCCACAAAGAACGAACTATAGGGTCACCTGCCTCCCATCACAAAAACTATCCAACTTAGACGAACCAGGCACGCAGGACACTGCTGGACGAGCGGAGACGAGCTTATAAGTGATGTACTCCTATGGACCTCCACTTATGGCCGAGTGAGAGCAGGACGACCAGCTCGAACATACATACAGCAGCTATGTGAAGATACGGGATGTAGTCCAGAAGACCAGCCGGAGGCGATGAACGATAGGGAAAAGTGGTGATAGAGGGTCTGGGATATCCGTGTGGGTGGTACGACATGATGATGATGATCATGATATATATATACAGAGAGAGAGAGAGGAGGGCAGAGAAAAACATACATGGAATTAATCATCTATATTTTAAATAATATCACGTTGGTTATGATTGTTTGTTCTACTAATTCTACTACTAGCTTTTCCTTTCCAATGAAGATGTCCGGATGATTTTTTTCTTTCTCCTCAAGTCTGTTAATGTTGCCTGCCCATCTGAGGTTGCGTTGAAGGAGTACATAGTACCTGCCTGTCAGTTTGAATTTCTCCAAGATTAGTTTATTTTTTATACGTGCCACTAGTTTTAATTTGGTATTTTCGCAAGGGACTCATCAAATAGACGTTAATCAGTTGGGTATCCACTTTGTATACCGTCCAATTATTTGCGCCATACTGGAGGGCCTAGAGAACTAGTGCATGGATCAATGGCATCGACTTTGTATACCGTCCAATTATTTGCGCCTTACTGGAGGGCCTAGAGAACTAGTGCATGGATCAGTGGGATCCACTTTGTATACCGTCCAATTATTTGCGCCTTACTGGAGGGCCTAGAGAACTAGTTCATGGATCAGTGGCATCCACTTTGTATACCGTCCAATTATTTGCACCTTACTGGAGGGCCTAGAGAACTAGTTCATGGATCAGTGGCATCCACTTTGTATAACGTCCAATTATTTGCGCCTTACTCGAGGGCCTAGAGAACTAGTGCATGGATCAATGGCATCCACTTTGTATACCGTCCAATTATTTGCGCCTTACTGGAGGGCCTAGAGAACTAGTGCATGGATCAATGGCATCCACTTTGTATACCGTCCAATTATTTGCGCCTTACTGGAGGACCTAGAGAACTAGTGCATGGATCAGTGGGATCCAATTTGTATACCGTCCAATTATTTGCGCCTTACTGGAGGGCCTAGAGAACTAGTTCATGGATCAGTGGCATCCACTTTGTATACCGTCCAATTATTTGCGCCTTACTGGAGGGCCTAGAGAACTAGTTCATGGATCAGTGGCATCCACTTTGTATAACGTCCAATTATTTGCGCCTTACACGAGGGCCTAGAGAACTAGTGCATGGATAAATGGCATCCACTTTGTATACCGTCGAATTATTTGCGCCTTACTGGAGGGCCTAAAGAACTAGTTCATGGATCAGTGGTATCCACTTTGTATAACGTCCAATTATTTGCGTCTTACTGAAGGGCCGAGAGAACTAGTGCATGGATAAATGGCATCCACTTTGTATACCGTCCAATTATTTGCGCCTTACTGGAGAGCTTAGAGAACTAGTGCATGTATCAGTGGCATCCACTTTGTATACCGTCCAATTATTTGCGCCATACTGGAGGGCCTAGAGAACTAGTGCATGGATCAGTGGCATCCACTTTGTATACCGTACAATTATTTGCGCCTTACTGGAGGGCCTAGAGAACTAGTGCATGGATCAATGGCATCCATTTTGTATACCGTCCAATTATATGCGCCATACTGGAGGGCCTAGAGAACTAGTTCATGAATCAGTGGCATCCACTTTGTATACCGTCCAATTATATGCGCCATACTGGAGGGCCTAGAGAACTAGTTCATGAATCAGTGGCATCCACTTTGTATAGCGTCCAATTATTTGCGCCTTACTGGAGGGCCTAGAGAACTAGTTCATGGATCTGTGGCATCCACTTTGTATGAGGTCCAATTATTTGCGCCTTACTGGAGGGCCTAAAGAACTAGTTCATGAATCAGTGGTATCCACTTTGTATAACGTCCAATTATTTGCGCCTTACTGGAGGGCCTAGAGAAATAGTGCATGGATAAATGGCATCCACTTTGTATACCGTCCAATTATTTGCACCTTACTGGAGGGCCTAGAGAACTAGTTCATGGATTAGTGGCATCCACTTTGAATACAGTCCAAATTATTTGCGCTTTACTGGAGGGCCTAAAGAACTAGTGCATGGATCAATGGCATCCACTTTGTATACCGTCCAATTATTTGCGCCTTACTGGAGGGCCTAAAGAACTAGTTCATGGATCAGTGGTATCCACTTTGTATAACATCCAATTATTTGCGCCTTACTGGAGGGCCTAGAGAACTAGTGCATGGATCAATGGCATCCACTTTGTATACCGTCCAATTATTTGCGCCTTACTGGAGGGCCTAGAGAACAAGTGCATGGACCAATGTCATCCACATTGTATACCGTCCAATTATTTGCGACATACTGGAGGGCCTACAGAACTAGAGTATGGAAAAATGGCATCCACTTTGTATACCGTCCAATCATTTGCGCCTTACTGGAGGGCCTAAAAGAACTAGTTCATGGATCAGTGGCATCCACTTTGTATACCGTCCAATTATTTTCGCCTTACTGGAGGGCCTAGAGAACTAGTGTATGGATAAATGGCATCCACTTTGTATACCGTCCAATTATTTGCGCCTTACTGGAGGGCCTAGAGAACTAGTTCATGGATCAGTGGTATCCACTTTGTATAACGTCCAATTAATTGCGCCTTACTGGAGGGCCTAAAGAACTAGTGCATGGATCAATGGCATCCACTTTGTATTCCGTCCAATTATTTGCGCCTTACTGGAGGGCCTAGAGAACTAGTTCATTGATCAGTGGCATCCACTTTGTATACCGTCCAATTATTTGTGCCTTACTGGAGGGCCTAGAGAATTAGTTCATGGATCAGTGGCATCCACTTTGTATACCGTCCAATTATTTGCGCCTTACTGGAGGGCCTAGAGAACTAGTGCATGGATCAATGGCAACCACTTTGTATACCGTCCAATTATTTGCGCCTTACTGGAGGGCCTAAAGAACTAGTGCATGGATAAATGGCATCCACTTTGTATACCGTCCAATTATTTGCGCCTTACTGGAGGGCCTAGAGAACTAAAGCATGGATCAATGGCATCCACTTTGTATACCGTCCAATTATTTGCACCTTACTGGAGGGCCTAGAGAACTAGTTCATGGATCAGTGGCATCCACTTTGTATACCGTCCAATTATTTGCGCCTTACTGGAGGGCCTAGAGAACTAATGCATGGATCAATGGCATCCACTTTGTATACCGTCCAATTATTTGCGCCTTACTGGAGGGCCTAGAGAACTAGTGCATGGATCAATGGCATCCACTTTGTATACCGTACAATTATTTGCGCCTTACTGGAGGGCCTAGACAACTAGTGCATGGATCAATGGCATCCAATTTGTATACTGTCCAATTATTGGCGCCTTACTGGAGGGCCTAAACAACTAGTGCATGGATCAGTGGCATGCACTTTGTATACCGTCCAATTATTTGCGCCTTTCTGGAGGGCATAAAGAACTAGTGCATGGATCAGTGGCATCCACTTTGTATACCGTCCAATTATTTGCGCCTTATTGGAGGGCCTAGAGAACTAGTTCATGGATCAGTGGTATCCACTTTGTATAACGTCCAATTATTTGCGCCTTACTAGAGGGCCTAGAGAACTAGTGCATGGATAAATGGCATCCACTTTGTATACCGTCAAATTATTTGCGCCTTACTGGAGGGCCTAGAGAACTAGTGCATGGATCAATGACATCCACTTTGTATACCGTCCAATTATTTGCGCCTTACTAGAGGGCCTAGAGAACTAGTGCATGGATAAATGGCATCCACTTTGTAAACCGTCCAATTATTTGCGCCTTATTGGAGGGCCTAGAGAAGTAGTGCATGGATCAATGGCATCCACTTTGTATACCGTCCAATTATTTGCGCCTTACTGGAGGGCCTAGAGAACTAGTTCATGGATCAATGGCATCCACTTTGTATACCGTCCAATTATTTGCGCCTTACTGGAGGGCCTAGAGAACTAGTGCATGGATCAATGGCATCCACCTTGTATACCGTCCAATTATTTGCGCCTTACTGGAGGGCCTAGAGAACTAGTGCATGGATCAATGGCATCCACTTTGTATACCGTCCAATTATTTGCGCCTTACTGGAGGGCCTAGAGAACTAGTGCATGAATCAGTGGCATCCACTTTGTATACCGTCCAATTATTTGCGCCTTACTTGAGGGCCTAGAGAACAAGTGCATGGATCAATGGCATCCACTTTGTATACCGTCCAATTATTTGCGCCTTACTGGAGGGCCTAGAGAACTAGTGCATGGATCAATAGCATCCACTTTGTATACCGTCCAATTATTTGCGCCTTACTGGAGGGCCTAAAAGAACTAGTGCATGGATAAATGGCATCCACTTTGTATACCGTCCAATTATTTGCGCCTTACTAGAGGGCCTAGAGAATTAGTGCATGGATCAGTGGGATCCACTTTGTATACCGTCCAATTATTTGCGCCTTACTGGAGGGCCTAGAGAACTAGTTCATGGATCAGTGGCATCCACTTTGTATACCGTCCAATTATTTGCGCCTTACTGAAGGGCCTAGAGAACTAATGCATGGATCAATGGCATCCACTTTGTATACCGTCCAATTATTTGCGCCTTACTGGAGGGCCTAGAGAACTAGTGCATGGATCAATGGCATCCACTTTGTATACCGTCCAATTATTTGCGCCTTACTGGAGGGCCTAGAGAACTAGTTCATGGATCAATGGCATCCACTTTGTATACCGTCCAATTATTTGCGCCTTACTGGAGGGCCTAGAGATCTAGTGCATGGATCAGTGGCATCCACTTTGTATACCGTCCAATTTTTTGCACCTTACTGGAGGGCCTAGAGAACTAGTGCATGGATCAGTGGCATCCACTTTGTATACCGTCCAATTATTTGCACCTTACTGGAGGGCCTAGAGAACTAGTGCATGGATCAATGGCATCCACTTTGTATACCGTCCAATTATTTGCGCCTTACTGGAGGGCCTAGAGAACTAGTGCATGGATCAGTGGGATCCAATTTGTATACCGTCCAATTATTTGCGCCTTACTGGAGGGCCTAGAGAACTAGTTCATGGATCAGTGGCATCCACTTTGTATACCGTCCAATTATTTTCGCCTTACTGGAGGGCCTAGAGAACTAGTTCATGGATCAGTGGCATCCACTTTGTATAACGTCCAATTATTTGCGCCTTACTCGAGGGCCTAGAGAACTAGTGAATGGATAAATGGCATCCACTTTGTATACCGTCGAATTATTTGCGCCTTACTGGAGGGCCTAAAGAACTAGTTCATGGATCAGTGGTATCCACTTTGTATAACGTCCAATTATTTGCGCCTTACTGAAGGGCCGAGAGAACTAGTGCATGGATAAATGGCATCCACTTTGTATACCGTCCAATTATTTGCGCCTTACTGGAGAGCTTAGAGAACTAGTGCATGTATCAGTGGCATCCACTTTGTATACCGTCCAATTATTTGCGCCATACTGGAGGGCCTAGAGAACTAGTTCATGGATCAGTGGCATCCACTTTGTATACCGTACAATTATTTGCGCCTTACTGGAGGGCCTAGAGAACTAGTGCATGGATCAATGGCATCCATTTTGTATACCGTCCAATTATATGCGCCATACTGGAGGGCCTAGAGAACTAGTTCATGAATCAGTGGCATCCACTTTGTATACCGTCCAATTATATGCGCCATACTGGAGGGCCTAGAGAACTAGTTCATGAATCAGTGGCATCCACTTTGTATACCGTCCAATTATTTGCGCCTTACTGGAGGGCCTAGAGAACTAGTTCATGGATCTGTGGCATCCACTTTGTATGAGGTCCAATTATTTGCGCCTTACTGGAGGGCCTAAAGAACTAGTTCATGAATCAGTGGTATCCACTTTGTATAACGTCCAATTATTTGCGCCTTACTGGAGGGCCTAGAGAAATAGTGCATGGATAAATGGCATCCAATTTGTATACCGTCCAATTATTTGCGCCTTACTGGAGGGCCTAGAGAACTAGTTCATGGATTAGTGGCATCTACTTTGAATACAGTCCAAATTATTTGCGCTTTACTGGAGGGCCTAAAGAACTAGTGCATGGATCAATGGCATCCACTTTGTATACCGTCCAATTATTTGCGCCTTACTGGAGGGCCTAAAGAACTAGTTCATGGATCAGTGGTATCCACTTTGTATAACATCCAATTATTTGCGCCTTACTGGAGGGCCTAGAGAACTAGTGCATGGATCAATGGCATCCACTTTGTATACCGTCCAATTATTTGCGCCTTACTGGAGGGCCTAGAGAACAAGTGCATGGACCAATGGCATCCACATTGTATACCGTCCAATTATTTGCGACATACTGGAGGGCCTACAGAACTAGAGTATGGAAAAATGGCATCCACTTTGTATACCGTCCAATCATTTGCGCCTTACTGGAGGGCCTAAAAGAACTAGTTCATGGATCAGTGGCATCCACTTTGTATACCGTCCAATTATTTTCGCCTTACTGGAGGGCCTAGAGAACTAGTGTATGGATAAATGGCATCCACTTTGTATACCGTCCAATTATTTGCACCTTACTGGAGGGCCTAGAGAACTAGTTCATGGATCAGTGGTATCCACTTTGTATAACGTCCAATTAATTGCGCCTTACTGGAGGGCCTAAAGAACTAGTGCATGGATCAATGGCATCCACTTTGTATTCCGTCCAATTATTTGCGCCTTACTGGAGGGCCTAGAGAACTAGTTCATTGATCAGTGGCATCCACTTTGTATACCGTCCAATTATTTGCGCCTTACTGGAGGGCCTAGAGAATTAGTTCATGGATCAGTGGCATCCACTTTGTATACCGTCCAATTATTTGCGCCTTACTGGAGGGCCTAGAGAACTAGTGCATGGATCAATGGCAACCACTTTGTATACCGTCCAATTATTTGCGCCTTACTGGAGGGCCTAAAGAACTAGTGCATGGATAAATGGCATCCACTTTGTATACCGTCCAATTATTTGCGCCTTACTGGAGGGCCTAGAGAACTAATGCATGGATCAATGGCATCCACTTTGTATACCGTCCAATTATTTGCACCTTACTGGAGGGCCTAGAGAACTAGTTCATGGATCAGTGGCATCCACTTTGTATACCGTCCAATTATTTGCGCCTTACTGGAGGGCCTAGAGAACTAATGCATGGATCAATGGCATCCACTTTGTATACCGTCCAATTATTTGCGCCTTACTGGAGGGCCTAGAGAACTAGTGCATGGATCAATGGCATCCACTTTGTATACCGTACAATTATTTGCGCCTTACTGGAGGGCCTAGACAACTAGTGCATGGATCAATGGCATCCAATTTGTATACTGTCCAATTATTGGCACCTTACTGGAGGGCCTAAACAACTAGTGCATGGATCAGTGGCATGCACTTTGTATACCGTCCAATTATTTGCGCCTTTCTGGAGGGCATAAAGAACTAGTGCATGGATCAGTGGCATCCACTTTGTATACCGTCCAATTATTTGCGCCTTATTGGAGGGCCTAGAGAACTAGTTCATGGATCAGTGGTATCCACTTTGTATAACGTCCAATTATTTGCGCCTTACTAGAGGGCCTAGAGAACTAGTGCATGGATAAATGGCATCCACTTTGTATACCGTCCAATTATTTGCGCCTTACTGGAGGGCCTAGAGAACTAGTGCATGGATCAATGACATCCACTTTGTATACCGTCCAATTATTTGCGCCTTACTAGAGGGCCTAGAGAACTAGTGCATGGATAAATGGCATCCACTTTGTATACCGTCCATTTATCTGCGCCTTATTGGAGGGCCTAGAGAAGTAGTGCATGGATCAATGGCATCCACTTTGTATACCGTCCAATTATTTGCGCCTTACTGGAGGGCCTAGAGAACTAGTTCATGGATCAATGGCATCCACTTTGTATACCGTCCAATTATTTGCGCCTTACTGGAGGGCCTAGAGAACTAGTGCATGGATCAATGGCTCCCACCTTGTATACCGTCCAATTATTTGCGCCTTACTGGAGGGCCTAGAGAACTAGTGCATGGATCAATGGCATCCACTTTGTATACCGTACAATTATTTGCGCCTTACTGGAGGGCCTAGAGAACTAGCGCATGGATCAGTGGCATCGACTTTGTATACCGTCCAATTATTTGCGCCTTACTGGAGGGCCTAGAGAACTAGTGCATGAATCAGTGGCATCCACTTTGTATACCGTCCAATTATTTGCGCCTTACTTGAGGGCCTAGAGAACAAGTGCATGGATCAATGGCATCCACTTTGTATACCGTCCAATTATTTGCGCCTTACTGGAGGGCCTAGAGAACTAGTGCATGGATCAATAGCATCCACTTTGTATACCGTCCAATTATTTGCGCCTTACTGGAGGGTTTAAAAGAACTAGTGCATGGATAAATGGCATCCACTTTGTATACCGTCCAATTATTTGCGCCTTACTGGAGGGCCTAGAGAAATAGTGCATGGATCAGTGGGATCCACTTTGTATACCGTCCAATTATTTGCGCCTTACTGGAGGGCCTAGAGAACTAGTTCATGGATCAGTGGCATCCACTTTGTATACCGTCCAATTATTTGCGCCTTACTGGAGGGCCTAGAGAACTAACGCATGGATCAATGGCATCCACTTTGTATACCGTCCAATTATTTGCGCCTTACTGGAGGGCCTAGAGAACTAGTGCATGGATCAATGGCATGCACTTTGTATACCGTCCAATTATTTGCGCCTTACTGGAGGGCCTAGAGAACTAGTGCATGGATCAATGGCATCCACTTTGTATACCGTCCAATTATTTGCGCCTTACTGGAGGGCCTAGAGATCTAGTGCATGGATCAGTGGCATCCACTTTGTATACCGTCCAATTTTTTGCGCCTTACTGGAGGGCCTAGAGAACTAGTGCATGGATCAGTGGCATCCACTTTGTATACCGTCCAATTATTTGCACCTTACTCGAGGGCCTAGAGAACTAGTGCATGGATCAGTGGCATCCACTTTGTATACCGTCCAATTATTTGCGCCTTACTGGAGGGCCTAGAGAACTAGTGCATGGATCAGTGGCATCCACTTTGTATACCGTCCAATTATTTGCGCCTTATTGGAGGGCCTAGAGAACTAGTGCATGGATCAGTGGCATCCACTTTGTATACCGTCCAATTATTTGCGCCTTACTGGAGGGTCAAGAGAACTAGTGCATGGATCACTGTTTGTTATAGGGAGTTAGATTCGCTTCTTAGGCCAGTCAAATAGGGATATTATTCATTTGACTCTCTAACCTCAAACTGGCATGTTCTTGCCTGTTGCTTTTGGCGACTATGGAGCTGAGCTTTTTGAATTTGTATATTTGGGTTATCGTTTAGCGATATAGGCAGGTCATCTTTGTCTCTGTTGATCTTGATCTTGTTATTTCTGAGACTCCTGATTGGGATTTTGTCCTCTCTCCATCTCACTCCTAGATTGGTAGTCATAGCATCGTTATTACTTCAGTTGTTTCTCTCATCACTCTTGTGTACAGAAAGTCTAGCAGCTCACACTGTCGAATGAGGATTTAGTCCATAAGGTGCTTATGTTTGACCCTTGGGTGCATCCAGTAGTTATGTGCTGATGGATAGAAGCAGATTGCCAATGTTATTAGCTTTCCCAGTTTCGAACTTTCCAAAAACATTCGGTAAGGCATGTGATTAGACAAATCAAGGGTTAACGTGGCAAAGAAGGGCGTTTTTTTCTTTTGCATTCAGGGCAGCACGAAATATCTGGTCCAGCAGGTCCGAGAGACTGCTAGCTGGTTGCTTCCGATCGACATTTGGTCTTCTACATTTTATCATTCGCAAAGAGTGCAGCAAAAATAGTTTATCGTTCCAGAAATATCTGTTGATGATTGGTTTGATCTATACACGATTACTTCTTGGATTAAATACGGTATACATATCTGGTCAGGTTTATGAAAACATATTCGTCTCCTTTTAATAGACAGAAATACATAATTTAAATAACACTGGATCGTTGGAATAGTGCCAGTTTGCCATTCTTTTATAGAAGATATTCATTCATCAGTAAGAATTCATTTTACAGACTCTTAGAAGTAGCAACCACGTTTTCTGCACTTTCCTAACACTAGACACGCGTTCAATTCAATATTTTAAGAATGTCCACTCTGTTAATCAGACTGAACTTGAATATGTTCCTGCAACTGTCAATTGTCTAAATAAATCCCAGACTCTGTCTTGATTTCGATTTTTATCATAGTAAAAGTGTTTTCCTGGTTGATAACTATTTTTTTTAAATGTGGCACCTAATTGGTCATTTTGTTTTTGCAATTCAATAGTGACGAACTCTCCTTGCTTTAGATGGCTTTAAGAATAAAGAAAAAATAAACCATGTTGGTGAGGACACATCGTGTGGTGTACTGGGTAGCCATCTGGGATAGAAAGCAATAATAAGTGAGTACAAATCGCAGTAAATGGACCATAAAATTGATTTTACGACGTAACAAAGCAAAGAAAAGTAAATACCTGCATAAAGATTTAGTTATGTATGCATTAAGAATACAGACGTGTTATTAATTGGAAAGGTATTTAGATTTTAATTCAATAACGAGCTTATGTTATTAGATTTCAAATCGAAGTCATTAAAAGCAGATTGTCTGATTATTCACACACACACACACACACACACACACACATATATATATATATATATATATATATATATATATATATATATATATATATAAAGGTGCGTGTGCATTCGTGTGAGTGTGTTTATTTATCCGTGCTCACAGACAATATTTGAAACATGGCCATTCTTATGCAAAATCTAACAGGCGTTAAATAAGGTTTTTCATTCTCCTAAAAAGGTTACAATACCTTGGGAAGTGATCTCTGTTGGCATTTCTATTTAGCCATAACATATCAAAGAGGGGAATAGATCGATTTATGTGTCCGACGAAATGTAACGGTCTCGAATCTTCGCGTCCATTGCCAGAGATGTGAACCATTTCATTACGAGTGACTCTCTCTCTCTCTCTCTCTCTCTCTCTCTCTCTCTCTCTTTCTCTTTATATATATATATATATATATATATATAGAGAGAGAGAGATAGAGTCACTGATTCCAACGCTTCTCTAACAATTCCATGCTTTTTGTTGAACGATTTGTCTTTGCCGCCAAAATACGCCTCAGATTTCGATATCACTCCTTCATTGGAGCTAAATTTCTTTCCCTGGAACGGTTTTTTGGGTCGGATAACAGCCAGTTGTTGCTGGGGGCCTGATCTGGAGAATATGTAGGGTGGGGACGCAGTTCGAAGTGCAATCAATATAGTCTTGCCATCATTAATGGATTGTGAGCAAACGCAGCACGCACTTTGAACACAGCTTTCTCATTGACAAATGTTCATGAAATATGCCGAGTACACAGCCTTCTGATATATTTAACTCCTCTACTATCTCATGCAACTACAATTTACGATCGGCCTAAACGAGTGGTTGGAGGTTTTTGGTGTTTTCCGATATAACTGCCGAATTTGGGCGATCTGAGGGTTCATCATCATTTGTGTCTGTAGGGCTACGTTTTATGTCATTATACCCCATCTTAACAGTTGTTTCCGACGGAGCAGAGTCCTTACAATACTTATCAAGCCATTGATTCGCTTGAACCGTATTTTTACCACCAGAAAGCAATGTTTATCAACACAAAAAATTCAGATTTTTCCATCGTTTTGAAAATTTGCCATAGTATCTTCATTAAAATATATGTCTCTTGTAAACTAATAATCTGATTGGGCTCAAATTTTGACGCGTGCCATTTGAAAGTTACTACTTTATAAAATTATATATTTTTCTTTTATTTTTGGTGTCATCTACATGTCTGTCCAGGGATTTATTGAGTTATGAGTTAATTTCGTTGATAGGATCAAACTTTCATCTATTATTGTGTAGCCGTGATGATAAAAAAACTCAACCCTTTCATATAAAAATATACCTTTATTCATTCTTTGAAAGAGGTCAAAAATTCTGGAGTGTGAGAGAGATAGAAAGATGAAGGGAGACGAATCTAGACTGCCATACTGACCCATAATTTCTTCTTTTGTCCATCCCACGCTGTCCCCACTCAGCATATTTTCTTCTTTTCAGTCAGGGGGAAGACTCAACCAGAAGCCCGTAGTGGGCCGTTGTTCCAGCGGAGCATCGAAGCATCGGCTACGCTTCCCGAGACTGATCACTCTCTTCTTGCTGCAAGTGAGACTCCCCGTGTTTCATATGGGCATGACTACACAACACTCACACATTTCCGTTCAACCATGGTGGGTGTCCTCGTGGTGTAATGGTTAAAGCGATGCACTGCGGAATCGTAGTACGCGAGTTCGTACTCCAGTCGCGCTATTACGTTCACTTTCGGACAAATACCCTTGGGAAAGGTATGAACCCCCTTATTCTCCCTCCAGCTATGGGTAAATAGTAGGACGGACTAGGTTCTTCAGCCTTGGTGAGGCAACTAGTCTAGGAGAAGGAAAACTCTGAATTCAAACCTGTTAAACTCCGCTTAAAAATTGACCTTGTGTCATATCCTGCCCGAGCGGAGGGGTTGGTAAATAGTACCATGTGACTGTTTCCGCCTCTTTTCCCACGAGCGTCGAGTGCAGATAGCCTCTGATAGACGGCTCGGTCAATGGTCATTATATACCTCTATACAAAAGCCCCAGAGGAACACATCTACCCAGCCATGCTTAGTCTTGTTCTTCTTCGATTCTATTTTGCTGCATTCAATTTTTATTATCATTGTCATTATTATTATTTACTCGTTATAGTTTTTACATCAGCCTAAGATGATGGTCTTTCACTGGAGATTGAGTGAGAGCAAGTCTCCACAAGTATCCAAGAATCTTCTCAGTATTCTGGCCGTTTTCAATAATGCTGTTGTTTGGATGTTCTCCACTCGGCCGCCAACTTCCAAATCCTCCAGGCCCATTAATAAACGTTTAATTACCATGCCAAAAGCACCAATCAGAATTAGTATCATAGTCACCTTTATGTTCCACGGTTTTTTCAATTCTCTTGCAAGTTCGAGGTATTTATTTCTCTTTTCACATTCTTTCAGTTTTATTCTGTGGTCGCTTTTTAATCGCTTTCTCCTTGTGACATTACATCTGCTCTCGTAATGCGTATCATAAATTTTTGCTTTGGTTCTTATCAGATTGTCTTTTGTTGTTTTTGAAAAAGAACAGTTCAGTTTTTCCCTTGGTAATTACAATAAGACCGTAAGAACAAAGAGAAAAACATATAACAAAAACTAGCCACCAGAAATGGGAAGACAAACAACTTTATGAATATTTCAAGAGACAAAATAATGCGGTTGCACTCGAGATCTCGAAATTACTGGGAAATCAATTGCTACTCTCAGACATTCTTTGCTTTTTCAATGCAATCCTCCCAACCTTTTGCAGATGCATATACACACTCCTCACTGTCAGCAGTTGCTCTGCTTTACATTTTTCTTGACATCGATAATCTGTCATCTCTTGGATATAAGACCTTTTACATGATCAACAATTTCCTTGTCTTTTGATCCATTTTTCTGAGTTCCTCCATTGTCTATTTTAAGAACCACACTGTGTATTTTAAAGGGAGAACAGCCAAGATGTTTATTCCTTTGATGAAATTCTTGCCACATAGTTTTCTGAAGCCTTCATGTTCTTCTGGAGTATAATTATTATTTATCTATTTCATATATTTTTCATAGTGTCCGCTTCCAATAATCCCAAATAGTTCTAATCATCCTTTTCTACATGCATCTCTGATTTGGCAGTTCAATTCCATCCGCCTTTTTCTCTTTTTTCTATTTTCATTTACGGCACGGCACTTTTTTAAATATCAACATATATTCCAACCCTTTTACTTAAGACGTTATAATATCATTGTTGACACATTATTTCAACCTTGACGTCAATGTAAAAACAAAATGGTTCCCAATTTTCTGGAAATAGAAGCAAATGTAACGATATTTCATCATAAATCCCAAAACTGGATTAGGTGATGTAAATGGGAAAACTTCTTCCTTGTAATAATTCTAAGAAATAATAACGATTTGATGCCATATATGATGCATTGAAACACAGTATTACATAATATTCCACAACTACCATCTTTGAATCACATAATGTGAATCGGATTAAATAAGTTCCAAAATATAACACGTAATCTCGCCACGTTCTCAAAAATCTCACCTGATTAATAAACGAATTATATATATATATATATATATATATATATAGATATATATTGTGTGAAAATAGTTTTTGAGTTAAATAGAATATTTTGAACATGCTCTTATGAAGTATATGGAAATGTTTACACAAGTTATATAGCAATTGTAATATCAACTTCCTGTTTAAAGTTCAATTTCATGTGATTTTGTCAAATACCATATCAGAAACACACACACACACACACACACACACACACACACACACACACACACACACACACACACACAAGTGTTTATTAATTGCTAGGTTCGACATCATTTATAACAATGCAAAGAAAAAGTAAATATTCTATTTCTCTCGATGAATGTTCTATTCCAATTAATAATAGCGTTCTATTTTACATTCGTTTTATGTCATTAGCATCTCATTTCAGCTCACTAGACTTTTAGGTAATTTTTGCAATACTATAAAAAAAAGAGCCTTTAAAAAAAAACAGGATTTTCACTAGTAAACAATCGCCTGATAAAATCGGTCTATAAAAGGACCGAAAGCGCTGTATATATTAACAGTAAATTCATCAACCAACTCCAACCTAAAACCAAACAGTTGTCAGGAAACTTGAATGAATCCTAACAAAATTATATTGACAAAAAATGTCTTTATTATCTAATCACACATGCTAAAATGCAGCCTAACAACGCACACACACACACACACACACACATATATATATATATATATATATATATATATAGAATTAACCTAAATCGCTAGTCGAAAATCTTCTACTAAAGTTTCACCTTAACGGATCATCAGGAACTTCCTGATGATCCGTTAAGGTGAAACTTTAGTAGAAGATTTTCGACTAGCGATTTAGGTTAATTCTATAATTGGCTCCATTGTTTTATGTTGAGCACTTTAGTAATTGTAGCATTGCAGCATTCGCAGAGGGTTTTTTGGTTTTCTTTTGGCCACTGACTAAGTACCCCTTGATTTTTTTCAAGGAGTCGGACGAGGTTGGTCTTTTCTTTCTTTTTTACCCCCCAAAATTTTTTCTTTTTCCTCTGGACCGTGATTCGAAATATTTTTTTCTCTTGTTCCTGACCAGGGTTTTTTGTTTTTTTTCTGGTACCGTGAATACTGGTAGATATTTGATTAGTAAATATATATATATATATATATATATATATATATATATATATATCTCACTGAACGTGCTTAAATTCAAAAATGCACGGCATTATCACAATATTTTGTTTATGAAATTGAATAAATTCAATTTATCAACTAGAACATTGAGTGCTGACCAAAATGGATTTTAGAAGAATAAATCATTACATTACAAAAGTGAAGAATAATTGAAACGAATATTAGAAGAAAGAATTGAAAAATACTTCTTTTTGGGGAAAAAGAAAACGTGTAAAAAATAAATTGTTATAATTTAGCTGGATATTGAGAGAAAAAGGAAGATCTTTTGTGGCTAGAAATCCACAGTAATTGTCAGGGATAGATTTGTTTGGGGAAAAATATTTTGATTGACTACAGATGGTGAGCTCCCACCTGGGTTCACTCAGGGTTCAATGCCTGGGAGTGATGACATACAGGTGGGCGAATGCAGTTGTGTTTGGAAACAATTTTTTCTTTAAATTTGTTTTTCTAAATTTGAAGTAATGGGAAATTCTATTTTACCGATATGATTTATACGATTCTTGATGTCATTATTCTAGAGAGAGAGTTATCGCCTATTGTGAGGTTAAGGGGAAAACCTAAAATAACATGAAAGCCCGTTTTTTAGATGAAACCGAACTCAGAAAGTAAAAGGCAGAGCGAGGCTGGGTTGGAATTAATTATTGGAAGCTAAATTAGGAGAAATTGATATTATCCACAGTTCTGCATCCAACTGCCCCACGGGAGAGAGAAAATGTTCATAAGCTGAGGGTTTTGTTTATTTCCAAAGACCAGTGTGGAATGTCTAAGAGACGCATGTTACTCTGAGTCCTGACACTTTACCAGACTTCCCAACAGAAATAAATTGAGAATAACGACAATAGTACGCTACTTGAAATTATCTTAGTACACATTTTCATTAATCACTAATTAAACCGCCAACTTTGTCTCGTTAAAAAAAATGTTTCCCCTAGATTTTTGTATTTCTAAACATCCGCCATTGACCTAACATCGCTAATATCATCTTTCGTTGTCTTGATGATGGTTCCGTAGAACGGAAACGCTATAGTGTCGATTTTACTTCTCAATAAATTTCTCCTTATACTGGGATTGCTTTGTTATCACATTTTCTCTACATATTATCGCATTGCAATCCATTATTCCCTTCCAAATATTTATATATATATTTATAGTCATCCACAGATAGATCTGTGTCGTTCTATCAGAACTCATCAGTGTGGCTAGACAGTATCTTTCCGTTGCTGGGATCGAAACCAGGTTAACTGAAACGTCAACCCAAGCTTCTAACCATTCAGCCACGAGGAGATATTAGCTGCGAAGTAAATTTTAAACGGTTATGAATCACAATTACTATCGTTTACATACATCCGTTCAACGGTAGCCGAGACCTCAATTCAAACGAAGAGGCTTGCAATAGCCGCTAATGACAACACAATTACTTCTTCGCCAGAGAACTCAACCCCACGGTGGTAGCGGAGTTATATATATATATATATATATATATATATATATATATATATATATATATATATATATTGTGCAATTAGAAGGAAACTCAGACCTGGTTAAGTTGTGATAATAAATTCATTTCGCTGTGTCACATGACTACTTCCCATTGGGAGGGGGGATTTATGAACAATTTTTAAAGAGTTTTTTTTTTTTTCGTTACAAAACTGAATATTGCTGTTTATTACAAACCGGTGTACTTTTCTGTGTCGGTGTTTGACTTAATTTACTTTCTTAATTTTGTGATTGCATCCGTCCACTCACTGATTAGCGACTCCCATTTGCAATCGATCTTCTCTCTGGATAGAAAATACAATTTTGGTAGATTGACCGTATCATTCAAGGTGAACAATCAGCAGATCGTAAGCAGAATCTTCCTTGCGATTACTTAAGGCGCATTTAAGGCCTCAGATTGAATATCAGCCATGAGAAACTCAGAGACTTGATATTTGCAGTTTGATTTTATTTGTAAGTAGTATATATATATATATATATATATATATATATATATCGCCGATAGGAATTTTGGGAAAATTTTGTAATTATACTAATAAACCTGGACACAGATATTATAATAATAATCCTTTAATGTGTATATTCTAAGAAAACGGTAAGTATTTATTGTTTAGGAATTTGCTGTTCTCAGTTTAGGCTATTAAAAAGAGGTATTACCTCAAGGAATAGATTTTAATTACCTTTCTTTTTTTAAGCTGTCCCTCTGCATATGCTACATGAGAAACTTAATTTTTTAATTATGTAATTGTTTTTTTATCATTCTAATTTCGTCACCTCTGATACATTCTTTCATTATTATCGTCATCATTCATTAAAAAAACAAACAAAAAAAAATCATCGCAATTATATTGTAAAATAAATCAAAGTAGAGAAGAAACTTCTATAGCAGAAATAACCTAAAATTAAATCATTGGGTCGTTAATAGCATGCATAAACTTATCAATCACCACATGACCCTTTTAACGGGATAGAATAATGGTAAAGAAGTAGAATGAAATGCAGGGCAGTGAGCATTGCCCTTCAAATTAAATTTGTCTTAAAGGCAACCTAATCCATAAAGCTATTGTTACAAAGAATGATAATTTTCAAATTGTTGATGATGATGATGATGATGAAAGAATTTATGTAGGGGCGAGTGGTTATTCTATCTAGCAGCCGAAACCAGAATAACAATAGATGTACAAAAATAGAAAGCTAATTCGTAGATTTTGGAATGTAAGGGCACTTCAAGATAATGATTCCAGCCCAGAGCGGAAGACGGCTCTTGTTCCGAACTAGTTCAATATTTGCATCTCCGCTATCAGTGAAATTCATCTGGCAGCTATATAGCTGCAATAGGAAGTTGGTGGTGGATATGCGTTTTTCTGTGTGGATAAAGATGAAAATAAGACTTCCGTTCTCGCTTCTGTCATTAGATCCGATATCGCAAAACCATTGTCCTTATGCCCCATTAGGCGTAAACGAACGTATCATGGCTTTAAATCGGTACCTCAGTGATGGATCTCATGTTACTTTTCGTGGCCTCTTCAACGTCTTGCTCTCAGCAGCATATTGGGGATTTCCATCATAACTTTCGCTTTGTGCACTCAAAAGTTTTTCATAGTGATAAAGTATTTCCCACAAGGGAGTTTAATGCACCTGTCAGAAGTGATCATGCCTCATGGTCTTGTTTACTGGTATCTTGTCGCGTTGGGTAGAAGAATTCGAATGGCCTGTTTCTCTCTTTTATTTTGCCAAGAGTTTTAAGCACTGTATCATAAATACAGTTTATCAACAGAAATCGCATTATAAAACTTCATGGATGCATCATAGATATAAAATGAAGAGCGAATTGTTACCCAAAATCTTAACTTAAAGAGTTTTCAAATCACTTGATCAGATCGGTGCGGGTGTTACCTATCTCATTATGCCTTAAAAAGATCATTGATTGAATTATTGATTTTAACTGCATTTCAAATCGTGAAGGGTATTTTCTATTTATAAGTGAAAAAATTGCGTTCATTTTATATTCATATATATTCTGAAGCTGTTCTTAATAATTTGTTTTTCACATGGTACTATCAGATACTGATGAATGTATAACTGATTTATTTTACCAAAGATTGAACCCTAATAAAAAAATAAAATATCACTCTGGGTCTAAGTGGACCAGGAAGAATCGGCTCTGAAGTTGATTCTAATCATTCCCCAGATTTCCAGAACTAGGTTATCACCATCAAATGCAGTTTATTCTAATACGAGGAACAGCCATTTGGTGGGTATATTAACGGTCTGTAGGGGAAAAGTCAGCCTATTTTTAATCTCACATGACAGCGATGACATGAATGAGAATAAACTTCCGATTAATTTTCCATTGGCAAAGACGACTGCAACTTTAAATCGCAGAAGTGATTGGGCAAGTGTATTTAAAAAAAATATGTGATTGAATAATTCAATCCGTCAAAAATGTTCCCATTTTTAAGCATGTACAACACATTATGAAATCAATTTAATATTTCAGTATTGTTTCTTTAACACTGACATTTATAGTTTTATATTCTTCAGTTTTCTCAAAGACTAGTTCGTTCATAATTTGATTCTTGAAGAGCCAAGTAAAAAATATTTCTTTATTATGGACATAGCACAAGTAATAAGACAATTTTCTCCATAAATTTACACAAAAAGCAATATAAACCCATGTAAAGATTTAGATATTGTTTTGACCGTAGGAACAAATGGTATATGCACAACCTAGGATCTTTCCTAGAAAATGACACACGTAAACTCCAATGGGACTTTGACATACAGACGGTCAGAAGACCAACCATTAAAATAATCAATAAAAAAAGGAAGAATTTGCTAAATTGTGGACTTTGCTTTTCCGGTTGACCACAGAATAAAACTGAAAGAATGTGAAAAGACCTTGGTAGGGAATTGAAAAAAAGAATATGGAACATGAAGTTGACAATTACATCAGTTGTGATTGGTGCTTGCGGTAGAGTAACTAAAGGATTATTAAAGGGACTGGGGGACTTAGAAGTTGGAGGAGGAGTAGAGAACATCAAAACTGCAACGTTGTTGAGAACGGCCAGAATACTGAGAAAAGTCCTGGAGACTTGAGGAGACTTGCAGTCACCATAACTCCAGCTAAAGACCATCAGCTAATGCTGATGTGAAAAACTTTGAAATTAATCAGAATAATAACAAAAAATATAAACAAACTGAACAAAACAAATTGGGCAAGAGAGGTAATATTCTCTAACACTTATCAATTTGATTAAATATAATTGCATATATACCAGGTATAGAGGTTAACGACTATAAAAGAAAACATATGCTAATTTAAATGTCAGTGCAAAGACATAAGTAAATATGAGTTAAAGAATATCAGGAAATAAGTAAACACAATAACCATGCAATATTAAAGAAATATTGTATCTTAATAATATCACCGTGCCAGTTAGTATGTAAGCTATGAGTATGATTAAAAAGAGGAGATAAATGCCTTAGAAAGTCACCTTGCAGTCCTGACTGACATGAATTTTAAAAAAAAATGCACTTAAACTAACTCTCTATCTTCATTAAAAGAGTATTATAAACGTGACACAAAAATATTACCCCAAGGAAGGACAAAAATACAAATATATTAAATACATGTAATCATTACTTTATCTCACCCAAAGACTTGGCTAAAGAAGCTGTGAATGATTCAAAAAATACGAATGGGAAATCCCTGTAAGGAAGAGCAAACATCTTTCTGAATTTGCAACTTCTTTTAGATGCTAAAATCTTTGATTGTTTATACATATTTTCAACAAAACTATGCCGTACTATCACAGTATTACTTAGTGTTTTCTTTAAAATAAATAAATAGATAAAAAAATTAAAAAATTGATAATCAGTAAAAAACAAGAACAAATAATTTTAGTAGTAGCCCTTCTCCCAAATCCTGTAACTTGAACTTTTTACAAAATCCTTTAACTGAAAAGCAGGTGATAGTAATAGATTAGAAAGGGATTGGCCTAGTGGGTAAAGTGTTCGCATTGATCCGGGAGACCTGGGTTCAATCCCAGGTCGTGTCATACCAAAGACTTTAAAAATGGTACTTGATACCTCCTTGCTTAACACTCAGCGATATAAGATACGTATCAAGGGTAAAGTAGAGCAATCCAGGGAAAGGAGTAGCGCCGTCCCCTACTCCTCCGTATAGTAGCTATTGAAAAGGGAGCCTTCTGGTCGCCCTCGACTACGGTCGCCATCTTTACTTTACTAGAAAGGGATTGCGAATATAACACTAGAATTCTTGAAAGGGTAGCAGGTAGCAGCGCAGATTGTAATAAACCCCTCAATCTTAAAAAAAACACATTATACTACCATGAAAAATGATAATTGAACATCAAAATTAATGTGAAAGTCAGATGATAGATCTAAGTGTGATAATCGACAGGTGTAACCTTAATAGCCAATATTGGGGAGCAAGTCAGTATCCTTCAAATATTGGTCGTTTATTTTTCAAGTACACAAAGGCTTAAGCAACAATGCATTTGAGAATCACCGAAGGAATAAGTGTATTTGTGTAGACAACATAAATATCATCCGGTGTTATTTTTAAAACAAAACGAAGACGATATAGGTAAAGGATTATAGAACGATGGTCAAAATTTGCAAAATTGAATACAAGTTTAAGATTTGCCGACAAACTGAGACTGATTTTAAAGAAAGTTGGTTTTCTAACCACCAGATAGTAAAATTATTAGTAAAAGTGAATATTAAAGCATAATGTTAAAGAGAGCCACATGAATAAGTTGAGGCTGTAAATATTAAAACCAAAACAATTACAGACCCAATCGTTACGACATCAATGTGAAAACATGAACACAAATACATAGTAGATTTAATAATGGAAGTTATTGAGTCAGCAGAAGATTATATCACCATCTCAAAGGAATTAAGATGGAAAATAATCAATGCTGAGAATAAAATATTAAAATTATTGAAATATATCTCAGTGAATTGGACAGCATCATTTAACAAAAGGAGGGGTTTGGTTTGGTTTGTATTGGTTTTATGGCTCATCAACCATTGTAAGTTATTAATGCCGAATCTATTTTTATAAATATAAATGGCGCTGTTACAAACATTTCTGTTTAGCAAATGTACACAGGTTTAATGTAAAAAAAATCAGTTCTATTTCAAACAGTTCAGTGTAGCATACAAAAGCAGTTTCATTTCAGATAACTCAGTTTAGCATAAGAAGACAGTTTCAATGTAAAAACAGTTCTATTTCAAACAATTCAGTTTAGCATGAGTACAGAGTTTCAATGTAAAAATAAATTCTGTTTCAAACAATTCAGTTTAGCATAAGTACACAGTTTAGAAAGGTTCCTATTAAGTGCTACAATTGCTGGCCAGAGTGGACCAGGGAGCGATGTCAATGAACGGGTACTCTGCACTCCTCAATGCTCCAGCATTATTGGAACCTCACCATCAGATTGTTAAGTGTCATATTCTGGACATGCAGTGAGGGGTCTTACCCCTCTGCGGAGAAGGAGTCGAATTATTCTGCTGACAGGGCAAAAAGGAATTGCTCTATGCAGGGGCAATACTATTTGGTGTTAAAATAGATATCACACAAAAGAATCTTAACAGATGTACAAGACGTGAATGGGAAATGAGGATAAATGGACAAATAAAAAAGCTGTGACAACTAGTGAAATTTGCTAAGGAAGATAAAACGCACAAGAACCCAAAGAAATGAAAAGATTCCAAAAAGCAACTCCGCATATGTCTGACAGCGCAACATAAGCTAATAGATTAAAAAAATATGGGAGAAAGAAGACAAACTTAAAAGATACCGGTATAGAGTCAAGCAATACGAGGGGGGTGTCCTCGTGGTGTAATGGCTAATTCGATGGACTGCGGAATCGTAGTACGCGAGTTCGTACTCCAGTCGCGCTATTACGTTCACTTTCGGGCAAAGGTATGAACCCCCTTATCCTCCAAGCTACGGGTTAAATAGTATCACTACTGTTCTTCTTGGAGAATAGATTTGGCATTAAATAACCTACAAAGATTGATATGCCATTAAACAAAGAAATGTAATCCTATCAAGCAATACGAATAAAACATTATTTTGAAAATAACGAAAGAAAGTTTTACTTAAAAGACCTGGTACAAAGGCAAATCAACAACCGGATGCAAATGAAAAAAATGAGAAAAATATGGAAACTGAAAGAACATAGCTGAAATCCTGAATAAATAAAAAACATGAAAAAAAGTATTTGAAGAAATCGAAGATGTCCCCGAGGCACACATACACATGGAATCACGAAGAGCAACATTCACGAAAATACCAAACTGTAAATCACCAGGACAAACTTCACATTTATACAGGACAGACTGAGTTTTCCAATGAGTAAATGATGACAAGAAGAAAACATACCAAAATGGAAGACAAAAGAGAAAATTAAACCGATATAAACCCCCGCCACCCCAAAAAGATACCAACCTCCGCAAGTAAACAGTAATAACGTGTTTCTCTATGATAAGGAAAACTATGACTACACAGATAAATGAATAAATCTATTACTCACTACCGAACATTTCCGGAAGACTACAAAGGATTACTTAAACGAACCAGAGTAACAGATGATGAACAACGTATAAACCTGTTCACTCTGAAAGAATCCAACGAAGTGGAAATATGCAGCAATTACATGGGTTAACTACAAGTAATCCTATGATAGGATCCTACAAATTTGTATATATGGATCTGAAAATCAACAATATATTCAACAAAATCCCAAACTATATCGTGCATACCATGGAATATTCGAGGGTGAAATTAAGCGCAGGACAACATAACTGAATATGCAAAAGAGGCATCTTTGCAGAGGTGCTTTCATCAATAGTGTGCGTCTAAGCAATGATGCCATTCAACAACGTTTTTTAAGAAATTCACAGCAGTGGTTACAGATTTACTAAATTTGGAGAAAAGATTATTTATCTTATACACGTGGATGATATTAAGGTATTTGCAAAAATGAAAAATAATGCAGGCCACGATAAAACAATAAGAATATACAGCCAATATATAGGAATGGGTTTTGGTATTGGAAAATGTTCCAGGATCATAAAGTAAATTGGAAAAAAGTCAAAATGCGAAAGGAAAAGAACTAGCAACACAGAATGCCATTTCTTAAAATGAATGAAAATTACATGTACGAGGAAGCATAGCAAACAGATTTATTTAAACAAATGGAGATGAAAGAAAAACAAGAAAAGAGAAGTTCATAAGAATGAAGATCTTCTTTAAACCAAGTTCTGCAATAAAAATCTCATCAAAGAGATAAATACTCGGGCAATCCCCCAAGAGAGATATTCGGAATCATTCTTGAAAAGAACAAGTGGGGGAAATTCAGGCAAATGGAGTGAAATAATTATCAGTTTGATGACTCTGCCCAAGGCCTTATATCTAAGTGGTGATATAGACTCACTGCATGTATTAAGAAAAAGGAGGAAGAGGTATCACCAACATTAAGAATAGAATTAATAAATCAATATACGCAGTCGATGACTACATTAAAAATGACAAATAGAAATTAATTTCTGCCTCCAACAACAGCACTAGAAATGTAATTAGAAATGGAAAATCCACAAAATATAGTTAAAGTTTATATGAAGGAAAAAACCCATAAATTATTTCAAGTAGCAAGCAAGCAATTTTGCAGAAAACACAGACATGACAATTGAAGGGAAATCTGAAAAGAGAAACTGAAATTCTAGTATTTACTAGTACCATCAAGTCCAATCATGTTAACGAAAATCTATAAGACACAAGAATATAGGAAATCACGGAAAGAAAGAATAGAAACTGTTGTTTACATATTAAGGATTTGCAGCAAACTATCCCAAAAAGAAGCAAAGACTAGACACAAGTGGGAGTGTAAAGTGATTCACTGTGAATTGTGAAGAGATTGATTTTTAACCTCTTAGTAAAATGGTAAATGTACTAACCAGAATCCGTCCTAGGAAATGATATGCATAACATAATCTGAGATTTTCTGATAGGGTCGGAAAAAATTCCAGACCTAAAAGTAAATTTAAATAGAAAAAGGGAGAGCACATGCCATCTAGTGGATTTTACCATTCCGACGGACCATTGAGTGTAAAGCAAAGAAATAAAAAAAGAGAAACAAATACTTTGTCATTGTTTGAGAAATAAAAAAAATCTCTGGAATCTGAGGGTGACGGTGATATCAATTATAATTGGTGAAATTAGAACGAAACGGAAAATTTGGAAATGAGAGGTAAAATAGAGGTTGTCCACTCTTCAGCATGGTTACGCTTGGTCAGAAAACTGAGAATAGTTTTGGGAGACTTGTGGAGATTCGTTGTTACTCAGATACCATGAAAGACCACGAAGCTTACACTAGAATGATAAACTTGCATAGACTACTAGAATTAGGAGCATTAGTTGCAGCAGCACTACAAGAACGTAGTAGGACTTGGAAATAAGTGGACGGGTGGAGACCATCCAAACTACTACATTATCGAAGCCAGCCAGAATACTGAGAGGAGTCCTGGAGACTTGAGGAGAATTCCTGTCACTCAGACTCCAGTAAAAGAACATCAGCTAACGCTGTCGAAAAAAATATCAAGGAGTAATAATAGTAATAAAAACGATCAATCTCATAATAAGCGAAAGCACAAAATTTTCCCAAAGGGAGTATAAGATGAGACATGGCTGTGTGTACGAACTGATCCACTGGGAATTGTTCAAGAAGTTTAAATTTGATTATTCGATCAAATGTTAATTGCTTAATCCGGAACCTATCCTGGAGAATGACACACACAAAATTCTCTGTGATTTTGTGATACAAATCGATCACTAAATCTCGGCCAGCCGACCAGGCCTAATGATGGTCAACAATAAAAGGAGAACCTGCAGGATAGTGGAATTTGCTGCTCCAGCTCAACAGAGGGTAATACGGAAAGAAAAAAAGAGACATGAACTCCTAGACCTTCTCAGGGAACTGAAAATACTATAGAACATAAAAAGTGAAAATGATACCAACAGTAGATGACAAACTCAGTAAGTCACCAAATGATTACTACAGGTACTGGATGACTTGTGAATATAAGGACAGCTTGGTACCATTCAAACAACGGCATTGTTGAGGTCGGCTAAAATGCTAAGAAGAGTCCTGAAGACTTGAAGAAATTTGCTGTTATTCATACTCCATTGGAAACTCATCAGCTAACGCTGGTCTGAAAAACTCTCAGATGCGTATGGGACTTTGACATAAACACGGATCACCTAATATCAGCCAGAAGACCAGACCTAATAATAATCAACAAAAAAAAAAAAAGGACTTGCAAAATTGCTGACCACAGAATGAAACTGAAAGAATGTGAAAAGAAGGATAAGTACCTCGATCTTGCTTGGGAATTGAAAAAAAAACAAACTATGGAATATGCAGGTTAAAATTATGCCAATTGTAAGTGGTGCGTTTGGAACAGTAACACAAGGATTATTAAAGGGACCGGAGGACTTGGAAGTTGAAGGACGAGTGGAGACCATCCAATCTACTACATTATTGAGAACGGCCGAAATACCGAAAAGAGTCCTGGATTCTTGAGGGGACTTGCTGTCACTTAAACTCCAGTGAAAGATCATCAGCTACTGAGTAAATAATAATAATAATAATAATAATAATAATAATAATCGCACCGCGTGCAACTCCATATTTTACTCTTCCTTTGACAAAGAAACTTATGAATTTTCAAGTGAACAAGGAACTTGTTTCTCCGAAGATTCTTAAATAGATGTTAGCTAACCTAACAGATGATATTAAGAGTAGAATAAGTGCGAATTAATATAAGAAAAAAAAGAACGCAAAATGTCAAAAGCTTACGGACAAAAGTTAAAATTGGGAGAGAGAAGGGTAAGTACAAGAAACAAAAATCAATTAGATTCCCAAGATTAAATGTATGGTAAAATAATTATCCTAGTATTTCAAAAAATATAAATAAAATAAGTTTCTCTATATACAAAGCAGAAGAATGCTGATAGCGGCAAATTTTTGTGTTCCAACTTTAATCTGTATTATCATTAATTTGTTTTGTCGCTGTGTTTATTATCAAATGACTATGTGTGAATTTTGAATGCTGTAATACTCACTTGAATTAAGATTCCTACAGCAATAATTTGAAAATGGCGCTGGGGAAAGAAAAAAAAGGATAAAAACAAAGTTATAAGTAGTTTTATCTCTAAAATGCATCAGAAGGGAAATAGCGATCAGAACGTCTAATGCCAAAAAGCTAATATGTTTAAGAATGAAGTTTTTGGTGGATTTATATATATATATATATATATATATATATATATATATATATATATATATATATTGTGACCCGCTGAAGAGTATTCTGAAAAATACCGCCTCCAAAGCTACATAAAAATTTCAGTAGTAAATAAAAGTCAAAACGAAGAAGTGGCATTTGAACTCAGGAGCCAAGTGGATGAAATATGTCAATATTGGTCAGTATGTCTTTAAGTCCTATCAATTTAAAATGCTGAATTTTACAAAATGTTATGCTGTATTTTGTTTGTGAAATAATGCTTAAACTATGCGTTTTAAATGTAAAGACACGCTTACTCTACTATAAAGCCAAATTGATGTTAGCCTTTCCACATGTCAGCGAACAAGGCAGAATGTTTTTGAATATCTTCTATCGAATAATTTAAAAATTCGTAAAGAAAACCCTAACAGTAGTTTAGAAGAAAAAGAAAAAGCCTAAAACACCTAACTCTACCACAGCCCCCCCACACACACACAAGAAGAAGAAAAAAAAATTTGTTAAGCTCTATAATTCCTGAAGCCTGCTAGGTTCCCAACTGTAGTAAAAAAAAAAAAAATTGAAAAACCTAGGAAAAGTCCCAATACAGCAAAAAAAAAGCACAAGTCAGTACCAGTGAAAGTCATAACAAAGTACCTTAATGTTGGACTTTAACCAAGTTAAAACTTAAAACTTAAAACGAAAATCCCCCCCTTTTTTTGCGTACACATGGGAAGCAGCATGATGTACGTAAAGGTATTTGAATAAACCCATGTACGACCAAACTCAATACCCAAACGGGTCCTGGACGTGAGTTTGACGACTTTACGCTCAGAATCGCTAGTTCGATCGGGGAACTACTGCTGCTCCTCTATAAGAGTGGCTTCTATAGAAGAGAATAAAACAGCCATCGAAAGATAACCATGACCCACACTCAAACCACTTACACAAACCGCATCGCTCTTCGCGCGGGTAAAAAAGGGGCTCGTCCTGCTGAGGTTGGAGCCCTGGCCTCGGTGTTCGAAAAATCAGCTACAGAGCTCAAACAATCAAAACTACTAAAATGCAAGCAAACACTACAAATAGCCACATTTAACGTAAGAACCTTAAATAGAATAGGACAACTCCCAGAGCTAATCGCATCGGCCGAAGAACATAAGATAGACATAATATGCATACAAGAACACAGATACACGCACACAGAAGATATCAAATATCACAAAACTGGCAATGGCTGGTCACTCGCCACTGTATCCGCATGGAAAAACTCTGTCAACGCCGCAGTAGGAGGGGTAGGATTACTTATAGGACCTAGAGCACTAAAAACGCTTAATAGCGTTGAGAAAATACAACCTAGAATGATGGCAGCTACATTTAACGGAAACCCCAGAGCAACAATCATCTCATGCTACAGCCCCACCAATGTTAGTGAAGAAAATGAACTAGTCACCTTCTACGATGAGTTATCCTCATTAGTGCGTAGCATCCCGAAACACAACATGTTAGTCATTGGCGGAGACATGAATGCCCAAATCGGGAAAAACGGAAAGAACAAATACAGCCTCCACAACACGTCAAATAGGAATGGGCAACATCTAACAGATTTTGTGATAGAAAATAGATTAGCATGCCTCAATACAAACTACCAAAAAAGAGAGGACAAACTATGGACATACACGTACGCAAACAATACTAAAGCTCAGATAGACTACGTCCTTATAAACAAGAAATGGAAGAATAGTGCATTGAATTGCGAGGCATACTCCTCTTTTGAGGGTGTGTCCACCGATCACCGAATAGTCACGGCGAAAATACGGTTAAGCCTACGAAAAAACGCCAAACGAACAGCGACCACCAAACACTATGACTGGGCCCTATTAAACAACAAAGATATAAAATAGAAATACGTATTAGAATTAAAAAACAGATTCGAAACACTACAAGAAAAGACGGAAAAATGTACACCAAACGACAAATATGAAAATTTCGTCAATGCACACCTCGAGGCAGCAGCAAAATACATTCCAACAAAAATTAAAACTAAATATAGAGTCCCATGGGAAACTTTAGCGGTGATAGAAAAACGTGCACTAGTGAAAACAGCCTCCAAAAACTATCGAAAAACTCAACAAACACAAATGCCTTAAAACTAAAAACGGCACAATATCATTTAGCAGGCATATATATAAAGGAACAGACAGAATACATTCAAAATCAGATAGATAAGATTAGAGACTCGGTGGAAGATAGACAATCTAGAATAGCCTGGCAAACAATAAACGAAGTGAGCAGAAGAAAGAACACAGCCAAAGCAAAACTTAAAGCAGCAAACCAACAAGAAAGAACAAAACTGTGGAAACAGCACTTCGAAAACTTACTTGGAAACCCACCAAAAATAACGCATGAAACAATCACCAGAATAATTAGCAAACAATTAGACATTAAACTAGGACCGTTCACACAAGAAGAACTCGACTCGGTTCTCAGAAAAGTTAAAAATAGGAAAGCTGCATGGCTGGACGAAATTCCCCCGGAAGTATGGAAGACCAGACAATTCGACGACATACTGCTCCGACACTGCAACGCAGTATACAATCAAAATCCGATAGATAGATGGACGAAGGGATGCATACTCCCCTTCCCTAAAAAAGGGGACCTCGGATTAGCCAAAAACTACCGAGGCATAACACTTACATCCATAGCTGCCAAAATCTACAATGCCTTACTACGAAACCGAATAGAACCCAAAATCGACAACATACTTAGAAAAAACCAAAATGGCTTGCGAAGAAATAGATCCACCACCTCACAAATATTAACCATCCGCAGAATCCTTGAAGGTGTACGGGCAAAGAACCTACAAGCGACATTAATATTTGTCGACTTTACCAAGGCTTTCGACTCTATTCACAGAGGAAAGATGAAACAAATCCTACTAGCGTACGGCATACCTAAAGAAACCGTAGCGGCAATAACGATTCTGTATAGAAACACTAAAGTAAAAGTACGATCACCGGATGGAGACACAGAATACTTTGACATTGTAGCAGGAGTACTACAAGGGGACACGCTGGCTCCGTACCTCTTTATCATTTGTGTAGACTACGTACATGGAACATCGATTGACAAAATCAAAGAGAATGGCTTCGAACTGACGAAGAAAAGAAGCAGAAGATACCCCGCAACAACAATTACAGATGCCGACTACGCCGATGACATAGCGATACTGGCAAATACACCTGACCAAGCCGAAACACTTCTGCATATTTTGGAACGAGCAGCAGCATACATAGGCCTCTATGTTAATGCACACACAAAACGGAATATATGTGCTATAACCAAACGGGGGACATCTCCACTCTAGAAGGAACCCCACTTAAACTAGTAGACAAATTCACGTACCTAGGAAGCAGCGTCGAATCAACCGAAAAGGACATCGAAACGAGGTTAACGAAAGCATGGACTGCTATCAATAGGCTATCGATTATATGGAAATCAGACCTAACCGATAAAATGAAACGCAGTTTCTTCCAGGCAGCGGTCACATCGATACTGCTATATGGATGCACTACATGGACGCTAACAAAACGGCTGGAGAAGAAACTAGATGGCAATTACACAAGAATGCTGCGTGCAATCCTGAACAAGTCCTGGCAGCAACACCCCACAAGACACCAACTGTACGGCCACCTGCCCCCTATCACGAAAACTATTCAAGTTTGACGAACCAGACATGCAGGACACTGCTGGAGAAGCAGAGATGAACTCATAAGAGATGTACTCTTATGGATCCCCACACATGGCCGCGCAAAAGCAGGGCGACCAGCTCGAACTTACATTCAGCAGCTATGTGAGGATACAGGATCTTGTCCTGAAGACCTACCTAGGGCGATGAACGATAGGGAGGAGTGGCGAGAGAGGATCAGGGATATCCGTGCTACCAGCACGATATGATGAAGATGATGATACTACCCATGAAAATAACAAATCCGAATTCAAATCAGCGTGGGAATTAGATGACAGTTTTGGGTTTCATGATCGACAGGTGCTCCCTTTATACCCTCTGTGGAGGATCCTCCCGTCATCCAGTGAAGAGTTGCTGTTCTAATTTCTAGTGCATTAAAAATAATAATCATGGCCAAAACTCAGCGGAGAGAAAACCAACAAAAACTATGGAATAACAGAGACATCCAAAAAGATCAACCCTACACAAATACCGTATTGATAAAAAATTATAAAACTTTGTGCAAAATCTGCTAGATTTAATAGACGCCACAGTCTATCCGACAAATCTAGAATTATATCAAAGAAAGGTTGTGTTTCTGACCAATACGTACAAGAAATATGTTGACTGGGAACTCTAAATATCATCATCATCATCATGTCGTGCTGGTAGCACGGATATCCCTGACCCTCTCTCGCCATTTTTCCCTATCGTTCATCGCCTCTGGCAGGTCTTCAGGGCTACATTCCGTATCCTCACATAGTTGCTGAATGTATGTTCGTGCTGGTCGTCCTGCTTTTGCCCGGCCATATATGGGGGGCCATAGGAATACATCACTTATGAGCTAGTCCCTGCTTCATCAGCAGTGTCCTGCATGTCTGATTCGTCTAACTTGGATAGTTTTTGTGATGGGAGGCAGGTGGCCGTATAGTTGATGTCTTGTGGTTTGTTGCCGCCAGGACTTGTTCAATATTGCTCACAGCATTCTTATGTAATTCCCGTCTAGCTTCTTCTCCAGCCGTTTTGTTAGCGTCCATGTAGTGCATCCATACAGCAGTATCGATACAACAGCTGCCTGGAAGAAACTGCGTTTCATTTTATCGGTCAGGTCTGATTTCCATACGATCGATAGCCTATTGATGGCTGTCCATGCCTTTGTTAATCCCGTGTCGATGTCCTTTTCGGTTGATGAGACGCTACTCCCTAGGTAAGCCTCCTAAACGAGATGAAAAGTAAAATACTGATAAACGAAACGCCACAAGGAATCACTTGTTAAAACAAAAAGAATAATTGTAGAATTAATGAAGGGAATCATGTTTGAAAAGAAAAAAAATGTTGCCATCTTTAAAAAACAAAACTGGAAAAAAATTTCGGTAGAAACCGAAAAGGTAAACAAATAAATAACAAATATTCAATCTGGCAGAATCAATGAAATAAATGAGCAAATTTAAGCCGTAGTGAAACTATTATCAAACCAAAATGGTAATACAAAAGCTGTATAAGAAATTAGACTAAATGATTCGGTTAAGGAACACTGAAAAGAAGTAAAAGTACTAAGGAAAAGAAAACACACATGAGTACGTTTGGATGAAAAGACAAATAAACATAAAATGAACTGACAATTCTATCAATAGATAAAAAGTTATTAGGAAGAAAGTAGAACCTTAAAAGATATTTCAACAGGTTCGATCGATCCAAATAAAAAATGATAATCCAAAATAGAGAAATAAAATTGCATCAAAAATAGAGTTAATAAGGCCCGTGAACGAATTAACACAAAGAAAGCAAAACAATTTTGGAGTAAAATAAAGGACCAGAAAGAACCTAAGAGAAATACCAAATAGATAAATTATTTTGAAAATGAGTGTATCAGATGATACCATTCCGAGCTAGCGTGGACCTGGGGGCAATGGCTATGAGAGGGAGCTCCGGATTCCCCAAAGCCCCAGCAATAGATTGTTTAGTGTCATATCTAGGATACTCGTTAGGGAGTAGGTACTCCTATGCAGAAGTGCATTCGGTGTATTCTATAGCCCCAGTTGACTGAGCAAGGGTTCCCTGGGTATGAGAGTAAACTGTATCCGTTTGTGTGGATCCCTTTCAGGAGATATTGAGCATGCGAAGTGCCACTTCCTTAGCCATATTACTAGGGCCATTCTGACCCTTAGAGATAGTACTTGTTATTGTCCCATTAATGGGACGAGGTGATAGTTTGAAAATTATTCAGATTCGATTGGGGTATGTGCAGATATTAAATAACTACACCAAATGTAAATATGAACGCACAGGGAATACGAATCCCGATCGTCGACGCATAAAATAGACCCAGACAATTGGATTCACTGTTAAAATCTATCAATTAATCAATCATCTGAAAGATGATGGAACATTTCAACATCACTCAGTGTACTTCTAAATACGGTTGTCTATAACAACGACTATACAATTAAGTAGATAATGCAATGTAACTTTCATGATGATTATTGACATGTCTTCGATTGTCAAATTTATCTTCCGCTCAGCTGAACTATTCAACGTATTTTTTAGTATATCTTTAAGCTATACCTTGATCTAACCTAAATACCTTTTTGAAAAATAAGTTTCAGTCATCCAAATATTATTGACGAAGTATGATGGGGCTTGTTTTCGTGTGTCCAATTTTCATTCCAAAACGAAAACATTTTTGTACATAAGGGAGTTATTGATTTTTCTGAAATTAGCATTAAACTGTTATTTTATAAAATAGAGACTGAATCCGCATACATTTGGCGTAAGGATATCAAACAGTTGAACACGACTCGATGAGAATCTACTCATTTGTCAATGTTCTATCCATGAGGTTTTTTTTCCTTTTCATTGTTACATTTAACCTGTATTTTTACATATACCTATTTAAACACACACACACACACACACACACACACACACACACACACGTGTGCATGTGTGTGTGTGAGTGTGTTTGTGTAAAAATTTCGGTTTCTATTATTCAATATTGTTCGTAACAATTTACAAAGAAAAAGCATACACATTACCTTAGGTCTTTTATTTGCGTTCTATTCAAAGAAAATGAAAGAATGAACATTTGGTAAACTAAACAAAACAAACAAACAAACAAACAAAAAACACCACCAACAACAACAAAAACCAGAGTGAAGTCAAGAAAATAATGACAGTCATATTTTTTTGTTGAGAAATTATTTAGTTAATGGTAAAAAAAAGTTTATTTTTTTCCTGTCGAACTGCAGCTACTAAAGTTTGCTTCATTTTTTTTTGTCTTTTAACAATACTACAGGCTTCTAAGATAGTCATATTTTCATTAACATGACTGAAATGTTATTTGCCTTTACAAGTACCTATTCTTATTTAAAATTTTGATGCTTTGAGTCGTTCCAAAATAGTTTTCCTTCCGAATGTAAAAGCAAACAGCAGTGTAGGACAAAATATGGGCTATTAAAATAGACATGTAAACGAATGCTAGAGGTCAAGAGAAAACTATGTAGATGTATACAGTGAAGACACAAATATCTTTATGGAATGTTATTCATGCTAATTACGACTTAGCAAAATTTGATTAGGAAGTTTGGATACAGTAAAGATATTATTACTTGGTTATTTCTGATTGGCTGATTGATTATAATGGCATGTCAAATCTTTTAGGGTAATATTATGCCGAAATATTAAAGAATCATGCGCACATAGATTTATATTTACACTTTTGGTGCAGTTGTTACTTCTTTTGTTTGGTTTAAACTCTTTCTATTAAATACTAATATTTTTCCCGTTATTTTCAAAAGATTATTATTATTATCTGGAAATCACATAATCCTGGGTAAACAAGTAATTGTTATTAAAAAGAAATAGGGGGGTGTCCTCGTGGCGTAATGGTAAAAGCGGTGGACTGCGGAATCGTAGTATGCGAGTTCGTATTCCAGTCGCGCTATTACATTCACTTTCAGGCAAATACTCTTGGGAAAGGTATGAACCCCTTTATTCTCCCAGCTATGGGTCAAAAAGGACCGCTACTGTTCTTCTAGGAGAATGGCTTTGGCATGAAATAGCCTACAAAGGTTGATATGCCATTAAAAACAAACAAAGAAAGAAACTAAAAAGAAATAATTACTTGAAATGTATAATTGTATATAAAGTATTACAATTTAAAAGGAATTAGTTAAACGATACAAACCTATACAAATTAGGTGTTGTTGGTTTGGTTTATTTTGTTCATAACAAGTGAATTAGGTTATTTAATGCAAAATCTATCATTGTTGACGAACATCTGTGATACTATTTCAACCATAACTTGGGGTGGGATAAGAGAGTTTATATTTTTCAATTGATAGCTGTCCATGCTTTCGTTAACCTCGTGTCGATGTCCTTTTCGGTTGATGCGACGTTGCTTCCTAAAGCATGGACAGCTATCAATAGGCTATCGATTATATGGAAATCAGACCTAACCGATAAAATGAAACGCAGTTTCTTCCAGGCAGCGGTCACATCGATACTGCCATAGGGATGCACTACATGGACGCTAACTAAACGGCTGGAGAAGAAGCTAGATGGCAATTACACAAGAATGCCGCGAGCAATCTTGAATAAGTCCTGGCGGCAACACCCCACAAGACACCAACTCTACGGCCACCTGCCTCCTATCACTAAAACTATTCAAGTTAGATGAACTAGACTTGCAGGACACTGCTGGAGAAGCAGTGACGAACTCATAAGTGATGTACTCTTATGGACCCCCACACATGGCCGTGCAAAAGCAGGACGACCAGCACGAACATACATTCAGCAACTATGTGAGGATACGGGATGTAGCCCTGAAGACCTGCCTAGGGCGATGAACGATAGGGAAAAGTGGCGAGATAGGATCAGGGATATCCGTGCTACCAGCACGACATGATGATGATGATGATACTTTTCAAAGTGTAAAGCAGAAAACCTGTTGCATATTCTGAAACGAGATGCTGCAGGCATAGGCCTCCATATCAATGCACACAAGACGGAATATATGTGCTTTAATCAAACAGGCTACTTCTCCTCACTAAACGGTAGCTCTCTGAAAATAGTAGACAAGTTCACCTCTCTAGGAAGCAGTGTCTCACCAACCGAGACAAATATCAACTCGATACTAGCAAGGCATGTACAGCTAACGATAGGCTATCGGTCATATGGAAGTCAGAACTTCCAAGAAGCGGTCGTGTCGATACTGCTGTATGGATGCACTAAATGGACACTCACAAAACGTTTTGAGACAAAAAAAAACAAACTTGACGGCAATTACAAAAGAATGCCGCGAGCAATACTGAACTTGTCCTGGAGGCAGCACCACACAAAGCAGCATTTGTGCGACCACTTACCACCCATCACGAAAACTAGACGAACCAGACATGCGAGACACTGCTGCCGAAGTACGGACGAACTCATAAGTGACGTAATGATGTGGACCTCTTCACATGGACGACCAGCTAGAATCTACACACAGAAGTTCTTTGCAAATACGGAATGTAGTCCTGAAGACCTTTCGGTTTGGTTTGGTTTGGTTTGTTGGGTTTTATGGCATATTAACCTTTGTAGGTTATTTAACGCCAAATCCATTTTTATGTAAATAATCTGTTCTATTTAAAACAATTCAGTTTAGCATAAGTTCACAGTTTAATGGTCAAAAACATTTCCATTTCTAACTATTCAAACAGTTGTATGTAACAATTCGGTTAAGTGTAAATACAGTTTTAATGTCGAAAAACAGTTCTTTTTGAAATAATTCAGTTAAGCATAAGCACATACTTTAAATGTAAGTACGGTTTAATTGTAAAAGTCATTTCTATTTCAAACTATTCAGTTTTACTCAAACATTTCCTTTTAGCATAAGTAATTAATTCTATTTAACCCTTAGATAGGACCCTTATCAGGTGCTACCACTCCGGGCCAGAGTGGACCTGGGAGCGATGGCAATGAAGGAGTACTCCGCATTCCCCAAAGCTCCAGCATTACTGGAACCTCACCATCAGATTGTTTAGTGTTATATCCAGTACACTCGTTGGGGGGGGTCTTACTCCTCTGCAGAGAAACAGTCGGTGTATTCTACAGCCCCAGCCGACTGGGAAAGAAGACCTTTCGGAAGCAATGGACGATAGAGAAGAGTGGCGAAAAAGGTTCGGGGATATCCGTACTGATAGCCTGATATGATGATTAATCTTTTTGTGAATATAAGAGCGTGACTGGAGTTCTTCTTCAATTTTCATGGTGTCGAAGCCCAACTGGTTATCCATTTTACCACGAGCATATATATCTACTTTGATGCTAACAGCACTCCTGGTCAGAGTATAGGGTGCAGAAGTAAAATAAGGAATATATTTTTAAACATTTTTATTTTGATTGGTCCAATTTTTGAAAGAAAAGCGAAATAAATCTAAATTTTCAAGATTAGCTCAATGATCTTATTAAAATATTTACCTGAATGAGATTTAGGCAAAAACTAACTCAAAGCATTGCTATTGTTATTGTTCAATAAAAATATATGCCAATCGATGACATTAGTCCCTCTGTTATAAAATCACTTAAAGTGTAATGGATTAAAACTCATAGCGTTTTTTAATAACGGTAAAAATCTTAACCTGGTCGTGTGAATCAGTTGTTGAGAACTAGTGTGACGAGTGCAATAGAGTATAAAGGATCATATTGATTGTTGGTACAAGATATGGTTTAAAATGGATCATTTCAAAATGCACAAGGTAGAACGTAATCTCCACTTCCCAGCTGAATTTCTCGTTCCGGTTCATCCCCTTATTTACTTCAATTCATTGATATATTAGTGCATTCCTGGGCTCATGTCCATTGACTGGAACAGTTGATGACCACTGTATAATTGTTATTGTCGTAAGACGTGGACAACGAGACGCAAGTTCAAAACCTGGATGAGGCTGATTGTATTTTACATAGAACTAATACTATTAAGAGCAGTATGAAAACAATTATTCTAGCTCCAGTTATGGTTAAATAGTAGGGAAGACTGAGTACTTTAGTATCGCTTTAGGCCACTAGTCTAGGGGAAATAAATCTTTGAATTCGAATCTGTTAAACTCCACTATAAATTGACTCTGTCATATCCTGCCCGTGCAGAGTGATTGGTAAATACATACATTAACTGGAACATCCTAGACAAAACTAAGTATTACATGCCCCTTACGTAGCGGTATTCATCATATTAATTGTAGTTGGTGACCAAAGTAAAATACTGGACCAGAGTTTGTGAGTGTTTCAACTGGGCAATGAAATAATTCGTCTCTTCTTCCTGGTCCTGGGTACTTCAGCCTTGGTCCTGCAATCAGTTGATCAGGCGAAAAACTCTGAATTCAAACATGATGCACTATGTATACAATTGATACCGCGTCATATTCTGCCCGTAGTCGAGGATTTGGTTCAATATATCCATGAAATGGTTTCGTTTTTAGTTGGCTTTCACACAATATTACCGAAAGTCCACGAAGTTTGGTGGTAAGTAAAAATACTGAGTGTGTACCGATCATCGAAATATGATATGAAATCTGTGATATGTATTGTTGACCTGGACGCAGCCTTGTTGGCTAGGACTGTAGAATAAACTGATTGTACCCCCACGGGTAAGACCCCCCAATAAGTCTCCTGTATATGATACTAAAAATCTGCAGGTGATTCTCCTGGAATTCTAGAGGTTTGGGGAATATGGAGCACCCCATTCACTACCATTGCTCCCAAGTCGACTGTGACCCCACAAATAGCACCAGATAGGATTCTATCTATATATCAAATAGAACTGTTTGGCATTTGAACTTGGTGCAAGCAAATGACTCATGCTAAACTGAATAGTTTGAAAAATAAGTTTTCCATTTAAATAAGTGTAAACAAACGAATGATGTTTAATTTATTTGCTAATTATACAAGCAATACTTGAAAGCTTTTAAATTTGTTGACTTATGTTTACAAATTATATATATGTACAGCATAAAAATCAGAACGATGTTAATAAAAAGTCTAAATGTGAAGTAACTTTTTTATTTTAAAGTTTCATAGAACATTTTATCAAGGAAATATAGGGATAGAAATATACAGTAGATAATTTCAAATTTTAAAGTTCAATAAATATCAGAACGATAAGATAAATCCGTAAAAGTTAATAATTAGGAACGGACTCATCAGAGATGTACTCTTATGGACCCCCACACATGGCCGTGCAAAAGCAGGACGACCAGCATAAACATACATTCAGCAGCTATGTGAGGATACGGGATGTTGTCCTGAAGACCTACCTTAGGCGATAAACGATTGGGAGGAGTGGCGAGAGAGGGTCAGGGATATCCGTGCTACCAGCGTGACATGATGATGATGATGATTAAAAATAATTTTTAAAATTATTTAGGGAAAGAATATGATAATGGGTATTTTACTAAATTACACTGGCACTTCACCGGGTCTTATAATTTAAACATGGCGAAAAATCTGGGACATCTTTGAACAGATAGTCAAGTTAGGTAATGAAGATAAACACTCTATTTGGGATATTTCAAATCTAAAAGTGTTATTTACAGTATTGAAAAAAAATAAAAAAAACTGGATTATGTGAAACCAAGAAAGTACCTGGCAGGTCTAGGAAAACTACTGCAAGGGAAGACAGATTGATTGGTATGAATCAAAAAAATGATCGATTAGTGTTAGTACTTGCTATCTCTAAAAGAGCAAATGCTAAACTTGGCATTAAAATATCACGGTATATTATTTCCCGAAAACTTAATGAAATAAAATTGAACAGTGGAGTAGCTTCTACGAAACCTTACATTTCTAAAAATAAGAAAATCAGTTTATTGAAATTTGCCACTAAATACGTCATGTGGACTGAAGAATAGTGGGATTGTAATTCTTTCTGCTATGACTCAAAGTTTAACCTGTTCGGTTGTGACGAGAGAAGGTTAGTCTGATGCAATCCTAAGGAAAGATATTCGTCTCGGCGCAATAAAAGCAGCGTTAAATTTGGTGGAGGAAGTGTGATGTTGTTTGGCATGCTTTCTGAACAGGTACAAGACCTCTTGTCAGGCTACACGGTAAAATAAATTCAACTGTATACGAAGAGATATTGAAGAAACATATACCTCAATTGAGAACCGCAATTAATCAACCAGCTGTATTTATGCAAGGTAACGGTCAATACCACACAGCAAAGTCTGTAAAGACTTTTCTTTCTGAGGGGGATGTTACTGTTATGGAGTGACCTGCTCAAAGCCCATAGATTAATCCTATTGAGAATGTTTAGACGTTACTTAATGAAAGATCTAAGGAAAAAAGAAAAAAAATATGAACTTTGAAGACCTATGTAATAATTTGAAAGGAGAATGGGAAAAATATCAGTTGATTAATGCAAGAGATTAATTTGCTAGTGTAGCAAAAGATATCAAGCTTTTAATGAAAGTAACGGTGTACACATCAAGTACTAAAGAATTATGAGCACTATTCTTATTTAGATATGATATATCCGTTATAATATTATGATTTTGTTAATCGTTCTGATGTTTTTGATTATGACATTTTTTCATGTAATATTCTTATAACTTTATTAAAATAACTTTATTGAGCTTTATACTTTGGAATAATATAATTTACCTTTATATCCTTATTTTTCATTGATAAAATTTTCTATGAAGCTTTGAAATAAAAGTTATTTCACATTTAGACTTTTCTTAATATCGTTCCAATATTTGTGCTCGCTACAGAATATTTTACAGGATTTTGCAAAAAATCAAACCAAACCAAACTAAACCAAACCAAATTGTTCTGGACGAATCTGTGTGCTTTTCTATTCGAGCTAAACAGAAGTAGTGACTGACTTATTTAGTTCTGGAATGCTAAGATGACAAAACATCTAATCACGTTCGGAACACTCGAAATAATACACAAAAATCTCGAAAACAGAATGAGTAAACTTGAAATCCGTGAAATATTTTTCCAAACTGCAACATACAGAAGTACTTTTGAGAGATCTTAAGAGACGTTTTGTG
Organism: Sepioteuthis lessoniana; assembly: GCA_963585895.1. Taxonomy (NCBI): domain Eukaryota; kingdom Metazoa; phylum Mollusca; class Cephalopoda; order Myopsida; family Loliginidae; genus Sepioteuthis; species Sepioteuthis lessoniana. Next base: position 33,784,853 of record OY757912.1, on the reverse strand, counting down.
ACTTAGACACTAAGAAATCCAGCCGATACAACTGGAGTAAAAAAAAAAAGACAAACCTTGTCAAGAGCAAAATAATGAAATCATGCTTCGCATTACTGATGAAAATAACATTCTAGGAAAAACTTCGCCGAAAAATCTGAATAAAAACCAGCTGAAACTTTAATTGAAAAATATCATTTGTTATATCCTTTTTATGAGAAAGTGTTAACTAAACAACAGAAATATTGCTACATAAAAATACATAGAGAAGTTTCCGTGTTACCAAGGATAATGGTAATAGTAATTTTACTCCCATTCCAAAACTATTCATTTTTCTGTTATTTAATGATGACTATATGTCCTAATGAGTAGAGTGTTTACCAATGCTCCGGGAGACCAGGGATCAATCCCATGTAGAGTCATCTCAAAGTATGGTACTTTTTGCCACCTTGCTTAACACTCAGCATTATAATTTACGGATCAAGGGTAAAGTGGAGCAATCCCGGGAAAGTAGTAGCGCTCTCCCCTACACCTCGGTGTAGAAGCTATTGAAAAGGGTGCCTTCGGGTCACCCTCGATTACGATCGCAAACTTACAATAATGTTAACAACAACGCTTATTTCATTTCAAAATAAAGATTGAAGGAAAATATCAATATATAAGATACAATACAATAATGGGATAAAATCTGATATGATGTCGTCATATTTTCGGTTGATGTCTTTCTGAACCAATGCGAGTACTACAAATAATTGACGATTTGCCTGGATTGTAAGAGGGTCTGTGTTGAAAAAATCAACTCATTTGCTTCCATTCCAGGAGAGTATCTTGGTCAGCCCATGGTCTTTTCAGTAGATTCTCGTATAGACGAAAAAAAAATGAAGAAATTTATTATCGGATTCTGCGAAAAAAAAAATCATATCCAAGACCAAGACTACAAGCACTTATATTCTATGCGAGGAATCTTTGCTTAAAATACTTCATCGATTTTAGCATGTGTTTCTTTTGTCTAGGTTCGAATTTTAATTTCAGCAGATAGAGTCAAAAACATGTTATATGATTGACTGCTGGTTTATGCGCCGAAAAAATACAAAACGTACTACTTCATTTAACTATTGATTGTTGTTGCTGCGACGTTGAAATTAATTCAATAAAACGTTGAATTTGACGCAATCTAATAAGTTCGTTTTCTCACTGTGCAAGAATAGCAATTGAAATCGCTAGCAAAGACACTTCCTAATTGGCCTGATTAAAACTTCACGCCGGTATTGAAGCAGTGCAAGATAGGCTTTAATGTAATTAGGTTCTAAAATGAATCAATGTTATATTAGTGCGTATTTTATACTTTATCTCCTTTATTTCTTTTCCCAGTATCTCAGGAACTAAGTTTCTTTCTTATCTGTCAACTTGCTTTTTTGTATTTTTTTTTTTCAAATTTTTATTTTGTCTGCTGCTACGAGCAAAATAAGAGTGTAAGAATATGGAAGTTAAAAAATTTAAAAAAATAACAAAAAACAAAACAGCATTCTGCTATTTCTTATAATATCTAGCTATTTCAGGGAAGTAACAAGTTAATAACGATTTCCATATCTCAATATCCAACACTCATTATACATTCGCCCGCACACACACACACACATACACACACACACATGAATACACGCGTGCAAACACACACACACACACACACACACACGTGTGCACGAACACAGACACACTTCTGGCTCTCTCTCTCTCTCTCTCAATATATATATAAACCGGAAGTTGGTAAATGCGGAGGAAGCTCTTCACCCCTCTTCTACCCTCTCCCACTTTTTTCCTGTGCCTATTCTGTCTGTAATTATTTTCTCCATTAGATCTGAAGAAGTCCTGTTATTTTTGGTGTTATTGATTCATATTAATACCCATAACAGGATGGAAATAAATTTATAATCCTAATGTGACCGGTTTTTCTTTTCCTTAAGTAAATTATTACTCTGTAATGTCAGTTACATTGAGCTCTTTACCAGGAAAATTCAAACGTTCATAGTTGACTGATTTTTTGTCCTGACGGAATTATTTCCGACTCCAGTTTAACTGGATTTAATACATACATATATATATATATATATATATATATATATATATATAGCGTTTTAACTGAACGTAGTGGCATATTTCATTGTCTGTTGTCAGAGTTTGTAAACAAAGTTCTGTAGTATTCTTGCTCCTGGCACGGGATAAATCTATTTCTCCAATCTCTCCCTTACGGAGAACATGTGACACACGACTTTAACCTGAGTATATTTGGTTTGCATTTAGATATTAGATTATCCTACACTATACACACACACACACACACACACACACACACACACACACACATATATATATATATATATATATATATCATGTCGTGCCGCAAGCGTGGATATCCCTGACCCTCTCTTGCCACTTCTCCCAATCGTTCATCGCCTTGGGCAGGCTTTTGCTCGGCTTTATGTGGGTGTCCATAGGAATACATCACTTATGAGTTCGTCCGTGTTTCTCCAGCAGTGTCCTGCTTGTCTGGTTAGTCTAACATTGATAGTTTTCGTAATTGGAGGTAGGTGGCCGTATAGTTGGTGCTTTGTGGGGTGTTGCCTCTAGGACTTGTTCAATATCGCTCGCAACATTCTTGTGTAATTGCCGTCAACCTTTTTTCCAAGTGTTTTGCGTCCAAGTAGTGCATCCATACAGCAATGTCAACACGACCGCTTGCCTGGAAGAAACTGTGTTTCATTTTATCGGTCAGGTCTGACTTCCATATTATCGATAGCTTATCGATAGCTGTCCATGCCTTCGTTAGCTGCCTGTCGATGTCTTTTTCGGTTGATGAGACACTGCTTCCTAGGTAGGTGAACTTGTCTACTAGTTTCTGAGAGCTTTCGTCTAGTGTGGAAATCTCACCTGTATGATTAAAGCACATATATTCCCTTTTGTGTGCATTGACATGGAGCCCCATTCCTGCGTCGGTTTGTTCCAAACTATGCAGTAGTGTTTCAGCTCGGTTGGATGTATTTGCCAGAATCGCTAGGTCATCGGCGTATTCGGCGTCGGTAATTGTTTTTGCGGGGTACCTTCTGCTTCTTTTCTTTGTTAGCTCGAAGCCGTTTTCTCTGATTTTATCAATCGATGTTCTTATTGCTGCGACAGTCTCTTTTGGTATGCCTTATGCAAGTAGGATTTGTTCCATCTTCCCTCTGTGAATGGAATCAAAGGTCATGGTAAAGTTGATTAATTGTAATGTCACCAGTAGGTTTTTTTTGCCAGTATACCTTCAAGGATTCTATGAATAGTCAATATTTGTGAGGTCGTGGGTCTATTTCTTCGGAAGCCATTTTGGTTTTTCCAAAGAATGTTGTCAATTTTGGGTTCTATGCGGTTTCCTTGTTGGGCATTGTAAATTTTGGCTGCTATGGATGTAAGTGTTATACCTCGGTAGTTCTTGGCTAATCCTAAGTTACCCTTTTTAGGGAAGGGGAGGATGCATCCCTTCGTCCATCTGCCTATCGGATTTTGATTATAGACTGCGTTACAGTGTCGGAGTAGAATTTCCTCGAATTGTCTGGTCTTCCATACTTCTGGGGGATTCTAGTCAAGCCCTGCAGCTTTCCGATTTTTAATTTTTCTTAGAACTAAGTCTAGTTCTTCTTGAGTAAACTGTTCTAGTTTGATGTCCAGTTGCTTACTAATGAGTCTGGTGATTGGTTCATGTGTAAATTTCCGTAGGTTTCCTACTAGATTTTCGAAATGTTGTTTCCACAGTTTTATTCTTTCTTGTTGGTTTGTAGTTTTCAATTAAGCTTTCGCTGTGTTCTTCCTTCTACCCACTTCATTTATCGTTTGTCAGGCTATCCTAGATTGCCTATCTTCCACTGTCTCTAATCTTATATATCTGATTTTGTATGTATTCTGTCTGTTCTTTTAGATATATGCTTAAAAATTCATTTTGATCTTTTTTTTAGTTTTTAGGCATTTGTGTTTGTTGGGTTCTTCTCATAGCATTTGGAGGCAGTTTTCATATCTGCACATTTTTCTCTAACCGCTAACGTTTCCCATGGGACTCTATATTTAGTTGTAGGTTTTGTTGGAATGCAATTCGCTGCTGCCTCGAGGTGTGCGTTGACGAAATTCTCATATTCGTCATTTGGGGTACCTTTTTCTGTCTTTTTCTGTTGTGTCTTGAATCTGTTTCTCAATTCTAATGCATATTTATCTCTAATATCTCTGTTGTTAAGAAGGGCCTAGTCATAGTGCTTGGTCGTCACGGTTCGTGTGGCTTTTTTTCGTAGGTTTAGTTGTGTTTTTGTCGTGAGTGTTCGGTGATCGGAGGACACACCCTTGAAAGAGGAGTATGCCTCACGATTCATTGCGCTATTTTTTCATTTCTTGTTTATAAAGACGAAGTCTATCTGTGCTTTATTATTGTTGGCGTATGTGTAGGTCCATAATTTTCCCTCCCTGTTTTGTAAGTTTGTATTGAGGCATGTTAATCTTTTTTCTATTATGAAATCTGTTTGATGTTGTTCATTCCTACTTGACATGTTGTGTAGGCTGTATTTGTTGTTTCCGTTTTCCTCAATTTTGGCATATATGCCTCCGCCAATGACTAGCACGTTGTGTTTCGTAATGCTACGCACTAGAGAGGATAACTCATCGTAGAAGGCAACGTGTTCAGTTTCTTCACTAACATTGGTAGGGCTGTAGCAGGAGGGGATTGTTATTCTGGGATTGCCATTAAAAGTAACTACCATCATCCGAAGTTGTATTCTCTCAATGCTATTAAGGGATTTTAACGCTCTTGGTCCTATAATTATCCCTACACTTCCCACTGTGGCATTGACAGAGTTTTTCCATGCTGATACAGTGGCTAGCATCCATCCATTGCCAGTATCGTGATATTTGATATCTTCGGTGTGCGTGTATCTGTGTTCTTGTATGCATATTATGTATGTCTTACGTTCTGCGGCCGATGCAGTCAGATCCGGTAGTTGACCTATTCTATTTAAGTTTTTAACGTTAAATGTCCCAGTTTGTATTGTTTATTTGCATTTTAGTAGTTTTTGTTGTTGGAGCGCTGTAGCTGATTTTTCGAACACTGAGGCCAGGGCTCCAACCTGAGTAGGACGCCCCTTTTTTACCCGCGCGAAGAGCGATGCGGTTTATGTATGTGGTTTGAGTGTAGGTCAAGGTTATCTTTCGATGGCTGCTTTTATTTATTTTTTATCTTAAGAAGCCACTCTTATAGATGAGCAGCAGTAGTTCCCCGATCGAACTGACGATCCTGACTGTTGAGCCTCGAGAGTCATACGTCATCGATAAAGTTAGGCATTGCGTTTGGCCGGCAGAGGGTTTATTCGCATACCTTTACGTCCACCATGCTGCTTTCCATTTGTACGTAAAAAGGCAAAAATTCTTAAAAAAATGGGCCTTTCATATATATACATGAGTATATATATATATATATATATATATAAGGTCTATGTTTGGACAGAAAGTACTAGTTTTTGGGTGATCTCTAAGTCTCTTGACAATTATTATTTGATATCGTGTCAACTCTCCATACGATAGTTGTTGATGAATATAATTTCAAAATAAAATCTTTTTTCTTTTTTTCTTATTTTGTAAATAGGATTAATAGATATTGATTAGCCCGAATATATTTTTGTAACTCAGTCTGGATCTTTGTGTGAATATATGTTTCATATGGCTACAAAAAATCAAGTAACGATTGATTTATATTTGACTGAAACCGTAATTTACCCACTTACCATGATTACCTTTTACATTTTCTCTGAAAATTTCAAGACATATTCTTAGTCTGAAATTTTGAGATGTAGATTGATAATTTATTTTGTTGAGATTATGCAGACTATAGTTGTCATCTTTATCATTATAAATATCATTGACCGAAACATTGTAAATATGAAAATAAAGATATAAATATAAGTCCAAAAACTCTAATTATTGTATAAAATGCTATCAAGTCTTATAAAATATCAATTGAAGAATAGAATAAAACAAACAATATAAACAATGGGAATGATGCAGTATATAATTCTAATTATCAAACGTAAGCACGTAAACATGCACACATGCATACACACACACACACACACACACACGCACACATCTGTCAATTTTTCGACAGTCGTGTTGGGCTCTAGAATAGACCAACTGCACCTCTGTAGACCGGTAAGATTTCCCAAGTGTCCTGCATATACCAATAAACAACCAGATTGCGAGGCTCTAATAATGCTGGGCTTTGGAGAATGCAGAACATCCCTTCATTACCATCGATCCCGGGTCCACTCTTAACCTGAATGGTAGTACCTGATTGAGTCCTATCTATGGGTCAAATTGAACTAAAATGAATACTCATCCAACATTGAATAAAGTGAAACAGAACTGTTTTGATATTTAGACTTAGGTTAAATTGAATTGTTTGATATTTAACTGTGTAAAAGAATATACCTTTACTAAACTAAATAATTCGAATTAAAACTGTATGACAAAACGGAATAGTTCGAAAAAGAAATATTTTGGCAATTAAACTGTTTACTTATGCCAAACTAATTTAAACTCAAATAACTGTTTATTTGTATAAAAATAGATTAGGCATTAAATAACCTACTACGATTGATCAGCAATTAAATCCCAACAAACAAACAAACAAACAAACAAAGTGAATTGGTTGAATTAAAACTGTTTAGCTAAACTGAATAGCTTGAAATAGAAATGTTTTTGACAATTAAACTGTGTAGTTAACCGTTTGTAAACAAAAATATACTTATATTAAACAGAATAGTTTAACATTTAATCCGGCGTTAAGTGACCCGAAAAACGTTTATATGCCGTACAACAAACCAACCAACTAACCAAACAATATATATATATATATATATATATATATATATATATATATATATTTATAGGAGGTGAGAGCCTTAAGAAACAACATAATTTAAAATGAAATTTTCTAATCGATTTTTAATGCGATATACGATTTATATGTTAAGTGAACTATCAACCATCGTGGTTTATCTAAAGCCAAAGCTATCCCGGTTGAAGAACATTAGTGGTAAAATTTAACCGATATCTGGGGAGGGAATAAGGAAATTCCTATTTTTCCAGGGCTATTATTCCATAAGAAAGCGTATTAGCGTAACTTGATTTCGACCTCGCAAAACACGAGCTCGTTAGCTACTCCTCCTGGTATTTATGTCAACTAAAAAGGCTCCTGCATGAAGAATTGCATTGCTACAAACACTTATTTAATAACAGATACTATCCCTTGTTTAACAATTTTATTGATACTTTTCAGACAAGGCAAGCAGTGATACGTCGATTTTTACTTTTTTTAAAAATGGAAACGAACAAAACTCTTATTTAAAAAAAATAAAAATGATTTCTAAGCCGGAAGACTTACTCAAAACGAACATAGTTGACAAAATGTAAGACAAAGTTAATCTTTAGCGGAATACATATGGTTTTAGTACAAATTCTATTTTCTTCTAAACAGGCTGGCGTATCAAAGATAAAGATCCAAGTCTACTCAACTATTTACCAGTACCTACATATATATTATATGGATTTGTGGGGGGAGTATGTAATTTGGTTATTTCAGTAGATTGCTCTCTAAATTATTCTCACCAGAAATACAACACAAAACTTTTCAATCGCGTAAAAGAAATGGAATAGAACACAACGAACATTATACAACAAACAATTTAATATGCATATAACAGAATATGAAAACAAACAAAATACATGATGTGTAAATGGCCTTTTGGAAAATAAAGTTTGACGAAAGGAAAATAAATTTGTTTAAAGATGTGTGTATGGTCATGTTAACGAAGTCCGTAAATAAGTCGTTCTTATTTACATTAAGTTTACGGCGGGTTTTATGATTGTGGCGACAGCGTGTCGCGTTGACGAAAGACGTTTGTCGGGTTTTTCTTTTGAATGTCATTCTTGGCCCTTTGAAAAGAGGTCATCAACTTTAGTTGAGGAAGGAAAGGAATTGTTTGGACATAGTATCAGGTACTGGCTTAGTGGCTTGTGTTCGTCTGTGTCTTCGTTTGTGTGTAAGCTTGTGTCTTTTGTGTATGACTTCCTAACTCTGTGTTATTTATATCCTACAGGTGGATCAAAGAATCGTCCTAACATTTTTGCGCGTAGACATTTATTGACCAATCAGATTTGTATTTTACTATTCTATTTTCGAGCCTAAATATTTTCTGTTAGTTCACTTCCGATCCTAATTTTCTAGAATGTTCTATTCTATGTTTTTAGCTGATTGGTTGAAAAATATAAAAATGTAATTTAAATGCTAATGCGGGTTTGATCCTAAATTTCTAGAATGTTCTTAAGTATGTTTTTATTGCTTATTTTAAGACTAGAAAAAATGTGTATCGCATAGATTCATGCGTTTCTGAGAGTATTAGCACGAAGTGTAAAATAAATATCATCACCCAGGATTTTAAATCGGAGTGCTGAGTTCATATTCAACAATGTTAATCGTTTAGGAATATCACCTTATCAAATGAAAAAGCGTTTGAATTGCTATAACCTAAAGCCATCGACTATACCAACGCACCTCTATGTCAGATGTGAGCCTCTGGAAGAATTTAAAAGCTACACATTTTTAAAAAGAGAGGTAATCAGACTTGTTACTTGTTGTAGATGTAATATATCACCTTGACCTGTGATGAATCCGCTGGATGTTGTGGACGGATATATCCGGCCATAGGTAAAATCAACAAAACGATTCCGAAAACAAACATTACGTGGGTGAAAGGCGTGGCCCGGAAAAAGCAAACGTTATGTGGGCGTGGACCGTGTCCAATGATGGAAAAGCGTTGGTCGTGGTCACGTTTGAGCTATGAGACAATATAAGGTAGGCAGTTTTGGGGTGAATCAGATCGTGCTGGAAGTTTCAATTCACGATGTCCCCTTGGTGCGAGTGAACTCTCTCTCTCTCTCTCTCTCTCTCTCTCTCTTCGATCTCTCTTCGATCTCTCTGCTGATCCATACAAGCGTCACCGTCGAGGAATTAAAAATATGAGACTCTATTCTTATATATACGTGTTCCTCGTTCTTGTTAAGACCCATCAGTAGAATACTAGATAATTGTTTTTTTTTTAATTGTCATTTCTGTTGTAAATAGAGATGACTTTTATTTTGTGGCTAAACCAAAAAATCTACTCCCTTCAGGCCAGGTAGATCAACACGGTATTTTGTTTCATCAACGAACATATCATTCTTGCCCTTCTGAAAAATATTTAACTTTTGAAATAAGTGAAACTGGGATTTGAGGTATATCATTTGATAACAAAAGAAAATTGATATGCCATAAAGAAAGGAAACCAAACTAAACTGATACGCAGAACTTTGTCAAACTATCTTCTCTGTAAACGTTTCCTCGAGAACTTTCAAGACTCCCACACGTTGTTGACGATTAACATTTGTAATATTGTTATTGTCTGAGGGTTGTTTGTCTCACAGAAACCTTGAAATTCTATAATTTCGGTGAATACGTAAATATCTTTTATTTGGAAAATTCAGGTTGATTTGTTTAGTTGGAGAGTTTCATTTACTGCTGTGAGGCTGATCATATATTTATGTGACACTGTAAGTTCACTTGTTCGCGAATGAACATACTCAAGTGCTATGATGCTTTTGTGTGTAAGAACGAATATGTTTTTTTTATGACTACTATGTATGCATATAGGTGTAGTATGTATTGAGTGTTTTTGTATGGGTATATATAGTCTTTAGTAAATCATACACACGCACGCACACACACACACACACACACACATATATATATATATATATATATATATATGGATTTGTAAAGTCGTATTAAGGTGTTAGTCTAACAAGTTAGAGAGGTCAGCAGATTTTAATATATGATCAAATTGAATGAGATTGAATTTTTCCATGGGAATGGAAGAGATAGATTTTTAATATATTTAAGAAGCAGAAGTATTTGGTGCTAGTACAGTCAGAGCACATTTTCTTAAAAGCTAATTTTCTGCAATACATTAAATCTGGCAGCTCCACGAAAGAGTCGTGTTTTTTTATTTTTTATTTTTTGGGGGTTTTTGTTTTACCTAATGCAAGAATCTCTTATATTCAAAAGAGATAACAAGTAAAAGAATAGCTACAATCTGGGCAATACAGGCTCTGCTGGCCCACTCCCGTCTGTTGTGATAGATCACCAAGGAATGATAGGAGGGTTCAGAGCTAACCACAGAAAATAATAGGATAATAATATTCATTCGCCATTTGTGTCATGAAACTGGGAGATCAGTGCTCATCACCAAGCAGCTAGGTGCCGCTTATATCCCTGCTCCCAGCAAGCAGGAGACATAAAAATATTAATAAAGACGGTCATACCTGGGTATTTTCAGGACTCCTTTTTACATCATAAATTTCTTTGTGAATTTGACACAAGTTTTGAAATGATTCAAGCAAAACCGGATCCTAAAATACTGCTACATTATTGTCCGATTGTATCTTATATATTAGGTATATTGCCCTTCGACAGAGCTGTTGTGTTCCATCTATGTAAGGAGGAAGATGCGATGCGTGGGTGTAAGAAGATCATCCGGGTTGACAGTCGAAAGTGGGTCACATAGTTTGACAACCGGAAACGTTTGGGCGTTCTGAAATTATATATATTGACGCGCACCTGTACCATGTAGTCAGTCACGTAATCACGGTCAGTCGTAGACACACAGCCATGATAGCGGCTACTGAGTGCCCAATGGTGGGCAGTGCCCCACCCCAGCCAGGAAGCAGAGGAAGATATTGGAGAAAATTGCAGACCTCCACCAGCCTGTGTCCACATATTTCATCTGTTGGTCTCTCTCTGACACTTACAATAGTTTCAACCCTTTCGAGAAATAGAAATTTAAGAATTGTATTTTCATAAGGAAGTGTTACAGTCTCTTCCTTTATTCCTTCTTCGGTAATGCTACGGAACAGTATATTGACATTTGGCGCCGTGAGCATGATTTAGGACACAAGACGTCCGTTTTGCTATGTTTTAGTTTCCCCAAGGATTCGCAGAAGAGGGCCCTATGGTGTTTTCTTGAATGGTATATATTATATTGTAATTTTCTAGTGCAACTGCGCCAAAGAAATAATTTAGAAAATGGCTAAAAACAGGTGGGTGTTTCATGAGGTCTTTTGTATCTTTTGCTGTTATTGTCCTTGCGCATTTTTGTAAAATGTCGGTGAGGAGATTGATAGAGTAGAACAGGAGGAAAATGGCCACAGGTTGACATTTACAAAAATATGGTAAAGGGATGTGTAGGATATTGACCTTTGACAGATATGTCATGTTCTTGCTGTGTAAACAGGAAGACAGCGATGTGTGGATGTAAGCAGCTCGCACGAAAAGATAGCGGGAAGCGGGTCATATTGGTTGACCCCAGGAAACTCGTTGGCGTTGAGAAATTATATATACAAAGACACAGAGCTACGAGTGCGGTCAACGAGTACAGAGATGTGGACAGTGCTACATCCTCGGTCGAGAATCAGAAGAAGGTAGCGGTCAATATAGCAGACCTCTTCTTATCAGTCTCCACGTCCCTCGTCTCTCCTTCTCTCTTTCACAATTAGAGTAGCTTTGATCCCTTTTAGAAATAAAGATATGAGAGTTTTATCTTTATAACGAAATATTACGGGCTTCATTCATTTCTTCGTTCCTCATGCTACACAACGACTGTATAGCTATCAATTTGATGGATAATTTCCTGAGTCCATTTTTTTTTTTTTTACATAAGACTGATATAATAGTTCAAATATTGCAACAGTATTTTTGGCGATGAATCAAAAATAGTTTTTAGTTTTGCATTCTATTGGTTTAACTTCAAAAGATTTTCCTTTGATTTCCTTATTTAATGGTGCATCGATATTCCTGGCTTTAATGGTAAATCCATCCATGCAGAAGAAGAGTAGTGTTACTATTTAACCCATAGCGAAAAGTTTCATATATTGCGCAATTATGCGCCTGAAGTACGAACGTGCTTACGCGAGTGTCCAGCACGAGGACTACTGCCGTACATTTTCCCTTGCTCCTTTCCAAGTTAGCGCCAGTAAATATGCTTCAGCAGTAAAAAAATAAATAAATAAATGACTATATTATTTTTTATAATATCAAAAATATTTTTAATCTTTCAACTATCTATAAAATAGATACAATGTATGGGTGTATACATTTTGATAACTAGCTTGTTTGCTTGTTCAGTCTCCTTGACCGATTTTGAACAAAATTTTATATTTTTCTATCTTATTTGATGCGCATTCTTTCCAAATGATTTTTTTTTGTTTCTAGATTTTCTTCATTTCGTGATCCTTTTCTTCTGCTATTTACCCGAGATATTTGAAAGGATTCCTGCTTTCTTAAATCACGACACGAATGATACCAAATCCAGAGCCAATATACAAGCAGTATTGTTGATCCTTTCTCATGTAATCCAGTGATAAATGTTTTTTTTTTCTTCCATCAATTACATTTGGGGAAAAAAAAAATTTAATTTATTTGCGAAATCTTTTGAAAAAAATAGTTGTTCTACAATATATATATATATATATATATATATATATATATATATATATATATATATATATATATATATATATATATATATATATTGTTGTACAATGGGATTCTCTTCAGCGTTTTCTTCTTTATGAACAAAAAAATTTAACTAATAAGCCCTTACATCTTCACTTGAAAAATAATAAATAAATAAAGGGTTTTCTCCCATTTCCTTCTAATCTTCAAAATACAATGAGGTCAAAGAAATCTTCAATTTAATATATATATATATATATATATATATATATATATATATATATATATATATATATATATATACAAGCCTAATTCCCGTAATGAATAATATTATATATAAATTACCAGTTCTGCTTGTCTATGCGTTTTAAATAGTCATATGGAAGGGTTGAGAAAGCAGCATAATCCACTGATATTATTCAAGTTAATGCTAAAACAATTGGAGAAAAGAAAGAAAGAGTGAGTGAAAGACAAAAAATACGAGTGAGTAGATTGGAAAGGAAAAGAAATTGGAAAAAAAAATGGTAAGCAAGTGATACCCAGCAGAGAGAAGACAGAATTGAGCTATCGTACGATGCAGTTAACTGCATCGTTTCTCTTGTATTTTAACGGTACTCCAATCTAGATTGAATGCTTGGAGTAACGAGAGAGAGAGAGAGAGAGAGAGAGAGAGTGAGAGAGATAGAGAGAGATAGAGAGATAGACGGTGGGGAGAAACACTGGCAAGTACGTAGAAATTAAGTAATGGATTTAGACTCCGTATTGTCAATGAAAACACACACACATACAAACAATATATATATATATATATATATATATATATATATATATATATATATATATATATATATATTTATGATCACTCTGATGAAGGAATTTTCGGCCACTGCTCCCATAATGCAAAGCTCTTCGAAAGACTTGAGCACTCTGGTAGCGTAGCTGATAGGGTACAAAAATGTAAACAGACGGCTGTTGCTGTTACTACATAAAACCTTAAAAATTCCCGTAGGCAAAACGTGGTACACTAGTTAGCCGAGCGGTCTGAGACATAGTCTAACGTAAAGTTGGATGGGTTTCGATTCTGAGCGTCCTATGTGTCTAGCCACACTGAAGAGTTCTAATAGAACAAAACAGTGTGTCTGTCGATGACAATATATATATATATATATATATATATATATATATATATATATATAGGCAGCATTTCTCATTGATACATATTGGATTGAACATTAAAGATGTTTTTTTGTCAATATACTTTTTGTTAATCCTTTTTAGTTCCGGTATCGATTTGATGATATCCGGCAGGAATTGCCGACAAAACCTCCCATAATTACATATTTCCCAAGTACTTTTCGCCCAATCTTTGGCCGTCATCAGGGGAGTGTGTATTGCAAAAAGTGATGTAACTTTTTTATGTACATTGCTACTTTGTAAGAATGTGCGTTTATACGGGTGTAATGTGTAGCGTTTGTTCTTTAAAGTATGTTTCTATAAATAGCGTCAGTACCTAATGATATTTAAGTAAATTAGCACTGGATATACAATTAATTATCTTACGTTGGGGTTGTATATTTCTAATATATAGCGCCTCAAGAATTTGTAGTTTTTGCTTGTTATTTTTTTAAGAATTTTCCAAAATTCACTTGACGTTCATGAATGTTTTTTAGATGTTGGGCTATGTTGGTATCAAAGAGATGCTAAGTAAGTCTTCTTGGTTAAATTGAAGTTATATATTGTTGTTTTCAGAGATACAATATCCTAAAAGCCATTTAAATTGATATATGATGTGAGTTTCTTTCAAAACTATAATCGAGGGAGAGGAATTATTTTTTATTAATGACTATGTTGGAGCTTTTAAACTAATAGTATATCATAAATTTTAATTTTTATTAGGATCAGTGGGGAGTATGTTTCTTTGAATCAACATTTTAAAAATATTTTCATCTAATTAAAACTTGTAGTGCATTTGGTTACGGTAAAAATGTTTAATAAATGTTTGGTTATTAAGTGGAATGTTGTAGTATTTATTTGTTGGCTAATATTTGTAATTATGTTTAATTTGTTCACCCAAAATATAGTTAGGGGAAGATTATTGATGAAACTTTTTTGGTATTTTGCATTTCTTTATTGAATATAGTTTTGGGGGAGAAGAAGGAGGACATAAGTTTTGAACGGGATGTCAGGTTATCAATTGTTGCTTTTTTTATATCAGAAAGGTGTTTTCACTTTTAAAATTGAGGGTACAGGAGTGTTTCTTTTTAAGTAGAGGTCGAGAAGTAATCATTATCTTTATTGTTATTATGATTGAGAACATCTAAAAAAGAAATTTTAATCTAATTATGGAAGATTTATAAACGAATTCCCGCCATATATAAAATCGATACGTCAAGTCGAAAGATTATCAAAAAAAACATGTAGCAAAAAAATGTCCTCAATTTTCATTCAATATATATATATATATATATATATATATATATTAGCAAAATTATGTAGACAAAAAGCATGTTTAATATTGGATCAAATATGTATCAATGAAGAAATTCTGCCAATATATATATATTCATTGATAATACTAAGTAAAAATCCCCCAAAATAGCATTGGTTTAAAAATGTGGTTTATATATATATATATATATATACGAGGATCATTAAATAAGTTTCTAAGAATTTTCCGTGTGGGCACTTTTATTAATCTCTTCCAGTTGCAATGCACTTGTTTTACCGTTCCAAAAACTTCTGCAAGGCCCAATGGAAGTCCTCTTGTGTGAGCTTGTCAATGTCCTTCGTCACAGCTTCTTTCATCTCCTCAATTGTCTCATATCGACAGCCTCTGAGCTTTGGGATTAAGCAAAAGTCACAGGGAGCAAGGTCTGGACTATAGAGAGGGTGAGGAACTATCTTGATGCCCATCTTCGATAAGTAGTCAGTGAAAAGGACGGAGTTGTGGACTGGTGTATTGTCCTGGTGGAAATGCCACTGAACCCATTTGAAGTGTGCTGCCCTCGTCCGACGGAGTCTCTTCCTGAACTCTCTTTAAATCTCAACATAGTAACCCTAACACTAACCCTTAGGCCAATCAAGTCTGGTGTATTGACTTCCGTACTCCTCCCACACCTCACATGATCCTCCATAGACCCCCAGCCTTCCTTGAATCACTTATGGCACTCAAAAACTGTTTTTCAATTCATGTAAAATAGTCGAAAAGCAGTCTGAAGCATTCCATACGATTCTGTGGTATTTTTCCATGTTTAAAACACAATTTTATTGCATATTGTTCTTCTAAAGAGTTCTCACGTCCAGATTGCATTTTTGAAATTAACCAACTGCGACAATCAAGCTTTAGTAGGGTGTATTCCAATTCCTGCTGTAGCTGTCCATTTGAACTTGAAATCATAAAAATTGGTCAGTCATCTCGTAAGATATATAGCAATAACATTCTGAATTTTCAAGTTTTTACGACAATTCTAAATGTCTGTACAATAATGTCTGGAAACTTATTGAATGCACCACGTATATATATCATCATTATCATCATGTCTTGCAGTCAACACGGATATCCCTGGCCCTCTCTCACCACTGTTCCCTATTGTTAATCGTTTCTGGCAGGTCTTTGGGCTACATCTCGTATCTTCACAGAGCTGCTGTACATATGTCCGAGCCGGTCTCCCTCCCCTTGCTTGGCCCTGTGATGGGGTCCATGGGAGAACATAACTTATGAGCTCGTCCCCGCTTCTCCAGCAGTGTCCAGCATGTCTGGTTCGTCTAACTTTGGTAGTTTTTTTTCTGATAGGAGGTAGGTGACGGTATATCTGTTACTCTGTGGGGTTTTGCCTCCAGGACTTGTTCAAAATTGCTTGCAGCATTCTTGTATAGTTGCCGTCAACCTTTTCTCCATCTGTTTTGTCAGCGTCCATGTAGTGCATCCATATAGCAGTATCGACTCGACTGCTTGGAAGAAACTACGTATCATTTTATCAGTATATATATATATATATATATATATATATATATATATATATATATATATATATATATATATCATGAAACCTCTTTCAGTAAACCAATGTTTTGTTTTTCATTAATTAGATAATTGAGCTGACGTTTTCAAGTTCATTTAGCAAGCCCTAGCTCCCAAAGAAGATCATTAGTGGGTTTATTACGCAGCAAATAAACTTACCTGAGAACCCACATTTTTTCTTAGCTATCACTATCTATTTCAACAACCTGGGTTTTTATTTATAGATTTATTATAGATTTCTCAAAAATACTTTATATTTCCAACATACACATGAGTTATTTTTAATCTATGTACGTACTTTCTAGGTTCAAAGAGTGAGACAACCAGGGTGTATATATTTTTAATTCACAAACTACAAATAGGTTGAAACAAAAACGAAAAAAAAAATAACCTCACATTTCTTGTTTTTTATTCACTGTATTATTTTGTCATTGATCTTTTAGCAATCAATATGTCGATTGTCTCTCACCTTGTTCAGAAAAGGCTGCACTGGTAATCAGTTATTTCAGAAAAGTAATGTTATTAGTTTTAGAGACGTAATGGTTCTTCACTGTTATTTTTTCGTATGATGGATCTAACTGATAACTATCCTTAGGTGTGTGTTTTACATACAGTATTCTTCAACGAAGCACTTTCAAGGAGTTTTATATTTCCCATGAATTATTTTCTGCCAAGTACAAACTATTTTTTTCTAATCGTGAATATAAATATATAAATATTATAGCTTTTTCGAAGTCACATAAAGTCAGCTCAGTAGACTCTCCTGTTTCGAAATACTTCTTATGATATTGTACTAGTAGAGGTAAATATCCTCTGAGTTATTTCTGTTTCATATTAGTTCGAAAACAATGAAAAGTCTTGATTTTGATTCAAATTGTATCATAAAGTTTTTGATTGCAGATTCAATGAATTCACTGTTTCTTTCATAAGCATCTATTGTCGTTGATAGCAATCCTTCTATGAGTCCATATCAGGGTTGCAATTCGAATGCAACATTGTCAAACCCTGAAATAAACAATAAAGATGGATAAATTAAAAAAAAAATTAAAATCGTTTAGAAAAACTAAATAGATATATATAAGTAAGAACAGTATTCAGCTACAATGATTCTTAGACTAAATCTTTTTTACAGTTTCCTTTAGATATCTGATAAAATTCCACCAACATTTTTGAATATGTTACATTGGTTAGAAAAAAAAAATTAATCAGCAGTTTAAGATGTAACCCTTTTAAAATCCAAAATATTTGCTTTTACATACCTCCTCTGCCACATGACATAAGAACAAAATTTAAATGGACTTTGGCTGGTTTGCAATCAGAATGTTATTTTTTCAAAACTTGTTGTCATACCAAAGCTAAAAAGAGTGGCGTGTCCTACTATTTAATAATAGTTAGTGAATAAGAATTTTCCATGGTTTGAACTCATATGGTCAATTTCATTTTTTCGAAGATAACTGTTACGCCTAGTCTACAGTAATGTGTATTTTTCCGAGAATTTATTGATTTAACGCTCGGAGCTATACTTGATAAACTATTGTGGGGGGGGAGTATGTAATTTGGTTATTTCAGTAGATTGCTCTCTAAATTATTCCCACCACAAATACAACACAAAACTTTACAATCACGCAAAAGAAATGGAATAGAACACAACGAACATTAAACAACAAACAATTTAATAAGCATGTAACAGAATATGAAAACAAATAAAATACATGATGTGTAAATGGCCTTTTGGAAAATAAAGTTTGACAAGAAGAGAATAAATTTGTTTAAAGATATTCTAATTTTCTAGAATGTTCTATTCTATGTTTTTAGCTGATTGGTTGAAAAATATAAAAATGTAATTTAAATGCTAATCCGGTTTTGATCCTAAATTTCTGGAATGTTCTTAAGTATATTTTTATTGCTTATTTTAAGACTAGAAAAAATGTGTATCCTATACTATCTAAATAGTAATATTGGTTAAAAATATCCAATAATAAAAGAAGCTATAAGGGGTGAATTCATACCTTTTCTAAGGGCATTAGCATAAAGTGAAACACAATCTTGACCAGGATTTGAACTCGTCTTGTTGCTTCCATTTCGTCAGTCAAATACGTTTACACTACATTCCTCCAAGGAGCTTGTTTACATTTTGTTTAGAAGATTATATCCTAACATTTCAATAGGGCTTTTATTTTGAAGATGTTTTCAAAATACAAGTTCTGATATATCTTGTATATATATTTTTTTTTCAAAATAATAGTTTAAAGCTTATGACAGATAGATTCTTGATGCATTTTTTATTAAGCAAAATCCCTAGAATGTGTTAGAATAGCATGGAAGCATATACTCCTCCACTGAAAGGCATACCACATTGCAAAAGAAAAGAAGGAGAACACTCAAAGAAATCTTGTGAATGTACAATGGAAAGGACATGAACAAAATGAGCAGTATATCCGAAGAAAATAGTTAAGCTATGACACCTGAGAGTTAAATCATGTTTGAACTTAGAAGAATATATATCAAATGAAAGACAACCTCAAGCTGGACTAATGATACTCCGGAAATCACCTAGCTACCTAAAAAAAGAAACGTCAATCTATCTGAATATATGTGTCAGACATATGCATATTCCACTTGGTAAATACGCCGTTTTCTTGTTTTGATTGTAGTATATATATATATATATATATATATATATATATATATATATATATACTTAAATCTCAGTCTGAATAACAACATTCTCTAGAAAGAAAAAAAAAGAAGAAACATGAAGATTGTTAAAAATCTAAGTAGCTGAATTATATATAATTGACGATTTGCGAATGTTTATACCATATTTTTAAGCCAGTTAGGCAGAGGTGTAACTGAAATGGGTCTAATTGTTAAAATGTCGTCTCAGGGGAGTATTCTTTTATAAAGGCTTGCTGTCAGACTGTTGAAGATGTTAATCAACGATTCTTTAAATTTGATAATAACCTTTGCACAAACATGTTTTTCAACTTGTGTCTACACTCGATGTCTACAGGTCGAACAAGAAAATAATATTTCATAATTAAGAAAAAAAATATGTACGCCTTCTGTCGATGAGAGGAAATTATGAATATTAGCTAACAGAAATGGCGTCTCAAAATTGCAATCGGCATATGGTTGGAAAATTGCACAGTAATTTTTGTTTTCAAATAATAGAGATTCTATTTTAGGATCCCTCTTCCACTCCCTCTCTCTCTCTCTCACACACACACACACACACACACACACACACACACACATACACACAAGCTCGCTCTCTTTCACCCTCTATATTTCTGTCTGTCTGTCCGGTAGTTAGTCTCCCTTTTTCTGTCTCCTTTTGTTTCTCTGTCTCTTTTATCTTTCTATCCCTTCCCTCTATTCTTCTGTATAACTTTCTACTAGGAGTGATCAAAATATATGGTGACAAAATACTTTAAGTCTTAATTAAAAACATCAAATGTTTAAGCTATGCATCTTTGGTAATACTCTGATAACGTCATGACGTCGAGGATGTCAGAGCTAATTTAAAGACACCTTGTCAGCGGTTCTTAAAATACATTGAGAGTCTCCTCTGCAGAGGTGTAAGACTCTCCGTAAATGGGATGTCCTG
Source organism: Sepioteuthis lessoniana (assembly GCA_963585895.1). Taxonomy (NCBI): domain Eukaryota; kingdom Metazoa; phylum Mollusca; class Cephalopoda; order Myopsida; family Loliginidae; genus Sepioteuthis; species Sepioteuthis lessoniana. The sequence goes on along the minus strand of OY757912.1, from coordinate 33,764,630 downwards.
ATTTTGACATTATACTGCATCTGAAAGTGATATCTGGAAATCTGCAAAGAACTAACACATTTTAAGTCCCTATCATTGATAGGGACTTAAAATGTCCCAGGCAGATCTGTTAAAACGTTATTAGTATTCGATAAAAAAGCAAACAAAGATAACTCTTAAGAGACAGTTAAATTGAAAATACAAATATGAACGCAGTTTGATGAGAATTCCATAACCTGTGGGTATAAAATACCACTGTTGTATATTGACATTTGACAGCACGTTAGTTGTGAATTTCTAAACAGGATATGTACCTGTGTAAACAAGAGAACAGCAGGAATGAATCATGTGAATTGGGAACCGGAAAGAAATGTGTGGGCGTTAAGAATATTATATAATGACAAGAGATTCACAGTCAGCGATTTGGAAAGCAGCCAGTGAGTAGAAAAGACACGTCGTCTTGGGTGCCACTCAGAGGTTGAGTCGCACCTTTTCTGAAGTTGAAGAAATAAGACTCTGAATGTCTGTCGCAAACGCGGTATCAATGATAGCAGTCACTCGTTCTTAGTCCTTCTGTCACTTGGTCTCTCAATGATTTAAACCCTTTCGTGACAAAGAAAAAAGATATGTATTCATTAGTAAAAATGTTATGGTGTCTTCATTGATATACAGCACCTCTTGTCGGGTTTTAATGCCTTTAACCCCACTCAAACATCATAATTTGAAGAATAATGATTGTGGATGTATTGTTTTTTAATTAAACTTTTTTTTTTTTTTACGAAACACAAGATTGTACTAGTTCAGTACACACTGTACTCACCAGTCATAGGTCAGTGCGTAACTTTCTTATATTCTATATTAAATCTCGAATTCAAGGGGGTCAAAGTGTATGTGTTGGACTGCTGTTCCGGACTATGCAAATTCAAATTCCTGTCGTGTTATAACGTTCACTTTCTAACGGGTTCACTCGAAAAGTTATGCTCACCCTTAAACTTCAAATTTTTGTTTAAATAATATCAGTGGTGTTCTTTTATATAGATAGCTTAGTCCTCAAATTAACAACCGATGTCGATATTCCATTGAAGCAAAGAAACCAAGTTCATCTAATTAAAGTGTAGGATTTAAAGATATTATAAGCATCATAGCGTAAAACATATCAAAGTAGTAGATTTTGAGATGCTTTTATCAATGGAATTCTCGCTGCAATTAAAGCTTTGAATACGAAAGTGATGAATTGAAAAAGATATGTACGATTCGTATTCATTTATGTGTTGATAAATGCGGTGTCTGTCAGGGTGTATTTTCCAAACACGGTTCGCACACATGTTTCTAAACCAATTTCTTCTTGTGTATGTATTAGTTCGAATTGGTTTGGTTTTATGGCATATCAAACATTGATGGATATTTAAATAGCAAATCCCCCTCTTTATACATATTAAATATATGATTTGGTTTGGGTTCATGGCATAGTAACCATAGTTTAGCATAAGTAAACAGTTAAGATCTGTTTGGCCAATAGATCGGACCCTATCAGGTGCTACCAATCCAATCGCAGTAAGAGTGTAATCCACTTTTTTGAAAGGTCCAGAATAACATATTTTTAGCGTCATACATAGGACATTCATTGGGCGAGTGTTACTGCTCTGTAGAGATGTGGTCGTTGTATTTTACTGCCCCAGTAGACTGGGTTACTTGTTCATGTAGTAAAACACACAACTCCTATGTGTGTGTGTGTGTGTTTTGCCTATATTGGTTCAAATGTTTTGCCCATGTTCAATCTTGAAGGCGTCATTTATTTTGTTTATTTAATGTCTTCAAAAAACATGTCTTTTACTATTAGCATTTTAGAATGTACTATTTGTGTTACTTATTTGAGCGTATAAAATCTAATCAAATTTTTGTCAACTATTTTTAAATGAATCCCTGAATTAGATCTTTAGATCTTCGACCGGATGCACCTGTTTCGCTTTCTTCCGATTATTTACACAGGTGAATCTCTTGATTGACGCCTCGGTCGAGGGTCAATATGTTACAGGAGCATAGGGAACTGAACATGTCTGTCTGCCGTCAATATTGCGATTAAGAAGAATCAGCGCTCACGTTCATATTGGTTATTAGAAAAGAAACGTTGGAAACCGATATAAGTTTGGTTCCCTTTGTTTATTTTGACTTTTCACGTTTGTTCTTTTTTATTCATCTTCGGATATTATTTAGAAAAAATGGAAATTTAGTGTAATTAGAATTATTATTAGATGACATTCTTAGAATAATTGTAGGAAATATGTATACCAATGTAATACAATAAACTCTTTTTCTAATGGGTTCAATATTGTTAATACTTATATGTGAGATCATGTCATTATGAGAATGTATGCGTACCGGGATATCATAAATGTACGTATATGATTATGTGTATAAGTGTATCTTTATAGGTGTGTATTGGCCTTGATAGCATATATATGCATTTACATTGATGCTTTGTACAGTAGTATGAAAAAAATAATTAAATTAGTGAAAGAAGTCGACAGGAATTAAAAAATGATAAAATAACAAGAATAATACTTTTGCTGGGAATTAAAGCGACCAGATTATTTGGTGCTAGTACATTAGATATTCATTAACCAAGGAGGTGCCCGTGGTGTAATGGTTATCGTCGCAGGATATGGACACAGCGACACGAGTTCAAATCCTGGACTTGACTTATTGCATTTCACATAGCACTAATACCCTTGGGAAAGGTATGAATCTAAATATTCTCCCTCCATCTATGGGTAAATAGCAGGACAGTCTACGTTCTTCAGCCTTGGTGAGGCAACTAGTCTAGGAGAAGGAAAACTCAGAATTCAAACCTGTTAAACTCCGCTTAAAACTTGACCTTGTGTCATATCCTGCCCGAGCGGAGGGGTTGGGTAAACACGATTAACCAAGGATACGATTTTTTGAAGTAGTTTAGTTCAGCTGCAAGATATAGACCAAAATTAGTTGGAGCCTTGAGTATTAACCACCTGGATTGACAGAAACAAAACATAAATCGAATATATAGACAGAGAAGTGTTGTATACTCATAATATATATATATATATATATATATATATATATATATATATATATATATATATAAGCGGAAACATAGTCAACAATAAGAACGAACTTCAATGAAGGAGCGAACACACTTCTTTATAAAAATATACCTCTCACACTGTATTCTCGAAAGGGTTGCGAAAGGGTTGATATTCTTTGTGTGTGAGAGGTGAGTGGGAGACGGAGAAAGACTGCAACATATTGACCCAAGTTTCTTCTGACCATAGCAGCACTTCTTTCGCATCCTCGCTAGGCTGCTCAACCGTGGGTCACTGAGGGCCCAAGCCCTCACTATGGAGCTGGCTCTCACGCGGGCATCTTGTCTCCAACTGACTCCAAGTGCAACTGCAACTGGAACTCGCACTGACTAACTAAAGCCGTCTATGGCACCTGGTTATATAATTGTTTGACATACACCTGCTTCCTGTGGACGTAGGCATCTGCACCGATTTCAACCACGTCCACAAGTCAAGGTATTATTCCGCTATCTTCGACCGGATGCACCTGTTTCGCTTTCTTCCGCTTATTTACACAGGCGCATATCTTGATTGACGGCTCGGTCGAGGGTCAATATGTTACAGGAGTATAGGGAACTAAACATGTCTGTCTGCCGTTCATATTGCGATTAAGAAGAATCAGCGCTCACGTTCATATTGGTTATTAGAAAATAAACGTTGGAAACCGATATCAGTTTGGTTGCCTGTTTTTTATCATATTGCCTCAAATCACTCCTCACATAAGAATAATCTCGAAGTTTGATGGAAAGTAAATTCTCAAAATTCGGTCATTCTTCTTTTATTTTCCCTGTGGTTTTACCCCATAGATTGTGCAACTTCAACCAAAACTTGAAACCCATACGTATTGTTTAATCTAAACAACCTGTTTTCGAGTGGTTTAGCCGTCGAGACCGGGTGACCTTTAATGAACGTTTACCGTATACATGCTATGAATAAACAATACTATTCGTAACATTTTCTTTTCCTAATTCTTGCTTATTAACAAAATATTGTATATATATATATATATATATATATATATATTTACTAATCTAATATCTACCAGCATTTACGGTACCAGAAAAAAAAACGAAAAAAAACACCGCCAGGAACGAGAGATAAAAGTATCTCGAATCACCGCCAGGGGGAAAAAGAAAAAGTTATAGGTAAAAAAAAAAGAAAAGGCAACCTCGTCCGACCCCTTGAAAAAAATCAAGGGATACGCAGTCAGTTGGTCAAAAGAAGTTGGAATTAGACTTCCTGATGATCCGATAAGGTGAAACTTTAGTAGAAGATTTCTGACTCGCGAGTTAAGTTAATTTTATATATATATATATATATATATATATATATATATATATATATATATATATATATGTGTGTGTGTGTGTGTGTGTGTGTGTGTGTGTGTGTGTGTATTTAAAATTTAGAAAGCCTAACTTTTCATAATCATCGACATATGTTTTTTTTAATGTGGATTATTTTGAAGGATATAATGAATTCAAAATTCCTAAATAACTATTTAAGTGATTTAAGATGAAAATTAAAACAGTTACCATACATTTCTATGTGTATGTGCAGGTGTGGATGTTTTTGATGGCGACAACACCCCACGAGGAACCAACTATACGGCCACTTGCCTCCCATCACGAAAACCATACAAGTTAGACGAACCAGACACGCAGGACACTGCTGGAGAAGCAAGGACGAGCTCGTAAGTTATGTACTCATATGGACCCCCACATATAGCCAAGCATAAGCAGGACGACCAGCTCGAACTTACATACAGCAGCTATGTGAAGACACAGGATGTAACCCTGAAGACCTGCCGGAGGCGATGAATGATAGGGAGAAGTGGCGAGAGAGGGTCAGGGATATCCGTGCTGGCGGCACGACATGATGATGATGATGATGATGGTCAGCACAGAACAGTTTATTCTTAATTTCTTTTTTTTATGTCTGTTTTCTCGCCTGCACATCTGCGTAAGCTGTGTGTTGTTCAAAGTCTATGAAAAGAGCTACACATCAATGTACAGTGGAAACTGAACCCTTTCATGGAAATAATATAAAAAAAACATCTGGATTTCTTATGAATGTTATACACAAAACCATTGCTTCTAGATATTCCAATGAAATATTTCCGCCTATGAGACAATTATTTAACAGAGACGCCATATTAATGGTTGTGGGATTAAAAATAAATTTGAGTACCCTACATCTATTTAAGAAAATCATTTACATAAATGGGTTTTACGTCTTGAAAGCTTACAACAATAGATTTGTTGGGTTTGTTGGTTGAGTTTTATGGCATATCAACATTTGCAGGTTATTTAACGCCAATCCATTTTTATGCAAATAATCCGATCTATTTCAAACAATTCAGTTTAGCATGAGTACACAGTTTATTTTTTTTTTTAATTTTCATTTCAAACTTTTCAGTTTATTCAAACAATTCTAATTCAGCTAATTCAGTTAAGTATAGGTAGATATTTTGTTTACACACAGGTAAATGCCAAAACAGTTCTATATTGAACAATTCAGTTTAGGATAAGTACGCAGTTTAAATGCTAAAAACAGTAAAGTCAAGAAACCAGAGTTTAGTTCTATTAAAACCATGGATAGTGCCCTTATCAGGAGCAGCCACTTCGGGTCCGAGGGGACCTGGGAGCGATGGCAATGAGGGGGTACTCCACATTCCCCAAAGTCCCAACCTCACTGGAACCTCACCATCAGATTGTTTAGTGTTATGTCTAGGACACTCATTGGGAGGGCCCTAATCATCTGCAGAGATGCAGTCGGTATATTTTAGAGCCCCAGCCGACTAGGCAAACAACAATAGAGCTGATCAACAAATCAGCAATATATATATATATATATATATATATATAGATATATATATATAGTACAATTTGATGGAGACTCAAACTCGGTTAAGTCGTCATAATAAATTTATTTCGGCTGAGAATATTACTATACTCTCCATCTCGTCATATATATATATATATATATATATATATATATATATATATATATATATTCGTACCGAAACTTCAAAAGTGGTACTTAAGACACTTTGCTTAACAGTCAGCTTAACATCCATAAAAGGTATGGATCAAGAGTAAATGGAGCAAACCTGGGAAAGGAATATTGGCCTTTTCTACAGTCAAGAAACTATTGAAAAAAAATTTCGGGTTGTCCTGAACTGCAATCGACCGACTTACTTAGAATATTTATACGAAGTTTATTCTAAAAGTTCTAAACATTGACCAGATTTTTCGATTTATTGAAGCGTTACTCTTTTGTATTGGCCTCATTAACACAGCAATTAAGGAAAAAACATGAATTATTTTATCATGTTTTAAAAGAAGTGGTTTAATTATACGACAGTATAATTTATTTTTAAGCACACACAGACACACACACACACACACACACACACACACATATATATATATATATATATATATATATATATATATATATATATATATATATTATTTTATTAATATCACAATAACGCAGATTTATCATGAGGATCCGGTTGAGAAACCTTAGTGGATAGTTTATAGTATTTAAATACTATATATATATATATATAGATATATATATATAGAGAGAGAGATGGGTTCATCCTGAAAGTTCAAAGCCACACCCAGATTTAAGATTTCTAGTATTCCTCTCTCAAAAGTGGAACTCACTAGCAAATAAATTAGCACAGACGTTTCAAATAATCTCCCCATTTTTTTACATGTGTAAGTATGGTACCATAGGAAAAATCTGAAGTTACGTCTTTTGTTTCTGAGTCAGTCCTATGACTTTTTTATCGACCCTCATATATATATATATATATGTGTGTGTGTGTGTGTGTGTGTGTGTGTGTGAAAATAAAAAACAAAATTGCTATAGAATAATATCGGACGTTTTTTTTAAACAGACTATTTAGAATCATTTTTCAATTTATGTGAAAGTGATAAATAATTTTTTTTTGTGCATACATAAATAATACATGTTCATCATGCCTTATAATGGTATAGCATCATGTGGGCCGATTTGATGTTAGTCTGGTGTTTGGAACACTAACAGGAACTTTCATTTATTCTTCTAAATAGTTAAATTATCAAGATGAACTTTGTGGCTCCATTTTGTTGAGAGCGCTTACAAGTGATCGGTTCACCTGTCACTTTCAAATACTATAAAAACTTTTATTTTCACATCTTTCTCACATGGTCTATTTTCCTCAAGTTTTTCATTTCCTTTTTAATTTTACTCTCTGGTGCGTTCGAAAAGCAAATTTCACGATCTGTTAAATATTCTTCGTGTTTGTTTACCATAACAAGCTCTGAACTTGACTTGCAGTCAAATTACGCAGAAAACTGTGGATCTCAATAGATCCCTATAGTAAAGCAACAATAAGTTTACTCTTTCCTTAGGCGAGTGATATTTAGGATGAACAGGTATTCTAAGAAACTTACGTCTTATACGCATGATAATTCATTGTTATTAGAAAACAAATATCTCTTAGCCTCTGGCCTAGACTTGTGTGATTCGTACCATTTTTTCAAAACAGAAAGTATTTATTTATTTATTTATTATTATTATGATTATTATTATTCTTCTTCTTCTTATTATTATTTATTATTATCTACTCCATGAGCGTTTTTATTATCAGTTTTAGCTGATGGCTTTTTTACTGGAGTTTGACTGACTGCTAGTTTCCTCAAGTCTCCAGGACTCTTCTCAGTATTCTGGCTGTTCTCAATAATGCTGTTTTTTGATGGTCTCCACTCCTCCTCCAATTTCCTAGTCCTCCAATCCTTTAATAGCCCTTTAGTTACTGTACCAAAAGCACCAAAATACAATTGGTATAATTGTCAACTTCAGTTTCCATATTTTTTTTCAATTCCATAGCAAGGTCGTGTTACTTATCCTTCTTTTCACTTTCTTTCAGGTTTAATATGTGGTCCGCCAGGATAGCTAAGTCCACAGTTTTTGCAAGTTCTCTTTTTTTATATTATTATTAACGTTTGGTCTTTTGGCCGAGATTAGGTGATCCGTTTATATCAAAGTCCAATAGGAGTTTATGTGGGTCATTTTCCACGACAGATGCTGGGTTGTGCATATTCTATTTGTTCGTATGGTGAAATTTCTTGCACATCTCCCTGTGGATCCTTTTGCCCACTCAATCGTGTTAGTCTCATATTTGCTCTGTGCTAATTTGATGCATTCGCTTATGTGATTGATGGTTTCGTCTCTATCACCACATAACCTTTATTTGCTATTTTTTGCATCTTATCTATTCTCGCTTTGATATGACTGGCTCTTATGGCGTTGTTTTAGGCTGGTATTAGGAGAAATACTGTTTCCCTCATAAAGTTTTCTTTTCTTAGCCACGTCCACGTTTTCTCGCGTGAGATGTTGTTAATTAGTCGATTAAAACATCCATAGAATTGTTTTCCCCTTATTTTTGTTTACTAGTTAATGTCATTTTGTTGGCTCCCGTGTTATCAGTATCGTTTCTGATGGCTGTAATCGTCCTTCTTCGTGCTTTTCGGTGTGGTCTTTGCGTCGTCGTATCGATGCATCAACGCTGTCTTCAATGCTGGTAAGTCCTCTTACTCCCTCTTTTCTTGATATATATAGTTTGTCAATGTCGACTCTTCGATGTAATGCCTTATTAAAGGTCATTAGTTTTCTTGTTCTTTGGTCCATTTGCTTAAGTTCTTTTCTGGTCCACTTCAAAAAGGGTCCTGAATATGTAACGATCAGTACATCCAAGATATTTATTCCTTTGCTAAGCTTTCTGCTGCATAGTTTTGTCTGGAGTAGCTTTCTACTTCTCCTGAGATTATCTTTCTTATTTCTTTTTATTTCATTTCCACTTGTCTGATAGTGTCGCCCTCAAAGACACCTAAGTATTTGCAGATTTCCTTTTTTCCGAGTGTATCCCTGTTTTATTTCAAAAACTTGATCATATTTCTATATTTTTAATTCCTGTCAATGCTTTTTATTATCTAGTGTTTCAGACTATTATCTCTATTTTTATTGTTTTATTCACTACGTTTCAGTCGTTGCGTCTTCGGCCTTCTTCAGGTGTTTCTCGTCAAACCTGAGAGCATACACGGAACTTCAATTGAAGTAGATTTTAGTAATTCCATTAATTATTTCTGGGTACAAATGGTAAGCTCTAACAAGTATTCCTTGTTATTTTTACCTGTAGTCAGGACTGAAACTGCAACTTCCAGATGATATCTTTTCGAAGTTCATTACCCAAACCCCCATGTTGGTCTTGCAACGAGCCCTGCTGGATAATTCAGATGAATTGTGGGGATATAAAACCTGAATTTTTTTTAATCATTATTAGAAATTAGTACAATTCCCTAATATAATTGCTTTTTTCTTTAGATGATATTGGATTTTTTTCATCAGGACTTTCTTATTATTGGTTGTCATATCCAATTATCACTATACTTGGTCTGCTCAGGAGGTAGGAATTGGGCAATATATGGATTCCTTCATTTAGATGTCTTATTATCCAATGTTTTTCCTATCAGTTATTTTGACTTTATCCAATAAGAGCGGGTGGTTTCCTTTTTCTTTCAATATAGGCTCAGCAATACCCAACTTTTCGATTTCTCTTTGATATACTGTTTATCGATGTTATTCTAGCCTTGATTTTAGATGGCATCTCGTCTCCCATTTGTATATCTTATCACTGTTGCATGTTATGGAATGTAGGTAATATTTGGTCATGTTGTAATCTGCTAAAGAATAGTGGAAGCACTCTTGAAGGTTATCATTATTGAATATTATATGTAGACTACATATCTTTTGAAACTTTTCTGCGAGTCCCTTGACAGAGACTGTTATGTGTTTTTGATTATTGTTCTCCGTCGTTAGAGAAATATTTCATGAAGTCGATGTTATGCTCTCGGTAAGTTGTTGGCTGTGTCTTAAGCAATTCGTTTTCTTCTTGGTGTGCATTCGGTCACTACTTATGCTTTGTACTTGATGTTGAAAGAAACGAACGATTCCTTTATTTACACTAAATGGATAGGGCAAATTGAAGTTGAGGTACTGTTAGTGGGAAATTGGCTTTCGATACATGGATGACCTGAATCCTTGATTTATGCCAGTAATAAAATACATCAAGAAAAATTATTGTCGGCTCCTGAGTTCGACATAAAACACGTGAAGAAGGCCGATGGACGCATCGGCTGAAACCCTTCGAATATAACAATAATCTACATAATAGAATTATCGAGCTTCGTCTAAAACATATAGACAAAGTACATGCTTTTACAATGGTTTACTGATATCGGTTTCATTTGGTGAGATATAGTAACAGATGTTTATGAACATGTATTCTAATTTCAGAGGATGAAAAATGGCACAATCTCAATTAAAACACATGAATATTCTTTTTTTTTTTTATCTAGAGTCGCGTAGAATCCAATGTGTTTAGCTGCTTGCTCCAGGCTATGCAACAATGATACGCTTGCTAGGTAGTCTGAATAATTTATGGTTTCTGCAGGATATCGTTTACATCTTTGCTTTTTTAATGTTAGACCATTTTCTTTCTTATCAACAGAAGTTTGTACTAAATAATGTAAGCAGATCATGAATAAAAATTATATAAACTTTGACGAGGAAATATGACACTCTAATACATTTGACCATCAGCAGACGATAGTAGTAAGCAAGAATTACAGGATAGTAGCAGTGGGAGAGGCCCTCTCTCTGTCTCCCTCAGCCTCTCTATATTTACAAGGTGAGATAGGCATGGGAAGACCTCACTCTCTATTAGCCATGTATGTGTCAGCGGCGGAGAGGCAAATCTGCGACCATGATTGGTACTGAGAAAGAAACCAACAAAAAGGGCCAGCACGTGGTGGATTTTAAAACAACGCAAACTAGTTAGTTGTCGTCATCCATAACCGGATGAAAATGCGTAATGAGTTGCCATTTATTCCACAAGAGATGAAGACGCATTAGGAGTTGCCTTTTGTTTGAGATATGGAAGAGATCCCAAATTCCAAAATAATGCCGCGCAGAGAATGCAGAGAAAAGAGGAAGCTTTTCCTTGAATGAACTCAGCACTCCAAGTCATGGTAAGCCTCGTTAAACGAATATCCAAGGAAAAGACTTGTCCACAAGGAGAGAGACAATTATTGATCTTGGTCTTATCTGAAATAAGACGTGTATCCTTCTACAAACATGTTATGGAAACCCAAACGAAAGAAAAAAGAGACCAGAATAAATTCCAAAAAAACTCCAAGTAAGTGAACATTACAATTTAAGTACGAGGATTATTAAAAAAGTTTCCATACATTTTTCCTGAGGGAACTTTTGTTGATAATACACACATGAAACTCTAGTTCCCTTCAAAGTAATCTCCTCCGGCTACAAGGCACTTGTTGTACCGTTCCAACAACTTCTGAAAGGCCCAATGAAGTCCTCTTGTGTGAGCGTGTCAATGACCTTCGTCACAGCCTCTTTCATCTCTTCAATTTTCTCAAAACAGCAGTCTATGAGCTTAGGGAATAACCAAAAGTCACAGGGAGCAAGATCTAGACCATAGTGAGGGTGAGGAACTGTCTTGATGCACATCTTGGTCAAATAGTCTGTGACAAGGATGGAGTTGTGGACTGGTGCCCTGTCCTGGTGGAAATGCCACTGACTCGATTTGAAGAGTGCTGTCCTCTTCCGCCCGAGTCACTTCCTGAAATCCCTTAAAACCTAAACATAGTAACCCTAACCCTAACCCTTTGGCCAATCAACTCTGGTGTATTGACTTCCTTACTCCTGCCACACCTCTCATCATCCCTCACAGACTCCTTGCCTTCCTTGAATCTCTTATGCTACTCAAAAACTGTTACTCGATTCATGCAAGATGGTCCACAAGCAGTCCGAAGCATTCCATAAGTTTCTCGGGCATCTTTTCCAACTTTAAAACATAATTTTATTACATATTCTTCTAAAGTGTCCTCACATCTTGACTGCCTTTTTGAAATTTACCAGCTGTGACATTCAGGCTTTAGTAGGGTGTATTCCAATTACTACTGTAGCTATTCATTTGAACCTTAAATCATAAAAATTGGTCATTCATCTCATAATAAGTTTAGCAATTAGATACTGAATTGTCAAGAGTCTACGACGATTTTAAATGTCTGTACAAAAACAGTCCGGAATCTTATTGAATGCACCACATATATTTAACTTTATCCTGCTGCATTCATACTGGAGCACGTGCACTGCCATTAAATCCCATAGTCAGAAGGAAATCAGACCCTGTCTACCGTATCGAACTACCTTCTCACTCCCGACATGAACATATATTTTATGCTGGCTCGTCTGGAGAAAGATATTTTGTGAGGGCTTCGTCCAGGATACGGATATTTTAGTGGAGGCTCCTCCGAGATACAAAAAGACATTCTCGCTCCTGAGTTTTACCTGAATTGGTTTTTTTTTTGTTTCTTTCTTTTATTCAATAGAATAATGTTGATATTAATCTTGTTAACAGAAACACGACAGTTTAGAGTCCTTTTTATTGTGAAGAATTGTGTTAGTCAAAGACGTTGTCTTTGAGGGGGAAAGCTACCCAGTTAGCTATGTTGACTTTTAAGTATTTCCCTATTACTTGCCTAGTGGCTTTAAAATGTGGTCTGTTCGGGAGTTGGTGATATATGTGACACTAAACAGCGTTCGGCAGAACACATCCAACGCCTGTGCCCTGCGTTAACTTGTGGAATTCGGAGGAACGAACGACACCCGGCAAGGCCGCTTGGCACACTGCGGCGTAACAAAATGCATATAATTGTAAAACTTTAGCGATTCTATCAAAGCAATCAATTTCGTCATTATGTTAGTGGATTAAGGCTTTTATTTCCTTGTACAGCATCATTATAGCAGTGATAATTGCTTTTGGAAAAGTATATGCTTGCAGTATCTTTTCCATCTTTTCATTGGTTGCTATGTCTATAATAACCTTTGAATAATAATGCGCTGTTTTTTACCCCTTTTTTGCTTTTGATTTACTAAAATAATATCTAATTTACAACTATATAACTTTGTCTTTCTAGTAAATATCCTTATTATTGTTTGTTTGGTTAATTTAGTTGTGGCAATAGTATCGTATTTTTATTATTACTATGTTAATTATTTGAGAGTTTTTCACACCAGTTTTAGCCGCTGGCTTTCAATTGGAGTCTAAGTGAAAGCAAGTAGCCTTATGCCGCCATATTATTATTATTATTATTATTATTATTATTATTATTATTATTAGTAGTAGTAGTAGTAGTAGTAGTAGTAGTTCTTCTGGTAGTAGTAATATTTCCTCATTCTCCAGTTTTTTTTTTTACTCATGTGTTAGCCGACGGTTATTCACTGGAGTTTGAGTGACAGCAAGTCTATTCAAGTTTTGTAGCACGCTTCTCAGTATTCTGACCGATAATGTTATTTGGATGGTCTAAAATTGCCCTCTTCTTTCCAATCCTTTGGTGATTGTACTAAGAGCACCAGAATTATTCTCTTTTAAAGAGGTTTACAAGAATCTGTGGCCTTTTATTGGAAGCTAAGTAACCCCAAATCTCGTCAGATAACCAATGTTCGACGCTATTTATCCAGTGATGTAGTGTAGATAGTATCCATTTCGTTATTTTCTCAGCCAGAATAGAAAGACTTCTAATGAAGAATCATAGAATTTGCCTTGGCGTAGAGGGAAACAATGTTGGATAGCACAAAGTATACCATCTTTTGGTCTTTAATAAAAAAAAAAAAAAGCATCCAGTTCCTATACTGGTTGCCCTCAGTTGTTCGAAAATGTAATTATTTGTATCATTTTATCTAATACTGAAGATACTGACAGGGTTATTGTTGCTTAAGCGAAAATGGGATGAACCCCCCCCCATATATATATATATATATATATATATATATATATATATATATATATCAATTAAGGGAAATAGATCTAATATGAAAAGGGAATACTATTTCTAAATATCTTCTTTTATAAACAAATACACACACACACACACACGCACACACACACACACACACACACACACACACACACACACACACATATATATATATATATATATATATATATATATATATATATATATATATATATATATATAACGTTCATAATTCTGTTTGTCATGTAAAACCTGTGCAAGTAAAAGATTATCATAATTTTACTCTTTAGATATTTTTTTTCACCAGCAATGGCTAATGATTTTTAACAGAAATTTTGGTGAAAGCAAGTCTCCTCAATTCACCTGAACTTTTCCTAGTATTCTATTGCTGTAGTTTGGATGGTCTCCACTCATCCGCCAACTTCCAAGTCCTCCACGGCCTTTAACAATCCTTTAGTTACTGTACGAAAATCACCTATCACAATTTATTATTATTATTATTATTATTATTATTATTATTATTATTATTATTATTATTATTATTCACACCAGCGTAACATGGTGGTCTTTCCTTAGAGCCTGAGGGATAGCAAGTGTCCTATGGTCTCCAAGACACTTATAAGTATTCGGGTCGATTATTATCATTGAATAGTTACTTAAAATAATCATTGCAGATAAATTAAAAAAAATAACACACAGTTTCTATCCCGAAAAAATAATCAACCAATAAGTCAACTTCACCGCCCGTCTGTGGTAAATGATTCCAAGTATATTTATTTCTTTTAAAAATTGGAAGACATTAAAATGAGAGGACAAGTTGAGAGCATCCAGACTACTCTATTATTAAAACCTACTAAAATACTGCGAAGAGTCCTGAAGATTTGAGAAGACTCCCTGTCACTCAAACCTCACAAGAAAACCATTGGCAAACGCCGATGTGAAAAAAAAGAAATTCGGTTGTAAAAAAAAGGGTGGAAAGGTGAAAGGACAACAGTATTTCATTTGTTTTTTCTCTCTTTTCTTTGTTTGTAATATGGAAGAAATCGCATATTTGTATTCTAAGATGAATTATTTTCTTTCACTTTTTCTCAAAATGTAAATGGATTGTCGTAATGAATGTAGTAGAATACAGGAATAGTATAAATTTGTAAAAGTGTGAGGGAAAAAACTTAAGGGGCAACAGTAAAACTAGCAACATAGAATAATGCTCGTTGTCACGTGAGTAACTTTATAAAATAGGAAAAGAAAACAGGGAGACAAATTTCACCCTTAACAAAAAGGACAAAAATGAAAACGGCAGTAATAAATGGATAGAAAACCGAAAGGACACGTTTATTATCTGATTCAACTTCAAGAGAAAAGGTAAATCCAAATTTCGAATTTTCTCTATTTACTTTATGTTTAATATCATTGTATCCTAAAAAAATATTTTCTTTGACTTTGTCTCTAAATTCATCCTAGTGAATGTAATAGAATAATATAAAGTTGTAAAAAAGAAAAGGAAAAGTCTTTAGGGGCCACAGTAATTATTGAAAGATAAAATAATCTTCTTACTAAAGTACAATACTTTCAATCGAAACCACTTATCATTAATATGAACACACATATTATATCCTTAAAGATCAGACGCTTAATCACAATAGAAGGATATCTATAAATAGAAAATATTTTCAAGTACAAAATAATAGTTAAACAAATATAATAGGGAGACGAAAAATTAAAAAAAAATCATCTCTGGAATTTAACTAAGTAAAAGCTTATGAAATTGATAACGAAAGTTTTTTTGAGATCCATTGGTACTTGGTTACGTGAGCGACAGGTGAACAGATTATAAACAACCGATTGGTCTGATAAATCTACAATATACTACCCCTGAAATGGAAAATTAAAACCTAATTTAAGGTAGGACCAAGACTACCTGCTTGGGTGTCATGATCATCAGGTGCTCTCTTGATAGCTAACATGGGGGATCCGTAATCATCTTGCGAATATTTTTTTTCTTTTTTCAGATACGCAAACGTTGAAATAAAATTAAAAAAAGAAAAAACAGAAACATCTACGGAAAAATGGACTAGCGAAGACAGCTAGTTTGTATTTTACGGCTGTATCAAGAGCCACCCCATATAAAGGGGATATGGGAAAAAATGATAGAAATCTGGGAAGAATGCACAAGATTCAAAACAAGAAACCAAAGCCTAGCTGACTAAGCTAGGAAGATTATAAAGATAGTTTATTTTCCTGACCTGAAATGTTAGATATACTCCAACAAGCAAATAGAGAATTCTGCCATCAAGACACGTATGCAATAATCAAGACGGTGAATACCGAAAAAAGAACACTCAAGCCGAATTTTTATGAATAGAAATCGAAACAGCACCCATCCAAACACAGGACAAACACTAACACAAGAAAAAAAATAGATTCACTTTAAAGAGAAAGATTTCTGAAAAGAAAACAACGTGACCAGATGACAGGAACAAACACTGGAAAACAGTTGAAGAAGAAAATGAAAAAAAGGAATTATTAACACACATCCCAAATTACAACTTCACGCAATTAAATGAAATAATCTATGTTGATGTGAAATTAGTCTAAACTAAAATAGGTGTTTCCCGAAAGTAAACGGAAAGAAAATCAAAATATGAATGGTAAATTAGATTGAAAACAAAGAAAAGAAATCTACATCAAGCAAAACTGATCAGAACGAGGATAAACGCTAGGATATGTCGAGATCAGTGGAAAGAACAACACAATTAAAACAAACGATGTAACTCTTGAAAATAAAAGAAAATGTACCGACGAAAAAAAAAAGGAAGTCTAAAATTGTATTCACACAGGATCATGCAATAGAGACAAAAAGGACATTACAAAACAACAACAAAAAATTACCAGCAAGTAGGGGGATTATAAACAAAGAGATACAAAAAAAAAGAAACAGGATTCAAAAATATATTGAACAAAATATGGGAACGGATAGATAGAAAAGACAAATGGAAAACAACATGGAAAAAAAGCTACAAAGACACAAAAAATAGGCTAAGGCGAAAATATACGTCAATTCACTCAGGGCAACTCACAAAAAGGTACTAAATTGGAAAACACCAGGCCATGATGGCATATATTGATTCCTGTTTTAAAAAAAAAAAGAAGCTTTTCCATCCACGAGAAACAGACTATTCAAATAAATAAATGCGTGGAAGAAATAGACATACAGGAATGGATGACCAAAGGAAAGACGACCCTCATCCAAAAATAAGCACTAGATTGAACATCCGCCAACAACTCCAGATGCATAAAATCCTTACTGATAATGTGGAAAATACTAACGGCATAAAGCATATGGAGCTGATTTACAATTCATTTATAAGCTGTGGACTGCTAACCGAAGAATAGAAATGATGCTGCAAGAGAACAAAAATAACTGGAGGGCTACTATAAATAGATCAACGCATCCACAAGGACAGATAAACGAGACAAAAATCTAGCTATGGAAACGATTGTTTATAAAAAGGCATACGACATGTCCCTCAAAAGGTACAGGACATCTGATGATTTCATCAAGTTCATCAGAGAAAAAAAAATAAAGAACTGGTGAGGGAAATCAGAACAAGAGGGAAAACTTGTTGAAGTAAAAATACCAAGAGTTATATTCCAAGGAGATGCTCCATCACCATTCGCTAGAATTGATGCTACCCAATCACATACTTAGAAAATTCACTGGCGTATACAACCATGATAAATCGTAAGAAAATGTGCATGGACGACATCAAAATGCTTGCCAAAAAAGAAACAAATTGGAAACCCAAATAAACGCAGCGATAATATGCTGTCAATATATAGGAATAGAATTTGTTATAGAAAAACTGACATGCTCATAATTAGTAGCATAAAACGACAAAGGATGGAAGGAAACAAACGGAGATGAACGAAAATATTTAAAAAAGAGTATCTCAGGAGAACGAGAAAACTATTCGAAACCAAGTTATATAGCAGAAACCTCATGAAAATAATAAATTCCTGAGCTGTTCTTTTCAAAAGATACTCGGAACTAGTGGAAAAACAGAGATCTTCAAGAAAAGGACCACAAACCAAGAAAACTAATGACGACACATAAAGCCTTACATCCGAGAGATATCATAGGCGAGCTGTATATGTCAAGAAAAGAAGGATTAAGAGGAGTGGACAATATTGATGATAGCGTCGATACATTGATAAGACGACTTGAAAAGAACATAGAAAGACTAATTACAGCGACTTGAAACAACAAAAACAACATATTGATCAAGATAAAAACAATAAATAGAAAACGATAATGAAAGAAAGGAAATTGTATCGATATTTCAACAGCAAACAAGCGAAATCTCAATCGGGAAGATTTGGGCGTAGCTATGAAAGGGAAAATTTAAGTTAGCAATTGAACCTCTTCAAATAGAAAAACAAAGCAGTGCCATGAGAACAAAGGAAAAATAGATAACACACAACAAAATACCAATTGTTGGTTTTGTGGTAATAGAGACGGAATGTTCAATCATATATATAAATGTAGTAAATCAACGCAAAAGAATATAATACTATACACGAAAGCGTAGAGAAAGTGATCTACTAAGAATTGTGAAGATAAGGGGAATTTACCATTTGAATAAGTTGTATATGTACAACCCGGAATCCGTCAGAGAGGATGAGACGCATGAACTACAGTAGGGTTTCGAGATAGAAGTGGATCACCTAATCTCAGCTAGACGACGAGACGAAGTGATAGTCAACAAAATTAGGAGAAATTGCCAAATTGTGAACTTTGGCGTCCCGCGGACCACAGAGAAAAGTTAAAACATGGTTAAAAAACGCATAAATATCTAGACCTTGCTCGTGTAACACAGGACCAAAATGTTGTGTCTGAATGAAAGGAGTCCGCAGATAAAGAAACACTCAAACTCGAAATTTACGGAGGAAAAATATTAGTCGTTTTTATTCACTTGAACTACGACAGGTTGCAGCTCGAAAAGTTCGTTTCATAGCGTTCTTCCTCCCTCCTCTTCTTGTTGGCGACAGCGGGTGCCGTGGTTGCCGGCTTGTTGACACGTTCCCGTCAGTCGTATCGTGGCAGGCTGGGTATGCACGGGTAGGGGTCTCCTGAATATTTGACGCACCTGTTTAGAAACTGCCTTGAACTACTCAAAATCTGGTGACTTGATTTCTTATATAGAGATTTTGAGGATCAAATCGAAGATCCCAGAATGTTCGGTGACACTAGTGAAAATGATAGTGAAATACGTGAAAATTCATGCGTGATTATTTTAAAATCACACCTAAACTCTGCTGGTCATTCTGCCCGCACGCGCTAGGTTCGTGACATTTTCACTGATTGATGACAGCCGATGTGTTCACGCGTTCTCAACGACAGCGCTCATCCGTAATACTACACTAGAGAGACAAAAAAACTTTGGAATATGAAAATGACGGTGGTACCAATTATTGTTGATGCACTTGGAACGATCACAAAAAGATTAATAAAGAAAGTGGAAGACTTAGAAATCAGACGATGAGTAGAGACTATACAGACTACAGTATTAGTAAGATCAGCCAGATTACTGAGAAGAGTCCGCGGGACTTGCGGACACCTGCAATTACAAAAAAAACAGTGAAAAAACATCGCAAACGTTGGTGTAAAAAACTCTAAAAGGAATCTCACTTAAAACATATCAAATTAGTATGTTGTCTTTTTGTAGCCAGCTGAAAGTTTCCTTAACCAAACGGCAATTGGTCACATCTGTTTTGGGGCACAGATAATTAAGAAAATCTGGTTCTGATATAGCCACAATATACTCCCCATGATAAATGACAATTCTAAACAGTACTCTACGTGAGACCCAAACAGCAGGTTTTGGTGCCATGATCAACAGGTGCTCCCTTGATAGCTAAACTGGAGTGAGGTAATGGTATCCTGTGAATGTTGGCTGATCTTTTTCAAATACACAAACATCGAACAAAACAATTACTCAACTTAGAATCTACTGCACTGAAAGTGAACCAGAGAAGATAAAAAAGAAACAGGCACTTTAATGCTATTTTTGGAGTAGTCCTACACAGATATAACATAGAAAAATAATAATAGAGAAATTTGGTGAGTTTGCGAGGTTTAAGACAACAAATAAAAGGCTCACTTACCAAGTTTGGACAATAATTAAGCATTGCTAGTTTTCTGACCTATAAGTATTGGAAATGCAAAAAGAAATATATAGGTAACATGTCAAGATTTAACTACTATAGTAACCGAGTGGCTAAATACAGAAATGCTAGAAACGTCTAACCAAAGACAAATGCTAAATAATAACAACGAAGACGCCACACACCCTAAACAGTGGAATAAACACTAACTTAAGAAAAATCAACGATTGTAGAGATTATGAAGAGAATTATGTACGAGAAGAAAACCACATTGCCTTCTCTCATGAACCAGTTAAATCAGAAACTGAAAGAATAAACGACTTATTAAGAAATATCCCAGCGAGCAACACCGTGGAACTAAACAATCTAATCTGGGCAGGCGCGAAACAAGTCTGTGAAATAGTAGGTTTTCCGCTGAAGAATAAGAATAAAATTGATAACCGAGATAGGAAATGAGGTTAGAAAACCAGATTGGAAATCTCCAATAAGCGAAGATTGTAAATCTGAAGAAAAACATGAGATGTTAGGACAAAGAAGAAAAAGCAACAACACTATAAGAAAAGATAAAAATCGAAGAAATTAAGAAGAAGTCATTTGTGAAAGGGAGAAGACTAAAAAGATACCGAGACGGGACCATACAATCGAGACAAAACATGACCATCCAACACAAGGAAACAAAATTCTAGCAGCAAGAAAAGGAAGAAAGAGTGAAGACAGTTCAGCAACCGAATGCGAAGGAAGAAAAACTATTTTTGAGCAAAGTATTTGAACTCAGGGTTCCAAATAAAAATGCTGAATGGATAAACAGCAAAGAAAATATAGTTACAAATACTTGAGGAAGGCCCTAAAGCAAATAGGCGTATTGATTCACTCAGAGTTACAAACTGGAGGTGTCCAGACCTTAATGGCATGCATGGATTCTGGTTTAAAATGTTCTCTTGGTAAAAGGAAAATCATCCTGATCCTGAAAGATCCTGAAAAAAGAACCGCACCCAGATAATTATAGACCCATAACGTGCCTACCGCTAATGTGGAAAAAACTAACGATACCAATTTGGGAGGAGATTTACTATTTCTTAATAAGCCACAGACTATTCTCTGACAAACAGAAGGGACTCCACAAAGATCCTGAGGGATAGGGGAACTCCTACATATTGATCAACACATTCACAACGAGAGTAAAACGAGAGAAAACTTTGGTTATGGCGTGGATTGATTATAAAAAAGTTTAGAATATATTCCCCAATGCTTGTTAATACACTGTCACAAAATGTACAAGATGTCAGGATAAGACATAAAGTTTATTGAGTAGGGCCAGGATACCTAGAAAATGGAATTAACAGCAGGTGATAAGAGTTTTGCTGAGGTAAAAATTAACAGAAGAATATTCCAGGGCGATGCACTATCACCGTTGCTTTTTTTAGTAGTGATAATGCCACTTAGTTACATACTCACGCGGACACAAACTTAGAAAATTGAAAGAAAGTCACCTAATGTACACGGACGATATCAAATTGTTTTATAACAACGAAAAATAATTGGAAACTCTTATACACGCATAGCGAATACACAGTCAGGACATTGGAATGGAATTTAGCATAGACAAAATTGCCGTGCTAATAATCGTAAATGAAAACGACAAATGACGGAGGGAATAGAACAAGCAAATCAAGATAAAATTAGAAAGCTTGGACAAAAAGAAACTTACAAATATTTGGGAGTATTGTAAGTGGACACTATCAAACAAGTGCAGATGAAAGAAGATATTGAAAAAGCGTATGTCAGGAGAACGAAAAAGCTACACGAAACCAAATTATATAACATGAATCTAATCAAAGGAATAAACACCCGGGCTGCATCCCTTGTAAGATACTTGGGGCCATCTGTAAAGTTGACCTGAGTGTATCTTAAACAAACGGACAAGAAAACAAGGAAACCAATGACATTGCATATCGTTTTACATCCCAGAGACGACACAGACTGACAGTATAAGTTAAAGAAGGAAGAGGATACTTACCTGCATGGATGTATTGATACAAAGACTTGAAGGCAACATACATGTACTCGGAAGAAAACCATTTACACCCATCGAACACAATACAGACAACACAATCCACATAATAGAGATAACCAGAAAATAAAAATGGGAAAGGGAACAGTTATATGGACACTTGAAATAACAAACAAATGAAATCTCACACAAGAAAACTCAGACATCACTGAGAAATAGACAACTGAAGAGAGAAACAGAATCCCTTCCGATAGGAATATAAAATAACTGCATAAGAACCAAACATATCATAGTAAGAATAAATGAATGTTGCAGTATAACAAATGTAGACGAAAGCTCGCAATCACTTTAAAAGCGAATTCAGTATTTTTAGCACAAAATAGTACAAGAGTAGACACAACTGGATGGACAAAATGATCAACAGGGAATTTTACAAGAAATTGAAATTTGATCATAAGAACAAATGATATATACACTACTCAGAAACCGTCTTGGAGAATTAGATGTATTTATTTCTTAGGGATTCTGAGATAGAAGCGGATAACCTATTCTAGGCCAGACGACCCAACCCAACGATTGTCAACTAAAATATAGAACATGCTGATTGCGGACTTTGCTGTTCCAGCTGACCACAGGATAAAACCGAAACAAAGTGAAAAGAGGATAAGCGCCTGGATCTTGCAGGAAAACTGAAAAAATAAACCCTGGGGCATGAAAGTCAGGCTGATACCAATTGCCCTTGGTGTGCTTTATACTGTCACCAAAGATTATTAATAGGACTTGAGGAGTTTGAAATAAGAGGATGAGTGGAAACCATTATAACGACAGGATTATTAGAATCGGCCAGAATACATTCAAGGATCCTGGAAACTAGAGGTGACTTGCTGTCATTCAAATTCCAGTAGAAGTCCATCAGTTAAGGCTGATCTGAAAAAAACTCTCAAAAGATTATTAACAATTATAATGATACTAATAAAACTGTGAATGCAGCAAATTAGCACAGAAAGAGTAAGCGAATGCAGCAAATATGCACAGAAATACAATATGATCCACTGGGAATTGAGCAAGTAATTTAGATTTGACCATACAAACAAATGCTATATGTTCAACCCAACACCTATCCAGGAGAATCAGACATCCAAACTCTTATGGGATTGTGACATAAAAAAAACAGATCACCCAGTCTCTTCCAGTCTATAACAGTGCAGATTTGGGTTACGAAATCTAACCTAATTGAATTAAAAAAATGATATTCGGCGTGTATTTTAGAAGAATAACTATAGTACATTGAGGCAGTATGTTCATAAATCTAGTATAAATGTTGTTTTTTTTTTTATTATTTGAAATTTATAGAAACTCGATTATAATTAATAGAACGATATAATGTTTTTTTTCTAAAAAGCCAGAAATATTGTTTATCTTTTGCTAGCGGAAAAAGAAAACAAAAACATATGAAATTGTTTTTCTAACAAGAGAAAGAAAGAAAGAAAAAAGAAAGAAAAGCTAATATCTATCGTCACCGAGGAGACAGGTAGTCAAAACAATCATCAGCAGGAAATAGGGTCACAAAAAGGCCAGCCATGTGCACCTCGGCTTGTTATATGGGAAAAATCAAACTTTGGGAAATGAAAATCTTTGGTTTAATTTTAGAAGTGAGTAATCTGCTGGACATCACATATGAATTGCATGATGAGAGAGACTCCCCCTTGCAGAGAGAAGGGCTCTGAGAGACCTCATGATAATAAGAGGGAGGCAAAACCCCATTGTAACAGTCGTAGCTGAATTTGTATGGAGGCAGCCAACTTCCCCCTCAGGTGGCAGGCATAAGGATCCACTGTTGGGGTAGCAGAGACCAATAGAAAATGGAATTAGTAACTGAAGATTAATGGGCGTGAAGGTTGTTGATGAAATACGCGCACTTGAGATGGGAGAAACAATTATATAAACTCATTTTTTTCCGAAAAGTGACACTTGTGGAGTTGATATCAAAGCAGATTCAACAAGCCGCAAAGCAGGAAGAAGCTCTTGTAAAAAGAGCCTTGCACCAGATACAGAGATAACAAAAATTTCTCACATCTATGTTGTTCCAACATGCTGAAGATAAGAATTAACGTAACGCAATGAGAACAATTAGTGAGGAGGCTAACCGTGGACTAAGACTGACCGCCTCAAAATAAAGGCTAGATTCTGAGACATCCTGCTTCGTATTTACAGGGAAATGGGACATCGAGAGAACAACATTCTTAACAGTTAATTGTTTTTTTTTCTGAATAAAGAAATAGTTATTTTATTTTTAAACATGTGTTTGACGTTCTCTGGACTTAAACTTCAATTTTTTTTCGAATTATCAACCAGTTGGGTTTTTCGATTCCAGCCTAAAAGGTGGATTCAATTGTCTGAATCAAAAAATACAAAGCGTAGGAAGACGACCGATTCAGGTGAGATTTGATCTTCCACCTGGGAATGCCAGATGACGTTGCTCGAGTGAGCAACTGGGTGACAAGACGACCAGACCTTATAACAATCAACAAAAACAGAGACTTGCAAAACTGTGAACATTGCTGTCCAAGCTAACCACAAAGTAAAATTCAAAGAAAGTGAAAAGATGGAAAAAGAGCTCGAAATTAGGAAGTTAGGAAATTGAAAAAAAAATGTAGAACATGTAAGTGATTTTATACCAATTGTAATCGATACTCTTGGCACAGTCACCGAAAGATTAAGAAAGGGACTAGAGGACTTGGACTTAAGAGGACGAATGGAAACCATCCATACTACTTCATATATGAGATCGGCCAGAATACTGAGAAGAGTCCTGGAAAATCGAGGAGACTTGTTATCACTCAAACTTCAGTGAAAGACCATCAGCTAAAGCTGATGTGAAAAACTCACATAGAGTAAATTATAAAATAAGAACTCGTACGATCAACTCATTTAGCATTGGCTAATTTTGTTTGGACAAGCAGGCGAGTATCTAATGTTTGATCATAAACTTCTTTAGAAACATGTGCAACATGGGTCATTAATCTACCAATATACACCATTATAATCCTCTCAGATTCATCCCACAAGGCAAACCGTAATATTTTCAAAAAATACACTAGTAAGGGAGAATTACAGAATTCATCACTTTCACGATAAATTCTTTTTAGCATTCCTCTTCAAATTTTTCATACTAATATTTTTTTTCTTTTCCGCAAGGGTATAAATCTATATGACTGTTTACGATATTTTCCTATCCCTTTATATATATATATATATATATATATATATATATAAGTTTATTTTTGACTAGCTTCCTCGTCAGTTTTTTATTGCTCATATAACATCAAGTGTATACACAAAAGAGGTAAATATTCCTGGTCATTAATCTGTCGTTGGTCATTTTTCAAATCATCCTCTTTCTCTCTTGAAAGAATCAACAACGGTTGTACAAAAGGAACAAAACAATATATAATGCCTGAAGAACAATGAAGCAAAAACAAAGTTAAGGTAATTGGAATCATGGGTACGTTATGTTGTCTTCACTAGAAAGTCAAAAGTGTCTCAGTAATAATTTCTGAATGCCAGACCACTGACCTCCGACCTTTTTTGTAAATGATGTCTGAATAGTTAGACTTTACAATGATGCATTTTTTAAGAGACTCGTGCATTCTAATAGTGCATTTCTAGACAGAATAGAACATTTATAAACAGACATATATTCCAGTATTCAAATGTTAGAATAAATCTAAGTTCTAGACAAAGTTCTCATAATTTATGAAGTTTTTAATAGCCGCGTGTTCAAAGTACTGCCGTTTAAAAACATATCATCTTATTGATTGCTTAGTGATGCTAAGGCTATATGCATGAGGGACCTAGTTAAAATTGTAAGCTCAGCTTGACTTAGACTAGATGCATAAGTAACCTAGTCTGTTTTCGTTTGTTTATCTTATCTTAATCCTCATATAAAAGGGATATAGCGAGAAAATGCTATGAGTTTAGTTCGTATGAATTAGGTAGGAACCTAATTCAAATTATGTGTTCAGCTTAGTTAAGGCTATATAAATGCGATACTCAGTTAAAATTATACGCTTTGATAAGCTGAGATCAGATGTACAAGGTACCTGATGAAGGTAATATCCTAAGTTTAGCATAGGACAGACGCTTGAGAAGCATAGGGAACCTTATTTGCTTAGTTTAGCTTAGGACTAATCTACAATGAACCTAAGGAAGATGACTAGCTCAGACAAGATACAGTTGGAACTCATTAAAAAGTATTTCTCTAACTTTGGTCAGTTGTATTAGGAACCAATTAAAATACTTTTCTTTTCAATGGAAAGTAGTGAACATTATATACGAAGAGCAAATTAAAAAGTGGTTTGTTTAATTTATCAAAGGCCAGAGATATAGATAATCTAGGAAAACATGTTTTGTTTAGCTTAGCTTAGGTCAGATTTATTTCTTCTTTAAATAAATGGTCACCCACATATTTCCTTACCTTAGATTGTTGCTTAAGATCGGATTAACTGGGAAGGTTATAAAATCAATCCCAGAATTATCATTTTCTAGTTTAACTCACTAAATCTTACATTGTGTGATAAGAATCTAAAAATAAATTGGATCGAACTTACAACAAAGTTTTAATTGATTACTGAGTGAATAGTTTTAAACATTAGATTATGATCTGCCACTAAATTATTCAATCTTTCTTTTCTCTGGTACACAGGCCCCTCTCCTCTCTCTCTCTCCCTCTCCCCCTCTCTCTCTCTCTCTATATATATATATATATATACATATATATTAGCCCCTTTTTAATGGTCGCCCACGTATGTATTGAATAGGCAAATCTCTACTTAACATCGGTAGTCTTTTGGGAACCAATGAGTTAAAACTGGCGTTAGTCTTTCGTTATTTATTTTTTTTTGCCATAATAGGCCGAGATTAATACATGCCGATATTTTACCCAACGTTCCACCTTGTAAATGCAGGTTTAAGAAATATTTTATGGATTGAGTCGATATCGTTTGAAGAAAAACAGGCGGAAGACTGTAAACAAAATAAAGTTCGAGGAAGTCCGGCTTTAAAGGATATTAGCATGTAATCCCTTTATCTTAGTCAGTAGCATTTCCTGCAATCTGGTGTAGCTCCTATATATAATAAGAAAAAAAGCATAAACTAAAAAAAAATGCTGTTTCATTCCAGTGTCCAGATTAAGATTTTAAACTGACTTCTTGACCGTTACAAGCGGAAAAAACGGTAATGATCTGGTTTCTAAAGAAAAGCCTTGGCTTAACTGAAAACCTAACAAAGACATGAGCCCTGAACGATATGCCTGAAAACATTCTAAAATAACTACGCGATTCATTGCTTGAGCTGATATATTGGGGAATATTTTCTTTGGCTTCAAGTTAAATGCACAAGAATAATTGTAGATTTCCCACTATTTATTTGTTAATCTGCCTTTTATCTGCATAGAACTTAGATATCATGCGTTTGTTTGTATAAAAACAAATCTATCTCGATCTATCAGTTCTATATATCTATTTCTTCCTCTGTCTTTATCTTTGCCTATCTCTCTCTGAGGCTATATATGTATTTCCGATTCTCTCTCTCTATCTATCTATCTATCTCTCTCTCTCTGTCTCTCTCTGTCAGTCTGTAACTCTCTTTCTCCATCTATCTATTTATCTATATGTGTATGTGCATGAATTGTGGGTGCACACACACACACACACACACACACACACACACACACACACACACACATGTGTATATATATATATATATATGAATGTGTGAGTGTGTGTGTGTGTTAAATTTTAATATTTTCTTAAATCCTATTTTACATATCTATTCAGATATCTTTACTGTGGTATCGTTCAAACTCCAGTCGCACTATTACGTTCGCTTTCGAAAAAATACCCCTGGGTATCAACCTCTTTTTCCTCCCGGCCATAGGTTAAATAGTACCATTAATGTTCTTCTAGAGCAATAGCTTTCGCATTAAATAACCCAAGAAGAATGATATGCCATTAAGCAACAGAAAAAACAAAATCAGATATTTTTTCTTTATACAGAAAAATGAAAATTCCTAATCTTCCAGCTTCCATTTCATTTCCTCATTACACCTCTCCACCAAACCATCTATCAACTAATCGATCAATCTTTTTTATCTCTTCGATTTAAGTCCATGCTGGTATGGATACATACGTAAAGCATACACATACACAAATGCCTATGTGTTTGTGTAAAGAAACAATTAAATAGATAAATTTTAAACTGAATTAAACAGAACCAAACTTCTCTCTCTCTCTCTCTATCTATCTCTCCCTCTCTCTCTCTCTCTCTCTCTATCTATCTATCTATCTATCTATCTATCTGCATACCCACACATGCATTCAAACTTTACGCTCAAATTCACAAACACAAATACATACACATACACAGGCTACCTGATAGTTAAATGAGGGCGGATCAGTGATAAATGAAAAAAAACTGGGATGCAAACACTCACACACTGATAGACGCAGAATAAATACTTGTAAATATACAAGGAAGAAGTATTTATAGAGTCCAAAGGTTTTCACGGACAATTAACTCTAATGGGGCATTCTAGGTCACAAATCTTGGAATCTCAACCCTATAAAAACAATCACCACTACAAAAGCCAAAAGGATTGCCCTAACAATTATGAACCTCCTAAAGAAGACTCTAAAGTATGAAACACGTGTAGAGGAAAGTTATAAAAAATAAAATCTAAAAGACTAAGTTCGCTTGTGGACGTATTCATTTTATAATATATATATATATATATATTTATATATATATATATATATATATATATATATAGGTGTGTGTGTGTGTGTGTGTGTGTGTGTGTGTGTACAAGCGCTTGTGTATAAGTGCACGCGCGTGCGTGTGTATTTTGTACCCATATATATATATATATATATATATATATAAAATGTAATTATAAAAAAAGTGTATATATATATATATATATATATGTGTGTGTGTGTGTGTGTTGTATTTACTTTATATACTTTATGTTACACTGCGCAGTTGAATGCATCGTAATAATACCTATTTTCTATGGGTTTATTTATTTATGGAGATACACGGCAAAAAATGATACGAAATACACATAAGTGTGAGGGCAAAATTGATTGTTATTTTCCCTTACTCTGATCCGAGGCAAAAAATAGCTGTGTTAGTCTATGGAGTAATATTAATTCCTGTAGAGAGCAAAAACAGGCTTTTCTCATGCAATATCTCTACAGACACCGTTTATCTTAGAGTATGGCATTTCAGCGCCAAGAAGTAACCCCATCAAATCTAAAAGAAACATCCAGATGGACAAAAGTAATATAAATTAGGAAAAAAGAGAGCTGAAGTGAATGTATCATTTAATGACGTGCGTCTGAAAATAGTTTAACTGTGAAAAAATGTAGGAAGATACCCTGAATAAACTGTCTGCAGTGATAGGGAAATGTCTTTTTTTTTCTTTTATTTCAGTGAGAAAATACAGACCGAATTTGTGTTAGATTCAACGAGAAGTTTGCTTGTAGAATGTATTTTTCCTGACTTACAAAAAGAGTTAAATACTGATTCTTCACCGTCTGTATATTTGAACAATTTACAGCGATTTTTATATTTTTATTGCAGCTATATTTTAGAGAAAACACGCGATATTTTGTGGCATTTATTACCGGGAAACGTCTATACGTCCAAAGTTAGCATTTTCATGACTCCTAGTAATGTAAACTAATGCATTCTGGTTGTAAAGATTTGCTTTTTTTAAATAATATTTTGTCCTGCAAAATTATATTGGGGGACAGATAATACGTATATTTGTAATATAAAGAAAAACAAACAAACAAACAAACGAACAAACAATATATATATATATATATATATATATATATATATATATTTAATAATCATTGACAATTTTTGCTGTTAGATTTTTTTTGTTTAACATCTTTTCTTGAATAAGAAATAGTCTAAATTAAAGGCGATCTTATCTAGCGTAATAATTGACACTCAATCGTATACAGTCCGGAGCGGGTGGATTAGATAAACGCATGCGTAAAGATATTCATATACATATCTCTTTACACCCACCCATATATATATATATATATATATATAAACCAAATACACCATAGAAGACAGGAATACTCACACAAATTTTAGTCCATATTTTGTAGCATTTATTGTAAGAAAACATTTAAAAGATTTTGGAGTCATACACATGAACAATAGAAATCTTGAACGAAAAAAAAATAACTTTAACTTAGTAGACTGGAGTCTTAAAATAAACTTGATGTTGATAAAAATTCCTACAGCCTCGATGGAACCACAGTCACTTGAACCAATATTGGTACATCTACTCATCGAAGCCAACAGCAACGGGAGGGGCATCAACATATAACGTCACGTGCACCTGAAATCCTTTAACTAAAGAATCAATCCAGCACATAGAAATAGAGAGAAGGTACCAATTGTTTTCGTAAAAGGTTTGGGTAAATAATTGGTATGAATGAATAAAATAGTATTCTTTTGTTTTAGTGATCTAACCAAAGTAGCAGAATAAAGGCATAGAATAGAAAAACATTTGTAATCATATGAAAAATTGTATTACATCACTCTCTAGGATGATGGACTGGTTATATATATATATATATATATATATATATATATATATATATATATATATATATATATATATATATATATACTTTAAGAAAAACAACAAACCGGTCACTTTAGAATTATAAATAGCAATTCTATTATTTTAACGCTTGAAAAAATCCAAAATGATACAATTTGTATTTGTATTTTAAAAAATATGACAGAAACTGATGATCTTGTAAGGACAACCTTGCACGAGTATTTCTGTCTCTGTCTCTGTCTGTCTGTCTGTCTGTCTGTCTCTCTCTCTCTCTCTCACTCTCTCTCTCCACACACACACATATATATATATATATATATATGGTGGGGGAAAGAGTGATGGTGCAAAACATTTTAAGAAATTTGAAACATAAAATATTTTTCTACTCACGAAGGAAAACTAATTTCTTGGAGTGGTTGAGAGACATATTTGAAATGTTCAGAGTAATGTAGTGGGACTAGCCACGCTAAAGAATTCTGATACACTGAATCAGCGTGTCTCTGAATGACTATATATATATATATATATATATATATATATATATATATATATATATATATATATATATATATATGCACGTGTATATATAGGAAGACACTATTTATGTATATCTATATACACCAAAGAATACGTTTTTATTTCTTTTATCTCTTTAGTGTCAAGGAGTGAGAGCAATCATTTTTAATATAATTTTTTAAATAACTCATCTGTCATCAAATAGATATTTCCTTAATCAAGAGCAATGATAAACTGTGTATACTAAGCGAAACCTCTCATTTAATTTAATAGAAGGAGGTTCGATGAGAATTTCATACGCTAACAAGTTCATAAAATGACGTCATATTTGCCATTGATGTCTTTTCTACCTACTCGATTCTGGTAATGCAACACCGACGAAAGAAGTGATAACCTCAAGGTTGATTATTTTAATAAATAATCATGATTTAAAGATACTCCATGAGAGTATCTTTGTCAGCGTACCAATATTTCTGCAGACCTTCGTATATATATATATATATATATATATATATATATATATATATATATATATATATATATAAGCTGAACAAAAGGAATAAGACTCCGAGTGTTATTCCTTTTGTGTTTTTTTTTTCTTCCTGTTCTCATCTAGTTTTGAACTCATATCAACCTCAGAAGAAATAATTATATTCCTTCGACGAAGGGATTCTTATTGGTTGAAATAAGAACATCGGGGTCAGGCATGGTTTTGGAGCCAAAACGTTATTACAACGAAGCCCTAAGTTACCTCACAGAATCTTGCGCATCCACTAGATGTTGTAACTTTTTCGTCTTATTGTGGGAAGCCCAGCTCAAAATAGTGTCACGTTGTACAAATATTTGGTATTTTGTTCTTGCTGGTTTTGTTGTGGGCTATTTGAAGCCAATATCATCGTTTTAGAAGGAGAGTAGAAATATCAAGACCATAGACAGGGTATAAGAAGTTCATATATTTCCCAAGGGTGTTAGACAAAAGGTGAAGTAATTACCTGACCTGGGTTCGAACTTGCTTAATAGAAAGTTAAAGTTTAGTAGCTTAGCAACAACGCTACAGCAGTATCTTATTCAACTTTTGGTGTATCGATACTTTTCCATAAAATGTAAAATATCAAATTACTGGGTGATAATTACGAGACACCGAAAGCTGTATATAATTTTAGTTAAACCGTTACCTTATTAACTTTACTTATAATCCGATGACGAGATGACAACAGCATATATATATATATATATATATATATATATATATATGAGATTTGTTAGTTGATTGGTTGGGTTTCGTCGCATATCAAACCTTGTAGATTATTTAATTCCACACCCTATATATATATATATATATATATATATATATATATATATATATATATATATATATTAAACAATGAGGCTGACACCAACTATAATGAACGTGTCGTATGTTTTTGTTCTTGTAAAGAAGAAAAAAATCTAGGCATATGTCGCTCTTCGGTGTAATGTATTGTAATGTAGTAAGTTAATATGAAATAATTCATTTATTATAGAATTTAATACCAGGGCTATATATATATATATATATATATATATATATATATATATATATATATATATATATAATTTTATTTCTTAGATTTTTTTTTACTATGTGCTTGTTTCCCAAGCAGTTTACGCACGAAGAGTTACCTATAGTAATTGGGAAAGTCATGATACGTTGAGCATTGCTTATTTCCGTGTGTGATTTGAAAGCCTTCCAGATGATCAAGAAACGTAGTCCAATTAGAGAAGATAAACTTTACCCGTTGGAACTAAGCAATAACTCCTTGAAAATAACATTTTTGTTTAGTGCGAAAAGTGGCTTTTGAGTTCTTCACAGCCTCGTAACCAGATGCTAACTGAAATTCTGTTCAGATTTCAAGAACCTCTGTTATTCGGCAAAATCAGAATGGTTGTGCACCAAGTCAAAAAGTTAAATCTGGTAAAAACATTCACAAACAATAGCACGATTTTTTATCCAATATGCAAGGACATTTTTTAAAAAAAAAGCACAATGCATCACTTTTTTTCAGATTTGTTCAATTAATCGAAAGTATGCAAAATTCAGAATAGGCTATTGCAGAAATATTTTAATCAAGAAAAAATATTTAATTTCTGGCTATTCAAGCAAACTGCTCCAGGCTTGAAAAGAAGTCAGTCTTTGCTGAGATGGGTGAACTATGATAAATATCCTGAAAAATGTGTGATGCGTACGGAGAAGCATGCTTTAGTCTGGAAATGTTTACAATGGTTTCGCCACCATGAGCTTAATTGAAAAGACTGTTCAAGGAAGGGAAACTCGTTGACCCTTTCCTAAAAAATGTCCTGGGTACACCGTTAATAATTGATATATACTGACAGTTTTCTGGGACATAAAAGGACCAATTCCGATTGATTTCCTTGAGACAGCTACAAGTATAAACAGAAATTCCTATTGCAGACTCATGATGTAAAATTCACCTTATTTCTTGAATGATCCTCGTATATTTAGCAAGATATAACTATTATCGAGTGGAGGCTATAAAAATAGCATTGTTTTGCACAGTTGTAAAAATGTTGGCGCCTTTAATATTTGTAGAAGAATAAAGTTATCTCCTCCATGCATTATACCAGGGATTCCAATCTGGTAGTAAATGCTGATATAATTGCGGGCTTGAAATATTTAGCATTTGCTATCATTCTTGCAAATGTAATGGATGTAAAAACTATATACACAAGTTAAAAAAAATGTTATTGCCAGGGCAAATTAAAGAGAAAAGGGAATACGTAATGATATGAGCTACAAAAAAAGTGATTGAAAATAGGTTCACTGAACGTGGGCATTAAACTCTTTCGGAAATTCCTCACCAAGAGTATGCCATTTTGTGGGATATTGTTATTATTGAGAAGATTTTCTTTCTTTTCAGCCGCGTGGAATTATTAGTCACGACTGTATATATAGAAATACACTTTAAGCTAGTATGCAATACACTATTGTGTAGCGTTGTGTACAATGTCCGCTGGCTACAGACATCCCAGTCTCAGGGGATGCGAAAAGCTTCTTGCTTCTAAAAAATGCTTTGAGTTAAGAGGATAAGGTTTTATTTCTTTTTAGTTTTTACGTATATCTTTGTCGCCATGTAACGGTTATAAGTTGTTATGATTTGACAGATTAGTAATGTAATCTCACAAAAGATTTTCAAGTGAAACAACATATATTGTAGTGCATAATAGAAAAGATATTATCCGTCTTCCGATGACTTAACGTTTAAAGAAAAAAATGTATAGAATGTAAGAAACTTCTAATGACTTATATGACTAAAATAAGGAAAGTAAACATGGAAGAAATACAAAAAAATATTTGGGACCCTAAAGATTTTGGAGTTGATAAAAGCAGAAAACGTAACGGAAATAAATCCATATATTTTAAGCCTGAAAATATATTTATCATAGTTCCTAAATGCAGTCCATGGATGAGAGGAATGAAATCATGTGACTATAAGTAAAACTTTTACTCAGTTGATAAAATTATCTTAGACTTCAAAAGAAAAGGGAAAGAAGAAAAGTGTTCCGGTATATAACATTGACCCGACTTTGCAATGAAAACCATAGAGAAACTATTAGAAAATAAATAATATTCATGACGGCAACAGCTTGACAGCTAAAACAAATTTTAATCAAGTCAAACATTATGTAAAAATAAATATGTCAATACAGAACTCACGAAAAAAAAAACGAAAGAAAAAGCTGGGTTGAATTATCGAAATCATTTGTCGAAACATGAAAAGATTTATAATGCGGTACGGTCTCAAGAAAATGAGAAATTATCCGTAAGAAGAAAAATCATATTGTATATATAGTACGATGGAGGTTGAAAATTTAATAAGTATATTATATTTTGGAGAAAAAAGTAGAATTTTTTTTTTTCAATTTTTTTCAATAAATTACAAAATGTGCGGCATTGGTTTACCGTAAACATCTATCTTAATCTTACAGAAATATGTAAATCGGAAAAATGTAAATCAAGCAGACTTGTCTGTCAAAAATTTGCAGGATGTAAAGAATCATCATCATCATCATTATCATCATGTCCTTGATATGATCCTAAACAATCTGATGGTAAGGCTCCAGTAATCCTGGACATCTGGGAAATACGGACTACCTCTTTATTGCCATTGCTCCCAGATGCACTTTGGTCGGGAGTGGTAGCACCGGATAGGGTCCTCTCTAGCGTTGTAACAGAACTAGCCCATGTACTTACGCTAAACTGAACTGTTTAAAATAGAATTGTTTTTGGCATTGAACTTGCGTACTTTTGCTAAATTGAATTGTAGTACTGTTTTTGACATTGCAATAGTGTATTAATGCCAAACTGAATTTTTTGAAATAGAACTGTTTATATATATATATATATATATATATATATATATATATATATATATATATATATATATATATATATATATATAAAGGGATGACGCCTAAATAACCTACAATGGTTGATGTGAGATAGAACTAAACCATACCAAACCTAAGTTATATGGTTTCAAATGTTCTTGTACATACTAGTAATATTCAAACATATCTCTTTGACTGATACAAGTATATTTAGATAATACTTTAATAGAATTTTAAAAAAAATATATTTTTTACTATGTTTATCTGGCAGTTTTATCGATTTTTCCTTGTAATCTGAATTTTTTCATGTATACTTTTAGTTCCTGTACTTAGCGGCAGGCATTCGAGTGGGTTATCGCTTCGATCGTCTTCTGTTCAGTTACTCCAGTATTTAGAATGTACTTGTAGTTTACGGTTATCATAGTAGGGAATATACACCGTGACATATGTTCAAAACCTGGACGAGGCTGTTTGCATTTTATCACATAGGACTAATATGATTTGGAAGGTTTTTCTTCGAACTGTTCTCCATCTAGCGATGTGTAAATAGTAGGAAGAATTAAAACTCCGAATTCAAACCTACAAAACACAACAACATCGAACTTGAGCCACATCCTGCTTGTGCTGTATGTTTGACCAAACAGACACTCATCTATTCAATGAACAAAATATCGATTAAAATAAATGAAAATTAAAAAATATAACAGCCTGTTGATTGTCTTCCATAACTAAAGCATATAAACAGGCTTTAGATATTCAGGAGACTTTTTGTTTGAATTTATACCTCTAAATATCTCACAAGTACGAGTCATTATCCGATAAAATTAAACGCATTTTTTCCAAGCAGTGATCGTGTCAATTCTATTATATAGATGCACCACATAGACGCTGACTTAGCGTATTGAGAAAAAATCTTGACGGCATCTGCAGAAGAATGCTACGAGCTATACTAAACGAATCATGGAAGCTAAATCTCATCACAAGGCAGCTGTACGGCCACCTACCTCCCATCACTGCAGCCATTAAAATGACTGGGGAAAGACATGTGAGACATTGCTTTAGAAGTAAGGGCGTAATCATTAGTTGTGTTCTCCTGTTGACCCTTTCACATTAGAACTAATCAACAACAGCTATTTAAAGATACAGGATGTAGTCTCGAAGATCTACCGGAAGTCATAGATGATAAACATAAATGGCGAGAGAGAGAGAGAGAGAGAGAGGGTCAGGGAAAAATGCTAGCAGCAGGAAATTATGATGAAAATGATACTTCACAAGAAGTTTATGGGTTTTAAAATCTGAAGACGAGGCCATTCCTTCCCACACCAAAAATGAAAAGATCTATTTTTACATGAAGTAAAAAACACACACGCATTAAATACCTCCAGTGTGATATAGACTGAATTCGATAAATTCTTAAATTCTTTTAATTCTAAAGAAATTTAGGTATAATTTCATAGAAAATGGAAGATATACGTTTCATGAAAAATGTTAGTTAATAATTATAATAATTACAAACGATTTCGTAAAAAAATGTCTTTATGCAGAATTTAAAAATATCAAAAAATATATGAAGTTGTGGAATTCTCTTGGAATGTTTTTATTGGTAGCATTAAATAATATACAAAGTCTTTGTAGCATGGACTGCTCATTTCAGAAAATCTGCAAAACGCACGTGTATATCGTGGACAGGCGGTTTGGCAACAAAATGGAACGAATTATTTTTTGGCTCTGAAGGCTTTGTTTTCGGCGTAAGAAGAATTGTTTTATTATTATTTTATTAGATTTTCATGTTGGTCTTTTCAATTTTTTATTTACGTATTTCATTCCTTCATTGATCCTAACTAGTAAATATAAAGTTAGGGGATGAAATAAACTTTTCATCAGCTGGCTAGAATGGTCGGAGTTTTTTACTCTGAGAGTCCAATTTGAGGAGGTTTGAAATTCATTGTATTAGTCAACATTTATGGGATGACGTAGTGTCCGTAGAGTGGTAACTTGCGACATCTTAGTAAGCGAATTCAAACTCCAGGAAACCTAATAAGTTTACTTTTAGTTTAATACCTTGAGAAAAGTATGAACCCCCTTATCATCATCATCATGTCGCGCCGCCTGCGTGGATATCCCTGACCGTCTCTCGCCATTTCTCCCTATCATTCATCGCCTCCGGCAGGTCTTCAGGGTTACATCCCGTGTCCTCACACAGCTGCTGTATGTAGGTTCGTGCTGGTCGTCCCACTCTTGCACATCCATGTGCGGGGGTCCACAGGAGTACGTCGCTTATGAGCTCGTCCTTGCTTCTCCAGCAGTGTCCTGCGTGTCTGGTTCGTCGAACTTGTATAGTTTTTGTGATGGGGGGCAAGTGTCCGTATAGTTGGAGTCTCGTGGGGTGTTGTCGCCAGGACTTGTTTAATACTGCTCTCAACATTCTTGTATAATTTCCGTCCAGCCTCCTTTCCAGCCGCTTCGTAAGCGTCCATGTGGTGCATCCATATAGCAGTATCGACACAACCGCTGCCTGGAAGAAACTGCGTTTCATTTTATCAGTTAGGTCCGACTTCCATATGATCGAGAGCCTATCGATAGCTGTCCATGCCTTCGTCAGTCGTGTGTCGATGTCTTTCTCGGTTGATGAGACGCTGCTTCCTAGGTAAGTGAATTTGTCGACTAGTTTCAGAGGGGCTCCGTCTAGTGTGACAATGTTGCCCGTTTGGTTGTAACACATATATTCGGTTTTGTTTGCATTGACATGGAGGCCAATGCCAGCTGCGGCTCGTTCCAGACAATGCAGTAGTGTCTCTGCTTGATTAGGCGTATTCGCTAGTAACGCCAAGTCATCAGCGTAGTCGGCGGTACCCCGCAAAAACAATCACGGACACAATCATGAACCCCCTTATAACCGAAGCTATTGGTTGAGTAGTATCAATGATTTACTTTTACAAGGGTGGCTTTGGCGTTAAATAACCAACGGAGGTTATTATGCCATTAAGCAAAGAAACAAACCAAAATATTTATGTGGTTGTCTGGATATTAAAAAAAATCAATCACTGATATATTATTGTAAAATCAATATAGAATTGTCTCCTAGTTATTAAGGGGAATACCCACAGAGTCTATTTAAATTCCTGGACTGTGGGCTCGAAGTAAGTGAATTGCAATACTATTACGCTTAGTTTTCTCCTAATACTCTTAAGAAAGGCATTTAGCTTCTTATCTTACGGGTTGAATTGTATTACGTTGAAATTAAGCAATCCACGCTGTTAAGCTGTTAAACAAGGAAACCAAAATAAATGCAATGAAGTCAGTGGGCTGATATGGCACCAAAGAAACAAAATTATTGTTTTTGGTGTCGAAAGTTGAACTTTTGATGAAAATGGTATTATGTGAAACTTTGATTTTTTATATTTTATTTTCGTATTTTAGAATATATTTATTTTTTATTTATGTACTTTTTACATTTACAAGGATGACTCAAAATTTCAACATGATTTCGGTTACACGATTTGGTAGTTTGGTTAGTTGCTTTACGGCATATTCCCTTTTCGGGTCATTTAATGTCAAATTAATTAATTTGGATAAAAGTTTCAAACAATTCAGTTTAGTATAATTACAGTTTTCTTTACACAGTTAAATGTTCAAACAGTTCGATTTTAAACAATTCAGGTAAGCATAAGTACAGTTTTTTTTTGTTTGTTCAGAGTTGAATGGAAAAAAAACAGGTACTTTTGAATTATTCAGTTTTACGTAATTTCAGTTCCGTTTTCTTTTACCCGTAGATAGGACCCTATCAGATGCTACCACTGCAAGCTAAAATAGACCTAGAAGTATTGGGAATTACAGGGTACTCCGCATTCCCCAAAGATCCAGATTTACTCGATTCTTACTATCTGATAGTTTAGTACCATATCCAGGACACTCTTGATGAAGTCGTTATTTCTCTGCAGAGAAGCTGTCGATGTCTTCTACTGCTTCAGCTGACTGGACCAGTATTGGTAACATGAGACACAATTCACCTTTTGCAGTGGCCATAATAGAGACTAGTATCAGTGGACGGTCAAATGACAAATTCGCTTGATTCATCCTCTGAATGCTAATTGCCAGATTCGTCTCTATCACTAGGAGCAGGGCTTCGAGATCTCCGCATATTTGAAGTTGCCTGATCTTTGCGGTTTCTGCAACCTGAACGTATTTTTTTTTTAACTGTCAGATTGCTGTACTGTTATAAACTAAACTGTCACCGTTCGAACAATAAATGTTTTTGGTTGTTAGCATGATGTTATGGCGCTTTTCCAACAAGGAAATAGTCGTTGCCGTGTAAGATTACAATGTAAGTAAATCAGCTCAGCTCTCAAATGACACATGGAGTGAAGCAATGTACAGTATGTCAGTACACTTACTTACTCTGACTCTTCGATCACAGCAAGTACCTACTTCAGCTTGAACTGCTTAGATCACTTGATATACCACCGGCTAGCATGTACCAAAATACTAATCCACGCTAAGTAAACGTATTCTTATCCATATTCGAATTTCATGTTTTTGCATATTCAATTGATTTCTTTTTCCTTTTTTAATTTCTTAAATCATTCTTATGAGCTGGCGGCAGTTTGTTAGAATGTGCATCCAAAATGGGGCCCAACTCTGGCTTCTAATTAGCGTTTGATTTCAATTGAGAATCACAAACCATGGAATAATAAGTCATTATCAACAGCGTAGATTGTTTCCACTCATAATTACTGAAGATGAAGTTGAAAATATAAAACTGTCTCAGAGACGCACGTGTTCAAAGAAGATACTTGCCTGTCTGAGTTAATAGATCACAGGAAAAAAAGTAAACAGCAAATATCTGATTAAATTAGAAATGTCTCTCGCAAAACACTATTTTTCTCTGGTTGTGGAGAATTTTTTTTTAATTGGAGAGACGTGATAAAAAAATGTTCCTTTTTTTCGGTTTGTAAAATATTTTAAACGATTTTAAAATATATCTTCAATATTAAGTAATGGATACGCTTTTAAAAGCAATATCAAAATTTTGTACGTACCATAAGATATCAATATACTTTAAGTGTCGGCACGGTAACACTCAGGTACGCACCTTGAATAACATCATAAACATCGGGTGGGGGGGAAATACACCCTCGACAATATGCAATCAGTTTTCTTGAGGGACGTATATAAAAACGGTTAGTACCCGAATCCAAATATGTATATATGGGCCCGTAAATGTTTCGTTAGTAACGATTAATTATAAAAAATCGAAATGTAAGCTTCAGTTTAAAAAATGTTATCTAACTAGGCAAATACACCAAATTAAACGAGATATATATAGATTGCACTCAAGCACAGAATGAATAAAGTCTCTTTTTGCATCAAAGCCGGCTTATGAATTCGACGAGGGACACCATTAGATAATGCAATAAACCCAATTGGTCAGAACTCAATGCTCCAAATCAAAGAAAAGTAGACGTCATAGACTTAGACCAACATTAAACAGAACGTTACTACGTGAAGACACAGACAAATACATATATACACGCACACAAAACCATGTACACACAACGACAGCGCTTAAAAATATATTGATGTATGGGGTTAGATGAATTGTCAAATTTATTTACTATACTCAGTATCCTTGAAAATACAAATGTGTATGAGTGATATACTCCTGTGGACCCCTTCACATGGCCGAGCTGAGGCAGGTCAACCAGCTAGAACCTATATACTATAGCTCTGTGCCGATACAGGATATAGCCTGGAAGACTTCTCAGGAGCGATGTACAATAGAGACGGTTGGTGAGACGATCAGGGAGATCTAAGCTGGCAGCGTGACATGATGATGATGATGATGATGATGACGATGATATATGCCTTAGTGTACTTGCATATATACTTATGTGAAAAAATACATATTCGCACATAATATATATATATATATATATATATATATATATATATATATATATATATATATATATATATAACCAAAAGAAAATAACAACAAAAATTAACATTTCACAAAAAGAAAAATGAGCGTTAAAAAGTTTACAAAGAGATGAAAATATAATTATAAAAGAAGAAGACAAAGGTAGTGCCGTATTCATCTTACATAAAACATACTAAAAAACTAAAATCCAAGAAATATTGGAAGATAAAAACTACTACACACTTATCATTATCATCATCATGTCGTGCCGCCGGCACAGATATCTCTGACCCTCTTTCTCTCAACTCCTCCCTATCGTTCATCGCCTCTGGCAGGTCTTCAGAGCTACATCCCGTATCCTCACAGAGCTGCTGAATGTATGTTCGATCTGGTCGTCCTGCTTCTGCTCGGCCATATGTGGGGTTCCATAGGAGTACATCACTTATGAAATCGTCCCTGCTTCTCCAGCAGTGTCCAAATAAATAAACAACGCCGAAGAAACACAAAAATCAGAATATAAAGAAATCCCAAACCACAGTGACCTTAAATTCAGGCCAATTTTAGCCGGCTTAGCAAACTAATCATCATCATCATCATCATGTCGTGCAGGTAGCATGGATATGCCTGACCCTCTCTCGCCACTTTTCCCTATCGTTCATCGCCTCAGGCAGGTCTTCCGGACAACATCCCGTATCCTCACATAGTTGCTGAATGTATGTTCGTGCTGGCCGTCCTGCTCTTGCCCGGCCATGTGTGGGGGTCCACAAGAGTATATCACTTATGAGTTTGTCCCTGCTTCTCCAGCAGTGTCCTGCATGTCTGGTTCGTCTAACTTGAAAAGTTTTCGAGATAGGAGGCAGGTGGCCGTACAGTTAGTGGCTTCTGGGGTGTTGCCGCCAGGACTTGATCAAGATTGCTCACAGTATTCTTATGTTATTGCCGTCTAGCTTTTGTTAGAGTCCATGTAGTGCATCCATATAGTAGTATCGAAACGACCGCTGCCTGGAAGAAACTGCGTTTCATTTTATCGGTTAGGTCTGACTTCTACATAATCGATAGGCTATTGATATCTGTCCATGCTTTCGTTAACCTGGTGTCGATGTCCTTTTCGGTTGATTCGACGCTGCTTCCTAGGTAAGTGAATTTGTCTACTAGTTTAAGAGGGGTTCCGTCTATAGTGGAGATGTCGCCCGTTTGATAATAGCACATATATACCGTTTTGTGTGCATTGACATGGAGGCCTATGCCTGCGGCTGCTCGTTCCAAACTATGCTGTAGTGTTTCGGCTTGGTTGGGTGTATTTGCCAGTATCGCAATGTCATCGGCGTAGTCGGCGTCGGTAATTGTTTTTGCGGGGTACCTTTTGCTTCTTTTCTTTATCAGCTCGAAGACATTCTCTCTGATTTTGTCAATCGATGTTCTAACTACGTAGTCTAGACAAATGATAAAGAGGTACGGAGCCAGCGTGTCCCCTTGTAGTACTCCTGCTACAATCTTGAAGTATTCCGTGTCTCCATCTAGTGATCGTACTTTTACTTTGGTGTTTCTATAGAGAATCGTTATTGCTGCTACGGTTTCTTTAGGTATGTCGTACGCTAGTAGGATTTGTTCCATCTTTCCTCTGTGAATGGAATCAAAGGCCTTGGTAAAGTCGACAAATATTAATGTCGCTTGTAGGTTTTTTGCCCGTACACCTTCAAGGATTCTACGGATGGTTAATATTTGTGAGGTCGTGGATCTATTTCTTCAGAAGTCATTTTGGTTTTTCCTAAGTATGTTGTCGATTTTGGGTTCTGTGCGGTTTTGTAGTAGGGCATTGTAGATTTTGGCTGCTATGGATGTAAATGTTATACCTCAGTAGTTTTTGGCTAATGCGAGGTCCCCCATTTTTGGGAAGGGGAGGATGCACCCCTTCATCCATCTATCTATCGGATTTTGATTATATACTGCGTTACAGTGTCGGAGCAGTATGTTGTCGAATTGTCTGGTCTTCCATACTTCTGGGGGAATTTCGTCCAGCCCTGCAGCTTTCCTATTTTTAATTTTCTGAGAACAGTGTCGAGTACTTTTTGTGTCAACAGTCGTTAGACTGAGCAAACTAATAGACATTGTATTCCAACCTTTCCTAAACAAAATAAAAACTTTTATTAAGGACAACATAGATTTTTTAAAACTCCATAGCATAAAAATTGATCCTAACACACTCATAGCCATATTTGACGTCACAAACCTGTATAGTAATATGCCCCATGAATTAGGAAAACAAGCCATCTCATTTTGGATAGATAAACACCCAGATACACTAAACCCAAGACATAACAAAATTTCATCATAGAGGTTATAGACATAATCCTCAACAATAACTCGTTCCAATTCAACAACATTAACTATATCCAGACACTAGGAACAGCTATGGGGACAAAAATAGTGACAGTATACGCTACCCTAACCCTAGCATATTTAGAAGAAAACCAATATGAAATAATAGGTAAAAATTACGGCAATGACAGAAAAGAAAACTTTACCAAATCACGGAAAAGATAATTGGATAATTGCTCCATATTCTGGAAGTACCCATGGGGGGCATCAACGAATTACACAAACTACTACAAAACCTACACCCCAAAATAAAAGTTACAATGGAACACAGCCTAAAAGAATTACCATTTTTCGACATCCTCATAAAAAACGTAAATGGCAAAATCATCACAGATGTCTACCACAAACCAACAGACACCCAACGATACCTCCACTTCAGAAGCCACCACGCCAAAAACTCTATAAAATCCATCCCTTACACACTAGCACGTAGAATACACACAATAATCACTGGACAAAAACCTAAAAAACACGCCTCAAAGAACGACACACAACCCTACACCAGAGAGGATATCCAACAACACTATTAAATAAAGGGTTGGAATTAACAGAAAAGGAACCCGAAAAGACACAACAACGAAAAAAAAACCTAC
The DNA here is from genome assembly GCA_963585895.1 of Sepioteuthis lessoniana. NCBI lineage: Eukaryota > Metazoa > Mollusca > Cephalopoda > Myopsida > Loliginidae > Sepioteuthis > Sepioteuthis lessoniana. The sequence goes on along the minus strand of OY757912.1, from coordinate 33,720,029 downwards.
CATACGACGCAACCGACAACAAAAATAATCCAGAACTATTTACAGAAATAATGAGAAATCTGGAAAAATTGAAAACAAAGGCAAAATCAAAGAAATATTAGACACAACAAAAATAATTAAAAGCCAGAGACAACCCAAAAATACGAAAAGAATACTCACTTCTACATTTGGAAAAAAACACAACACAAGGAGTTAATAAATGGAAAAAATATTCGATATAATTATAGAAGGTACTATTTACCAACCCCTCCGCTCGGGCAGGATATGACACAAGGTCAATTTTTAAGCGGAGTTTAACAGGTTTGAATTGAGAGTTTTCCTTCTCCTAGACTAGTTGCCTCAACAAGGCTGAAGAACCTAGTCCGTCCTACTATTTACCCATAGCTGGAGGGAGAATAAGGGGGTTCATACCTTTCCCAAGGGTATTTGCCCGAAAGTGAACATAATAGATCGACTGGAGTACGAACTCGCGTACTACGATTCCGCAGTTCATCGCTTTAACCATTACACCACGAGGACACCCCTCATAATTATAGAAGGTAAATCTTACACTTCCAAAAACCCTGATACCAAATTAAAAATAAATACAAACTTAAGCTGCAACTCATAAAACGTAGTATACGTGATTGAATGTAACGAATGCAAAGAAATATACATAGGGTCAACACAGATACTCAATACAAGGACATCACAACACAAAAGTAAAATCATAATAGAATAAAACAGAAAATTAAATGTTACTAAACACCTATACCAATATAACAGAGGAAAATATAATATTATGCCAATCTACCAAAACGACTACACGCGACTACAAATAAAGGAAAGAACCTTTATAGATAAATTCAAACCAAAGTTAAATAAAACATGAACCATACACTCACACAAAACAGAAATAAAAATACATACATATGTACGTGTGCGTGGGTATGCGTATATATATATATATATATATGCGTATATATATGCATCATCATCATCATCATCATATCGTGCTGGCAGCACGGATATCCCTGACCCTCTCTCGCCACTCCTCCCAATCGTTCATCGCCCTAGGCAGGTCTTCAGGACAACAACCTATATCCTCACATAGCTGCTGAATGTACGTTCGTGCTGGTCGTCCTGCTTTTGCGCGGCCGTGTGTGGGGATCCATAAGAGTACATCTCTTATGAGTTCATCTCTGCTTCTCCAGCAATGTCCTGCATGTCTGGTTCGCCTAACTTGAATAGTTTTCGTGATAGGGGGCAAGTGGCCGTACAGTTGGTGTCTTGTGGGGTGTTGCTGCCAGGACTTGTTCAGGATTGCACGCAGCATTCTTGTGTAATTGCCATCTAGTTTCTTCTCCAGCCGTTTTGTTAGCGTCCATGTAGTGCATCCATATAGCAGTATCGATGTGACCGCTGCCTGGAAGAAACTGCGTTTCATTTTATCGGTTAGGTCTGATTTCCATATAGTCGATAGCCTATTGATAGCTGTCCATGCTTTCGTTAACCTCGTTTCGATGTCCTTTTCGGTTGATTCGACGCTGCTTCCTAGGTACGTGAATTTGTCTACAAGTTTAAGAGGGGTTCCTTCTAGAGTGGAGATGTCCCCCGTTTGGTTATAGCACATATATTCCGTTTTGTGTGCATTAACATGGAGGCCTATGCTTGCTGCTGCTCGTTCCAAACTATGCAGAAGTGTTTCGGCTTGGTCAGGTGTATTTGCCAGTATCGCTATGTCATCGGCGTAGTCGGCGTCGGTAATTGTTGTTGCGGGGTATCTTCTGCTTCTTTTCTTCGTCAGTTCGAAGCCATTCTCTTTTATTTTGTCAATCGATGTTCTGAGTACGTAGTCTAGACAAATGATAAAGAGATACGGAGCCAGCGTGTCTCCTTGTAGTACTCCTGCTACAATGTCGAAGTATTCTGTGTCTCCATCTGGTGATCGTACTTTTACTTTAGTGTTTCTATAGAGAATCGTTATTGCCGCTACGGTTTCTTTAGGTATGCCGTACGCTAGTAGGATTTGTTCCATCTTTCCTCTGTGAATGGAGTCGAAAGCCTTGGTAAAGTCGACAAATATTAATGTCGCTTGTAGGTTCTTTGCCCGTACACCTTCAAGGATTCTGCGGATGGTTAATATTTGTGAGGTCGTAGATCTATTTCTTCGGAAGCCATTTTGGTTTTTTCTAAGTATGTTGTCGATTTTGGGTTCTATTCGGTTTCGTAGTAGGGCATTGTAGATTTTGGCAGCTATGGATGTAAGTGTTATGCCTCGGTAGTTTTTGGCTAATCCGAGGTCCCCCTTTTTAGGGAAGGGGAGTATGCATCCCTTCGTCCATCTATCTATCGGATTTTGATTGTATACTGCGTTGCAGTGTCGGAGCAGTATGTCGTCGAATTGTCTGGTCTTCCATACTTCCGGGGGAATTTCGTCCAGTCCTGCAGCTTTCCTATTTTTTAATTTTTCTGAGAACCGAGTCGAGTTCTTCTTGTGTGAATGGTCCAAGTTTAATGTCTAATTGTTTGCTAATTATTCTGGTGATTGGTTCAGGCGTTATTTTTGGTGGGTTTCCAAGTAAGTTTTCGAAGTGCTGTTTCCACAGTTTTATTCTTTCTTGTTGGTTTGCTGCTTTAAGTTTTGCTTTGGCTGTGTTCTTTCTTCTGCTCACTTTGTTTATTGTTTGCCAGGCAATTCTAGATTGTCTATCTTCCACCGAGTCTCTAATCTTATCTATCTGATTTTGAATGTATTCTGTCTGTTCCTTTATATATATGCCTGCTAATTGATATTGTGCCGTTTTTAGTTTTAAGGCATTTGTGTTTGTTGGGTTTTTTCGATAGTTTTTGGAGGCTGTTTTCACTAGTGCACGTTTTTCTCTCACCGCTAAAGTTTCCCATGGGACTCTATATTTAGTTTTAATTTTTGTTGGAATGTATTTTGCTGCTGCCTCAAGGTGTGCATTGACGAAATTTTCGTATTCGTCGTTTGGTGTCCTTTTTTCCGTCTTTTCTTGTAGTGTTTCGAATCTGTTTCTTAATTCTAATACGTATTTATCTCTTACATCTTTGTTGTTTAATAGGGCCCAGTCATAGTGTTTGGTGGTCGTTGTTCGTTTGTCGTTTTTTCGTAGGCTTAACCGTATTTTCGCCGTGACTATTCGGTGATCGGTGGACACACCCTCAAAAGAGGAGTATGCCTCGCAATTCAATGCACTATTCTTCCATTTCTTGTTTATAAGGACGTAGTCTATCTGAGCTTTAGTATTGTTTGTGTACGTGTATGTCCATAGTTTGCCCTCTCTTTTTTGGTAGTTTGTATTGAGGCATGCTAAACTATTTTCTATCATGAAATCTGTTAGATGTTGCCCATTCCTATTTGACGTGTTGTGGAGGCTGTATTTGTTGTTTCCGTTTTTCCCGATTTGTGCATTCATGTCTCTGCCAATGACTAACATGTTGTGTTTCGGGATGCTACGCACTAATGAGGATAACTCATCGTAGAAGGTGACTATTTCATTTTCTTCACTAACATTGGTGGGGCTGTAGCATGAGACGATTGTTGCTCTGGGGTTTCCGTTAAATGTAGCTACCATCATTCTAGGTTGTATTTTCTCTATGCAATTAAGCGTTTTTAGTGCTCTAGGTCCTATACGCAATCCTACCCCTCCTACTGCGGCGTTGACAGAGTTTTTCCATGCGGATACAGTGGCGAGCGACCATCCATTGCCAGTTTCGTGATATTTGATATCTTCTGTGTGCGTGTATCTGTGTTCTTGTATGCATATTATGTCTATTTTATGTTCTTCGGCCGATGCGATTAGCTCTGGGAGTTGTCCTATTCTATTTAAGGTTCTTACGTTAAATGTGGCTATTTGTAGTGTTTGCTTGCATTTTAGTAGTTTTGATTGTTTGAGCTCTGTAGCTGATTTTTCGAACACCGAGGCCAGGGCTCCAACCTCAGCAGGACGCGCCCCTTTTTTACCCGCGCGAAGAGCGATGCGGTTTGTGTAAGTGGTTTGAGTGTGGGTCAAGGTTATCTTTCGATGGCTGTTTTATTCTCTTCTATAGAAGCCACTCTTATGGAGGAGCAGCAGTAGTCCCCCGATCGAACTGTCGATCCTGAGCGAAAAGTCGTCAGACTCACGTCCAGGACCCATTTGGGTATTGAGTTTGGTCGTACATTGGTTTATTCAAATACCTTTACGTACATCATGCTGCTTCCCATGTGTACATAATAAAATAAAAAAAAAAATAAAAAAAAGGGTGGGGGAATTTGTTTTAAGTTTTAACTTAGTTAAAGTCCAACATTAAGGTACTTTCTTAAGACTTTCACTAGTACTGACTTATACTTTTTTTTGCTGTATAGGGACTTTTCCTGGGTTTTTCATTTTTTTTTTCCTACATTTGGGGACCTAGCAGGCTTCAGGAATTATAGAGCTTTTTTTTTTTTTTTTCTCTTGGGGGGGTGGTAGCATTAGGCGTTCTAGGCTTTTTCTTCTAAACTACTGTTAGGGCTTTCTTTACGAATTTTAAAAGTCCAAACGAAGAAGAAGCATTTGAACTCAGGAGCCAAGTGGAAGAAATATGTCAATATTGGTCAGTATGTCTTTAATTCCAATTTAAAATGCTGAATTTTACCAAATGTTATGCTGTATTTTGTTTGTGAAATAATGCTTAAACTATGCGTTTTAAATGTAAAGGCACGCTTACTCTACTGTAAAGCCAATTTGATATTAAGCCTATCCACATGTCAGCGAACAAGGCAGAATGTTTTTGAATATATATATGCATACTGGAGCATAAGTAATTAAAAACCATTCAAACTACAAACACAAGCAAATTAAAATCTCTTATTTAATACCACTTATCTAGACCTTATGCCAAAAATGGTCACCGACGAAAAAACTCAAAACACCCACACACATACACAGGCATGTGTATACATAAACAAAAAAAAAGGAGAAAGAACTACCAGGAAATTTAAAAACCACAAAACCCCATATAAATCACATAAAAAAACCGTTAGTGAAACCCAAAACCACAAAAACTCACACCTATAAACATATCAAATATCAATGAAGGGTAAAGCAGACCAAAGTAAACACACTCCGGGAAAGAGGAACAAGTACGCCTTTATAAACCAGTTTGACCCGACAAGAGTAATTTATACTGGAAACGAGAGTGAGTTCAAGTCTTATTCAGTACCCCATTTAGAAGGCCTTGTGTCACACATGTTCTTTGACGAAAGCCACAACCTTGAAACATATATATATATATATATATATATAACACATATTTAAGAACAAAAAAGATAAATTCAAATACACAAATTTTTCATGGACCTTCCTATTTTAATATATATTTATATATATATATGTATATATATATATAGAGAGAGAGAGAGATAGAGAGCGTGAGACTGAGAGAGAGAGAAAGAGAGAAAAAAAAGAAAAACTGAGAGTTTGAGATAAAAAGAAAGAAACTAGAATTAAAATGAGTGAAAAGAGCAAAGGGCAAACCTACCCAGTACCGTAAAGAATATGCGCTCTGTTTATTTATACTTGAATAATCATACATACGTGCCCACACACCCAGATATACACACACAAACACACACACACACACACACACACACACACACATATATATATATATATGTATATATACATTAAAAAATTATATTGAGTGGATGTCTTTACAGACAAATAACTCCCATAAAATATTCATGTACAGAAAACCTGGCATAAAGAAAAATCAAAACAACCTGCCAGAACAATCTTTACAATAAAATAAAGAAATGAAACTTACTATTCAAATCATGAAAAGAGTAAGTAAAGGTTTGAAAAACGTCTCCGCACACGTATATAAAATAACAACATCAACAAAGCCGGTTGTCTAAAAATAGAGGCAACACATTAATATAATTCATATTGCCTCAAGATATATTTCCTATGAGTCTTACAAAAGCAATCATATCACTTTAGGAAGGTCAACGCAGATTACAAGGGCAGAAATTGATTGGATTTATCCGACTGTGCACCAATTTCTTGGGAACGCGTTTCGAGGGACTTTTTCGGACATTTTTTGAATCCACATTTTCAGAGCATATTGCAGTCAACTTCCTACCAGGTCTGGGCTTTTTTGCCTTCTTTTTATGATTATGATGATTCTGTAGCTTGAAATTTGAGTGCCCAATGATAATTTTGGCATTTCTGGGGATAATTTTAAAACTTCCAGCCAATTTAATTTTGCTCAGTTTTGAATGATTTTGTCTCGCCAAAAAAAAAAAAAAAAAAAAAAACTGAGGTAAAATGTTTTTCATCTCTTGTCCAAGTTATTTAAACCGAAGATGAATGGTTATTATATGATTCTATTTTTTAAATCTGAAACAAAAACAAACAAACAAAAAACATTACTATTTATTGAGCTATTAGTAGTCACATCAGTCCCATGTATATTGAGACACCCTAGAGTAAATTGGAAATCAGTCGTGAACCAATTAATTTAAAAATTGTGTTATCGCATTGAACAAACAACGATATATATATATATATATATATATATATATATATATATATAAGTGTGAGTGCTTTTACGCATATGAATATTAGGTGTGCGTGTGTATGTATATGTATACAATGGGAAATCGATATTTATAGTAAAACAACGCATTTAGAATGCTCTAGTATAGAGAAACAATTCCATCAGATTTGTGACAGTGTGGCTATTCTTTGAGAGATCACTTAATTAAAACCTCCTGTATATGTAACGTGTAATAAAATGTGCACTTTTAATACCTTTGGAGAAGGCATGAATCCATCTGTTCTGCTAGCTATGAATAATAGTTGACAGACTGGGTTCTTTGAAATTAGTAGAAGACAAACTGTAATTTCATATCTGCAATACGTCTCTTGATGGAGGGGAGGATTGAATAAAAATATTTGGACGAGCGAAGAATTCAGATGTATACCACGTGAAAGTCTCCTATAAACAGAATAGCTTTCAATTCCTTCGTGGTTTTTCATTAAAATTGATAAAATCTTTTGTCTCTTTATCATAAATTTATGAGACGATCGTCAAAATTTTCTCTTAGAGAAATCGCATAATTGCAAAGTCTGTGTCTCAATTTTAAGATTTTATGACTACATTATTTTTGAAACCTTTGCAATACCTTTTCTTTAATCTTTTAAAAAATTGCGTTTTATTTTATTGGACATGTCTGGCTTTTATATGATTGATAAACTATCTATAGCAGTCAATGCCGTCGCTAGTCTTAGTAGTTGAGGAGCAGCTTTAGGGTACGTGAACTTGTCTAATTTTAGAGAACAACTATTTGTCTCCATTCACATGGTTGCTCTTGCGACCTGGGGCATGACGTAGACTGTAAAGCAGGGATTCGGCTTATGTTGGTGTATTTGCCAGACGCGTTAGGTCATCAGCGTAGTCTATATCCGTAATAGTTTGTGCTGGGTATCGTTGTTCCTTGCATTTTTCTGAGTAAAACCTTTACCTTCGTAAGATCTATCGGCGTTAGGAGTACGTATTTAGGACAGATTATGAACAGATAGGGTGCCAATGAATTCCCTTGGAGAACACCTGTAACAATATCAAAGACAGCTGTGTCTCCATCAGGTGAAAAACCTTTTACTTTCGTGTTTTTAGAGCATTGTTATGCCTGTGACGGTTTCTTTTGGCAGGCCTTACGCTAGAAGTTTTTGTTCTATCTTCTCTCTATATAAGGAGTCATAAGTCTTGGAGAAATCTACAAATAAGTGTGGTACCTCAAGATTTTTTGGACAAACCTTTTGTATGTTCTGATGGCTTATCAGAATCTGGGATATTGTAGTTCGGTTCATTGGAAAAACATATACATTCTTCCTAAGAATTTTCTCAATTTCTGGTTCGACATTGAGTAGCAGTGCAATACAAATCTTAGCCGCTATGGAACTAAGGGTTATGCTTCGATAGTTTTTAGTAAATCCGATGTGGAAAGTGGAGATCTAGCCTTTGGTCCATTTGCCTATTGTGTTCTGGATATATACGGTGTTACAGCATTGGAACAGGACTTTATCAACTTTCATAGTCTTACATACTTATCGTGGTATTTCATCCAAACTGGCTGCTTTCCTGTTTTTAATTTTTTTTTGTACTATGTCGATTTCTTCTTAAATAAACTGTCCTTGTTTAATGTGTTGTTGCATATCATTACTTTCTGTGATAGGTTTATCTGTAACTTTTGAGGATATTCCAAGCAGATTCTTGAAATGATATTTCCACGTGTGTAATCGTTCTTCTTGCTTTGCAGCTTTCTTTTTAGCACTGGAGGAGCTCTTCCTTTTACTGACTTTATATATTGCCTGCTATGCTATTCTGGATTGTTGATGTAGCCTAGAATGCATTCTATTTTTTTTTTTTTTTTGAAAAAAGTTTATGTGCGTTAAAATTAGTTGAATACCTTTTATTAGAAAGGGAGACTTTTTTTCACGTTGTCTCGTTTGTTTTCCTCTCTGTTAATGTCTCAGATGGAACGATATATTTGGCTGTTAGACGGTTTTAAATGCCGTTAAGTTCAATCAACTGATCTGAGTCTAACTTTTAGTCATAATTTTCGTTAAAACAAAGCATAAAACATTTATTTTGAGAATATGTAATATTTTTTTTTATGTTGATTACAATAATAACAGTTCCTTTTTTTACGCGGTCTTCTCAGATGGGAAAAGATTTTAAGCACGTCAAAGTGGAACCAAAGTATTTGGAGGCAAAGATGTGCTATAAATCGAGGTAAAAAAGAAACTGGAATAACAGTAATTACGGACTAATGCACACTCATAGATCCCCACAACTAGAGCCTCACCATAAGTTTAATATGATATGTAGGGCGTCCTTTTTGGAGGGCTATTAGCCCTTTTCAAAGCATTCTGTCAGCGTATTCTAAGACTCGCCAAAAGGATTACTTGTCTTTTGTGTATTTTCCTTACTTTAACATGATAATGCTTCATTTTCGGAGCGCCCTCCCCTACATCTTGGTGTAGTAGCTATCGAAAAGGGAGCCTTCGGGTCACCCTCGACTATGGTCGCTAACTTTACTTTTACTTAGTAATACTATTGAAATACTATAATATACTGTACAACGCAATTTTCTTTCAACTTTTCTATTTTGTAATACTTATAGGAATTTGAATTGATTTCTTCATAAGTTATACTATATTGATGAACAGAGAACAATTGTTTTCATATACACTTCCAACTTTTTAAGTCCAATGGACTTCTTTTACTCTCTCTCTCTTATATATATATATAGGTATTATTCGGTCCAGTTAAACCAGAGTTGGGAGTAATTCCTTCAGGACAAGAAAATCATTCAGGAGCTGAACAATTATAATCCTAAATTAACCGGTCTTTGTTTTTTACTTAAAGATATATATATATATATATATATATATATAGCTTGAAGTACAAAAATAGTCCATATATTACTTAAAATTCCTGCAGAATTTAAGCCTAAGAGAAGGAACAAGTCGCAAGAAACATTAGTATCAACATGGAGCCATATAAAACAGAATTCTAATGTTTAAATCAAGATGGCAAAATCCCCTCATTAAAGGATAAGCAATAGGAAATTAGTTTACCAGTCCATATTCGTATTTAATATGAACTTATCAAATAAAACCGATATCAATATCTGCATATGTTTAGCATGGACTGCTGTTGATAGATTAACAACCATATGTAAATCTAATCTATCTGATAAAAAAGGTGTCAGTATTCCTGTATAAGAGCACCACTTGAACGAAACACTTGGTGGAAACTAACCAAGGATACTACGTGCTTTCTTTCTCCACAAATCCTGAACGCTGCTACCAGCAAAACAGTATCCGAATATCAGAGAAATCAGTAATAGAAACTTTCTCTGAAACATAAAAGTTTCCAGTGTTCAATTTTGTAAAGTTACATCGTGAAAATGTGGGGGAAGATAAATTTGGGTTATTTATGAGGGAGATATCGAAGTTAAGTTTTGCGTCTTTGGCTTCGTTATCTCCTGGTGCACATCAAACTTCTTCAATCTAATTCAGCTTGGGAAACTCTCTCTCTCACACACACACACACACACACACACACACACACACACACATATATATATATATATATATATATATATATATATATATATAAAGAACATAAAAAAACATAAGTAATCCAAAAGTTTTGAATTTATTATAAAGCGTTAATACGTTCCGGTTTTACATAACCTTCATCAGGATTTGAAGCTGCTGAAAGATGTGTTCCTAGAACAATGATGGATGTTTAATGAATACAGTGACAGGGGAAAAAATATACATACAAAAAAAGATCATATAACTGTTCATTCATTCAATCAATAATTGATTTTTTATAAACTATTCTATAATTCTGGTGGTGTGAAAAAAGCAGGTTATACAAATTCCAAATAAAAATTTAAAAAAAATGCAGAAACTGGTATTCGGGAAAAAAATCGATAAAAAACGGAGAAAAGACATAAAGCATAAATACATCTTGAAAATATTCAACAAATACCGCACCAAGCAATATATATATATATATATATATATATATATATATATATATATATATATAATAAACAAATGGTAACACCGACAGAATCCATTAAGCTGATCGGAAGAGTGCTCAATACATTACGTAGAGCAAAATATGACTGCCAAAAGAGTCAGAAAAAATCTACCTTGCTTAGAACTAAAAAAATCTACCTTGCTTTGGACTAAATCGATCCTCAGGACATTTCTGAAAAAGCGGGGCTGGACAAAATTACATTTTATTGATTACAAAAACCGCTACGAAGATTAAAATTAGCATATGAATATCCCGATGGTCTGTTGGGGTGAAACCGGGGTATATTTTTCTGACACTTAAGGCTTATATATATATATATATATATATATATATAAAGTAAAAGTAAATGTGGCGACCGTAGTCGAGGGCAACCCGAAGGCTCACTTTTCAGTGGCTACTACATCGTGGTGTAGGAGAGAGCGATACTCCTTTCTCTGGATTGCTCGACTTTACCCTTGATACGTACCTTATAATGCTAAGAGTTAAGCAAAGAGGTATCAAGTACAATTTTTTAAGTTTTTGGTATCACTCGGCCTGGGTTCGAACCCCGGTCTCCCGGACTGAACCTGAATTTCAAATGTTTTCGTTGAAGGTTCAGATCTAACATAAAAAAAGGATATTCTGAAATAAATACTATTACAAAAACTATGAGTGATTTTTTAATGTTTGCCTTTTACATGGAACTATATATATATATATATATATATACACGTGTGTGTGTGTGTGTGTGTGTGTGTTTGTAACTCTGTATGGTGGGTGCCATATAATTCTTTTGTATATATAAATGTATATATTCTTAAACAGGTTTCCTATATTGTGAAAGTAAACATAACTTTAAAACTCTTGTATACTACCTACCGAATTTGGAGAAATTCTTGAAAGCAAACACATATAAAATGAGTACTAAATAAGTAGTCAACAAGTATTTAATTATAATTTTGTAAGCCACATAATATCGGGAAAAATTTACGCAGCAACTAACTTGAATTTAGAAAACCATTCACTGACTTTCAGAACATTTTAAATTTTACTACGATTCTAATTGCAGAAGCAAATATAGCATTTCCTTGCTAGATTGCACACGTTGATTGAAAGATTATATTGGAAAGTCAGAATGGCCATTTTGTTTTAGACTAAAAAATATAGACATAGAATCAAATCAATAGACTATTATAAACTGCTCTGTAACGTATATTTCCGCTTAGTAGACCATGAGCTCACCAGAGATGCACAAAATCACCATTACTGAACGATTTGAAAAATATATTGGATAACATTGCAACAAAACACACACACACACACGCGCACGCACACACACACACACACACACACACATATATATATATATATATATATATATGTATATATAACTGCAATGATTTAAAACCCTGTCCTCACATGGCCTTAACCAAAAACTAAATCACCCAGAAAATATAATTTTATGGACTAGTAAACACTGAGATATACCAAAGAATTAAACAACGTATAAGTAACAATATATACGTTAAAATTATTAACCTTTAAGATTTTACTGGTGGATTTTTTCTGAGAGCCATATAATTGCTGGCGACATGTACATTGACACTTCTGTTTACAAAAAAAAAAGTTTTTTTACTTTTCTAATACTGCATTTCTATATAAAATCTGAGAATGTCTTGGATCAAATCAGTCAACAATCCATCCAATTTAAAGCACCAGTGGTGTAGTAGTTGTTGGAGTTATAAAACGTATTTGCTTCCCAAGTTCAAATCCTGAACCAGGTGGTTTACATTTCGCAGTGTTAAAACCGCTGCGAAAAGAATGTATGGACTTATTATCACTATAAGTATGGGTAAATATTCGGGCAGGTTGATTTCCTTAATCTGCGAATGAGAACCATCGAAAGAGTAGGAAAACTCTGAATACAAACATGTTACACGAATATGTCTGGCGACATCTTTCAGACTTCACCAAGCAATTATACACATAGATATAGGTATATAGCCGGCTTCAGACACAGTAAATGCTATCACACACACACACACACACACACATATATATATATATATATATATATATATTTGTACAGCAAATGATACAAATAATTACATTAAGTAGGGGATTCAAACTTGACTCAGTACCGGCAAAAATACGACCATAAAAAAAAGGAGTGAAACTAAAAGCCAGTTTCGACTGTTTTTAGCCAGTTTCCTTTCCATTTTTCATAATCTTAGTGAAATTTCAAGTGATATGCCTATTAAAACGGACCGGTCGTAAGGACCGTTTATTTATTTATTTATTCATCTTTTTTTTGTGATATTTTTGTCGGTTCCTCATAAAGTCGATTCCCCCTATGTCAAAGTAATTAAATACACACACACACACATACACACATACACATATGTATGTATGTTTGTATCCCCTATAGTCAGGCAACATTACAGTTTGAATAAACTCTTTTGTTGGGTCACTGGCCTTTTTGTACAAACATGGGGTGGTGATTACCAATATTTTGATAAATGGTCTATCTACAAGAAAAAGGCGAGCTATTTAATAATTCTAAACTTACTTTTATTATAAAGGAAACGAAGCACCCATTCATCTTTTTGTGCGATTCTAATCGTTTTGATAATATTCAATACTTATTTTCTATTCATTCTGTGACGAAGTTTTTTTTTCCCAAGATCAAATGCCACGTTTAAAAAGAACTCTACTTATACAAGAAGTCACCTGATGTTAATAACATTGCCAGAAGTACGATATCTTTAAGAAAATGCTACAATTACAGTCCATAAAAGCCTGGTTATAATATTACGGAAGTCATTACCAAAACATGGCAGGAGTGTGGATGACACCTGCTTTACAATAACCTTGTTTGATTATGGTCCTAAAAGCCTTTCACCTTCATTAACGCAAACTCTTATGTAATCATAAACAGATCAACGTAGAGAAAATAACTTTTCTGGACAACTAAGTTTCCAGAATATCTTCAACAACGGAGTTTACTGAATGAACAGTTTGAGGATAAACAAATTAATCAATCCTTGATTTTATGGTCAAGAAATCATAATGGAATTAACTTTTGAGGACAAAAGTTCGCTCCATGTCCTTTCAATCATCGCATTTCAATTTTTATCTTAACATGTTATTTCTGGTGGGTCAACATTGACTTTGCTTGAAAATTAGATCTTCAAAACTTAACGTATACTTTTGGTTGGTTGGTTGGGGTTTATGGCATATGATACTTTGTAGGTAATTTGATGCTAAATCCATTTTTAAAAAAAATAATCTGTTCTATTTCAAGCAATTTAGTTTAGCATGAGTATACAGTTTAATTGTCAAAAACATCTCAATTTCAAACTATTCAGTTTAGTCAAACATTTCTAATTCAAACAAATCAGTTAATTAAAATTTTATTTACATCCACTTAAATGTCAAAACAATTCTATTTTAAACAGTTCAGTTAAGAATAAGTAAAGTTTCAATGTCAAAAACAGTTCTATTTTAAACAATTCAGTTTAGCATACAAAAACAGTTCCATTTTTATACAATTCAGTTTAGCATGAGTACGCAGTTTAAATGTTAGTACAATTTGATGGTTAAGAATATTTCCATTAAAAGCCGTTCAGTTTATTCAAAGAGTTCTAATTTAAACACTTCAGCCTAGAACCAGTACAGTTTTGACCACACGCAGTGAAATGTCTAAGCAGTTATTCAAAGAATTCAGTTAAGCATAAGTACACAGTTTAGTTCTATTTCATCTATAGATAGGTCACGATCAGGTCTACCACTCCCGGCCGGAGTTGACCTGGTAGCGATGGCAATGAAGGGGTATCAGCATTCCCCCAAACTCCTGCATCATTGGAACCCCACCATCAGATTGTTAATTGTCATATCCTTGACTGTCGTTGAGGAGTCATTCTCTTCTGAAGGGGTACAGCCGGTGTATTCTACAGCTCCAGCTGAATGGTCAATGCACAGAGTTAAATGTAAAAAAAATATTTCCATTTCAGATAATTGTCTTTATCATAAGTACGCAGTTTAGATGTTAAAACGGTTCTATTTGGAGTAATTCAGTTTAGCATCAGTACGCAGTTTAAATATCAAAACAGTTTTTTTTTTAAACAATTCAGTTTAGCATAAACACGCTGTTTAAATGCGAGAAAAAAAGTAAGCTCTCCAGCACACGGTTTAGTTCTATTTGACTTATAGATAGGACCCTATCAGGTACTACCACACCGGGCCAGAGTGGATCTGGGAGTGATGGTGATGAAGGAGTGCTCTGCGCCCCCCACATCTCCAGCATTACTGAAACTTCACCATCTGATTGTTTAGTGTCATATCCTGACACTCGTTGGGGGAGTCTTACCTCTCTGCAGAGATACATTGGGTGTATTCTGCAGCCCAGCCGACTGGGCAAATGTACACTTGAGTATATACATGTAGTATAGATAAAATAATTATGGGTACTTCACTAGGCCTAACGAGAGGAGTTATTTATTTCTCTAAATCAAGGAATGTTTTGTCTTTCTTTTCGATAAGGCACACACACACGCTAACATGCGTGCACACACGTACACACACATACACGCGTGCATGCACCCACATAAACACCCACCTTACCACACACACACACACACACACACACACACACATATATATATATATATATATATATATATATATATATATATATATATATATTCTAGCATATAATAACGTGCAAAAATACGTGGATACAGAGCGATAAACATTTACACGCACACACACAAGATACACATATCCCAAAAAGCAGCTTTCCTCTACGTTTGTCTGGTTCTGGATTGAACATAAAACTGTATCACCAAAACAAGTTCTGTGTAGTCTGATAAATAACTTGCCAAAAGTGGCACTCTACCGGCCGGGGCTGAATAATACGCCGATTGCATCTTTGCAGAGGGGTAAGGTATCCACAACGAAGCCACTGATTGGCTGTGGGTGGCGGTTCATAAAGCTTGTGTAAAGGATCCTAATAAAAGACCAGTTTATGAACCGGTAATGAAAGTCATCAGGTGGCATGCATGTCACTGCTTTGGCAAATCTTGGTATACATGGACTGTTCTAGAGGTTCGATTCGACCAATCCACTGGTCATGTCAAGCCAAACAGCATTGGCCTGACTGTATTCTTCAAATAACTTTTGGGACAAAATGTACCCTATTCTATTTTATCTCTCAGATGCTAGGAGGTCAATCGCATGGATGAAAAGTTGGACTTTGAATGCTCTGAGTATGACAATAAACTCCGTCTAATATGAAGGCTTCAGCCAAAGACTTTTGGAAATGAAGAGTACTCCATACTAATCATTATTCTCCGATCCACTTTTACTCAGAAGGGTTGTACCTGTTAGAGTCACATGTATGAGTCAGATAGAACTGTTCAATCATTTATTAACTATTGTTTTTTTACACTTTGATAATTTTTCACACCAGCGTTAACCAATGGATTCGCATTGGAGTTTGAATCACAGCCAGTCTCCTTAAGTCTCAAGGACACTTCTCAGTATTCTGGTCGATCTTAATAATGTGGTATTCCATATGGTTTCTACTCGTCCTCTTATTTCCAAGTTCTCCAGTTTCTGCACCAATCTCTTGGTGATTGTAATAATTACAATTGGTATTAAAATCACTTTCATGCACCACAGTTTTTTCAGTTCTCTTACTAGGTTTACGTACTTATCGTTCTTTACTTTTACTTTCAAATTTACTCTTTGTTCAGCCGGGACAACAAAGTCCACTCTACTGCAGATTCCTTTTTTTTTTTTTTTTTTTTTTGATTATCAGTGGGTCTGGTCGTCTGTTGGAGATTAGGTGAACCTTTTGAATCTCAAAATCTCTGAGAAGTTTGTGAGTCTCATCCTCCGAGTTGCGCATATGTTATTCGTTTGATTGGTAAAATTTCAATCACTTGCACAATTCCTAATGAAACATCTAACCGACCCAGTCGTGTCTAGTTTTACACTCTTTCTGAGCTAATTTGCTGTGATTGTTCGTTTTGTCTCAATCATTATAAATCCTTTTATTATTATTTTTCTTAATTTTCTTCATAGCAGTGTAAGTTTGAGTGACGGTAAGTCTCCTCAAGTTTTCAGGACTATTCTCAGCATTCTGCTTGATATGAACAATGTTGTTGTTTGTACAGTCTCCACCCGTCTTGTTATTTCCAAGTCCCCCAGTCCTTGTACCAATCCTTCGGTGACTGCACTAATTATAGTAGGTATTAGCATCACCTTCATGTTCCACATTTTTTTCTATTTCCGAGCAGGGTCGAGGTACTTATTCCTCTTTCAGTTTTACTCTTTGGTTCGCCAGGGCAGCAAAGTCAACAATTATGCATGTTCTCCCTTTTTTGTTGATTATTATAAGGTCTGGTTAAGATTAGGTGATCCGCTTTTATGTCAAAATCTCAGGGGATTTTGTGAGTCTCATTCTCCCGGACTGATTCTGGATTGTGCATATACAATTTGTTCGTATGGTCAAACTTTAAATTTTGCACAGTTCCCAGATGATATCCTTTCCTAAACAGTTCTGCCTTGTCATATACTTTTTCTGTGGTAACTTGCAGCATTCGCTTATAATGTGATTGACGGTTTCGTCTCTATCATCACATAACCTTCGTCTTCTGTTGTGATGTGTCTTATCTATTCTCGCTTTCATATGGTTAGTCTTTAGGGAACTATTATTATTATTATTATTATTATTTACTCCTTTAGAATTTTTTCACATCAGTGTTAGCTGATGGTTTTTCACTGGAGTTTGAGTGACAGCAAGTCTCCTCAAATCTCCAGAACTCTTCTCAAGATTCTGGCCGTTCTTACCAATGCTGTCGTTTGGATAGTCTCTACCCGTCCGCCAACTTCCAAGTCTTCCATGCCTTTTAATAATCCATTAGCTATTGTACCTAACACAACAATCACAATTGTTACAATCGTTACTGTCATGTTCCACATTTTTTTTCAATTCTCTAGCTAGGTCGAGATTATTATTATTATTATTATTATTTACTCATTAGAGTTTTGACTGGAGACTGAGTGACAACAAGTCTCATCAAGTCTCCAGGACTCTTCTCAGTATTCTGGCAGTTTTCAATAATGCTGTTGTTTGGATGGTCTCCACCCGGTCGCCAACTTCCAAATATCCCAGGCCCTTTAATAATCCTTTAGTTACCGTGCCAAAGGCACCAATCACAATTGGTATAATTGTCGCCTTCATGTTCCATTGTTTTTTTCAATTCTCTAGCAAGGTCGAGGTACTTATCTTTGTTTTCACATTCTTTTAGTTTTATTCTGTGGTCCGCCGGGACAGCAAATTCGACAGTTTTGCAGATTCTCTTTTTTTTTTGTTTATTATTATAAGATCTGGTCTTCGGGCCAAGATTAGGTGATCCGTTTGTATATCAAAGTCCCACAGGAGTTTGTGTGTATCATTTTCTAGGGAAGGTTCTGGCTTGTTCCTATACCATTTGTTGGCATGGTAAAATTTAAATTTCTTGCACATTTCCCAGTGGATCACCTTGCCCACCCAGTCATGTCTAGCCTTGTAATCCTTCTGTGCCAATTTGCTGCATTCTCTTATTATGTGATTGATGGTTTCATCTCTGTCACCACATAGTCTGCATTTGCTATTTTTTTGTGTCTTATATATCCTCGCTTTGATATGGTTGGTTCTTATGGCACTGTTTTGTGCTGCCATTAGGAGAGATTCTGTTTCTCTCTTAAAGTTTCCAGGTTTTGTCGTGCGAGATGTTGTTTATTAGTCGTTTAAAGCACCCATGGAGTTGTTTTTCCTCCCATTTTTGTTTCCTAGTTTTTGTCATTCTGTTATCTATCGTGTTGTCAGTATTGTTTCTGATGGCCGTTATCAGTCCTCCTTCGTGTTTTTCTATGTAGTCTTCGAGTCATTGTATGAATGCGTCAAAGCTGTCTTCGATGCTGGCAAGTCCTCTTCCTCCCTCTTTTCTTGATATATACAGTCTGTCCACGTCGTCTCTGGGATGTAACGCCTTGTGCTTTGCTATTAGTTTTCTAGTTCTTTGGTCCATTTGTCTAAGTTCATCTCTGATCCACTTGAGAAAAGATCCCGAGTATCTAACGAGGAGTACAGCCCAAGTATTTATTTCTTTGATAAAGTTTCTGCTATTGAGTTTTGTCACGAGTAGTTTTCTAGTTCTCCTGAGATATTTCATATGAATTTTGCTTTTTTTCATTTCGGCTTGTTTGATTGTGTCAGTCTCCAAGTTCCCTAAGTATTTGTAGGTCTCGTTTTCTGCAAGCGTTCTGATCTTTTCTTGATTTGGTAGTTCTATTCCATCAGTTAGGTGTCGTTTGCCACTTTTCATGACGAGCAGGGCGCATTTTTCAATGCCAAATTCCATCCCTATGTCTTGACTGTATATTCTAGCTGTGTGCATTAGGGTTTCCATTTCTTTTTCATTTTATCCAAATAGTTTAATGTCATCCATGTACATTAGGTGCTTGACCTTTTCTTGCGATCTATTAAGTCTGTATCCGGAGGTGCATTTTCTGAGTATGTGGTTTAGTGGCATCATGGTAATTATGAATAGTAAGGGTGAGAGTGCATCTCCTTGGAAGATCCCTCTTTGGATGTTTGTTTCAGCCAAGCTTTTTCCTCCTGCTGTTAATTCAACTCTCCAGTTTTTCATGTTTTTTTTCGATGAAGTGTATGGTTTCGTGTGATATTTTTTACATTTTGAGACAATTTATTATCCAGCTTTGTGGAACCATATCGTATGCTTTTTTGTAGTCTATCCAGGCCATAGCTAGATTTTTCCGTCTGTTCTTGCTTTCATTTAGGATGTGTTTATCAATGTAGAGTAATTCTGCTGTGCCTCTGGATCCTTTTCGACATCCTTTCTGTTCATTAGGGAACAATCTGCGGCTTATAAGTGAGAAGTATATCTTTTCCCCTATTTGTGCTGTTAATATTATCCACATCATCAGTAAAAAAGTTATGGGTCTATAAATGTTTGGAGCAGTTCCTTTACTTGGGTCCTTTTGGATTAATGTGGTCTTTCCTTTGGTCATCCAGTCAGGTACTTGCGCATGTTGTAGGCATCTGTTCATTTCTAGAGCTAGTCTGTCGTGAACGGAGGAGAATTTCTTGAACCAGAATCCATGTATTCCATCATGTCCTGGCGTTTTCCAGTTTGATATCTTTTTTAGTGTCTGTTTGAGGAATTCGATATTTATTTCCGCTTTGGAGCCTTCCTCGAGTCTTTCTAGTTCTCATATTATTAATCCATTCAGCCTTTACGTTATGCTTTTTCGGTTGCCATATTTTCGTCCAAAATCGTTCGGTTTCACTGGCGTCTGGTTGCTAGTATGATTTTGTGTCATGACCTCCCAATTGTTGATAAAATTTTCTTTCGTTGTTTTGGAATGTCCTGTTTTGTTTGTATTGTTTTACCCTTTGTGGATATCTCTTCAGTCTTCCTTCTTTCGCAAGAACCTTCTGGTTTATCTCCTCAAGTTGTACTGTTATTTTTTCTCTTGTTTACTTTTTCATTCTCTTCCCACATATTATAGGATCTTTCTGTTTTACCATTTTGGCTTGTTTTCGTAGATTTGTTTTATCTGGGTTTCCAGTCCAACTTCCCATCCTGGTTTAGACTGTTTCTTCGTACTTTTTGAGGGGACCCCAATTTTCTCACACACCGATTTCTCTCTTGCATAGATTAGATCATTTAATTCAGATATTTAATTTGTTGATATGTAAGGTAGCATTTGATTTATTCTGTTTGTTTCTGTTTTAAGTGTTCTCCATTCTATGTTTCTTAATGATGGGAGGGTGGTCTTCGCACAGTTCATAATTCTTTTTAGGTTTTCTAGATTTGTCTGTTGTTCTTGTGATAGTGTTTCTGTTGGATTACTTGGTACTGTAGCGTGTTCATTTTCTATAAAAAAATCTGGTAGTAAGTCTAAACCTAAGTTTTAACTTACTTAAAGTCCGTTGTCCCGCTTTTTGTTTTTCCTAGTAACTAGGGTGGGCTGCTTGAAAGATTTCTTGCTGGTGATAATTTTTCACATGGGATTTATGGTGATTTTACTGCAAAATACGGGGCTAAAATGTCTATCGATATGGAAAGTCGTCGGGCAATACGGAGGGTGGCGAGGTAAATTTCAACAATTCTTCAGTTAGCTCGAGATAATTACATCTGATAAAAACATTTATCTGATCAGTCAAAGCTCTTTAGTTAAAATATAACAAAAATTCAACAACAGATTTTACAAGTTATAGAAAATCTAGTGCTTTTTTTTAAAAAAAGAAGAAGAGTACTAACCTCTACCCAAAGAGCTTCTCTGCAAAATTGTTTAGTCTTTGTAGATATCCAGATATTTCTTAACTTGAAGCTTTTATATCTTTCCTAAGAATTACTTGACACCTGATTCTAGAAGATTCCATTATTATTATTATTATTATTATTATTTGTTATTTGGAAATATACAGCCGTGTGTAAATTATTCGTATTAGATAGGAATACTTGAATTACTAATCTTAAATACTAACAAATGAATCTATTTAATTATATAGAAACAAATGATTAATGTTTGATAGGAAAATTTGTGTAAGATAGCAACATTTCAGTCTATGTAAATATGTGAAAGTCAATCGATTTGATAAGAATATTTGAAACCATTTATGTGTACAAGAAATAAAAGCTCTAATTCCGTTAAAAGTAGTTACGTAAAAACTATTCGCTTACAAATCAAATACAAATATCATCATCATTATCATGTCCTACTGATAGCATGGTGTTTTGTGATAAAAATCCATGTTCATCTTCCGTTGACATTTTTCTAGTCAAGAGCGGCCATTCTTTTAAACACTGACTTAGCAAAAGCCAATTTGGTTTTAATGTTGCATACTTATTTCTACTAAATTTTACCAGTTTTTTTATGGTTAACAATATTATTAACATTTTTCTACTTAACTTATTTTTTTCAGTTAAGCATTTTTATCGCTATCTATTGATTTGCACCCAATGATTTACTTTCTTTATAGATAAGTTGTATTATTTACTTGAATCGAAAAAAAACAAGTCAAAGCAAAAAATAAAAATATATCCTTTTTTGAAGTACGCTTAGTTCCTTAAGACTCGTGAAATACTTGGTATTAAATACCAGTTTTACCAATATTTACCAACCTCTCGACTCGGACAGGATGTGACACAAGGTCAATTTTTAAGCGTAATTTAACAGGTTTGAATTCAGAGTTTTCCTTCTCCTAGAATAGTTGCCAGGTTTATCACTATCCGTTGGCTTTGCGTTTGTACTTAATGATTTATTCGCTTTTATTTTGGTGGAGGGTAATCGCATTCCATTTTGAGAGAATACGAGGATCATTAAATAAGTTTTCAGACTTTTTCGTATGGGCACTTTTATAGATAGTACACACATAGGTTGTCCCCTTCAAAGTAATCTCCTCGGGCTGCAGTGCACTTGTTGTACCGTTCGAACAACTTCTAAAAGCCCCATCGAAATCCTCTTGTGTGAGCGTGTCAATGACCTTCGTCACAGCCTATTTTATCTCCTAAATTTTCTTATAACGGCAGCCTCTGTCCTTAGGGAATTACAAAAAGTCACAGGGAGCAAGATCTGGACTATAGGAAAGGTGGCGAACTGTCTTGATACCCATATTGGTCAATTAATCTGTGACAAGGATGGAGTTGTGGACTGGTGCATTTTCCAGGTGAAAATGCCACTGACCAGATTTGATGAGTGCTGGCCTATTCCGACGGAATCTCTTCCTGAACTAACTTAAAACCTTGACATAGTAACCTTAACCCTAATCCTCTGGCCAATCAACTCTGGTGTATTGACTTCCTTACCCCCCCATACCTCTCATCATCCCTCACAGACTCCCTGCCTTCCTTGAATATCTTATGCCCCTCAAAAACAGATGCTCGATTCATGCAAGATGGTCCAAAAGCAGTCTGAAGAATTCTATACGTTTCTGTGGCAGTTTTCCACGTTTAGAATATAGTTTTATTGCATATTGTTCTTCTAAAGAGTCCTCCCGTCCAGATTGCATTTTTGAGATTCGCCAGCTGTGACAATCAAGCTTTAGTAGGGTGTATTCCAATTCCTGCTGTAGCTATTCATTTGAACCTGAAATCATAAAAGATTGGTCAGTCATCTTATAAGATGTATAGCAATAACGTACTGAATTTTCAAGGCGTTACGACAATTTTAAATGCCTGCACAGAAAAAGTATGGAAACTTATTGAATACCCAACGTATATCACATTTCAACGAGACTAAAGAATTCAAGAAGTATTACTGAATTTAATAAACTTGAAATTATTAAACCGGTTCAAAAATGAAACTGATGAATAGAAAATTCAAACATTACATTATTGCTTTCTTGTCAGCGGTCAGAACTTCGAGGGTTGTTTTTTTTTCTTTCTGTGGGAATTTGAATTTCAGCACATTTAAGGTTTAAAAAAGTTTTAACCAATCTGAAAGGGAATAAATGTTTAACTAACAATTGAATGGGTGAATATATATATATATATATATATATATATATATATATATATATATATATATATTGAAGAATTTGGAAGTTACCTGATTCCTATATTTTGATTTTAAGATCGTGTTTTCTTTTAAGAAAGAAAACATTATCAGAAAAATAACTAATGATTGTCTTTCATTTACATCGAACTTCAAAAGTCTCATTTGATTGCAATATCAAACTCCTTTTGCCCGTCATAGATTTATTTTACTTAATTTCTTTTTGTATTTAAAAACATAATTTGCATTTATTTTCCAAGAAAACTATTTTTTCCATAAACTGATGTCTTCCCACTAAAATATATTTTCTAATAATAGTGACTTATATTGTCTCGCTTTATTTTCCAAATAATGTTTATGCGAGAGAGATGAATCCACACCGACCCAATGTTAGGGTTAAAAGACCATCGTTTATTAGGTTGACTATTCAAGGAGATTGGTAATGATCCAATGAGTACGTTAATTTCAAACTAAAACGACGGCAATGAAAAAAAAACAAAACACTGCACTAAATTTCCCTAGAATAGCCAGTAATTTGTTATACTGTGACTTTCCAAGGTTGTACATGTTGTGAAAAGGCATAAAGGTTTACATTCAACGAAACACTGATTTAATTGTACCTGATGAATATAGATTTATTCAACTTCTACGAACGAACAGAACAAGACGCTAGGTTAATTTTTAAGCGGAAATTCACAAAAAAGAATTCAGAGTTCCCCATCTGTTAGGCCGGATGCAATACGAACGTTAAATGGCACATTCTACCAACGTATTTACTCAGAGCTAAAGGTGGTGGGTATTTGGAAGAAAATCTTTCCTAAGTTAATGAGAGTTATGGGAAATAAAAAAAAAAAACCTCGTCGAGGATTTGAAACTGGGTCACTTTGTCCGTCCAATTTCTACAGCTTTGACGCTTACACAACTTTTCATTGACATATATGTGTTCTTCTTTTTAAATGAAAGTTTGCTGTAAAGACGTATAAATCGGAGTTACGTTAAGATGCAGCCTGCTGTTTTGAACAAATGGAAGACGTAAAACCCTTCAAAGCAGTTGATGTACGAAAAGGTACCATTCGTCACATAAATTGTCCCAGAAAGGCAAAAAAAGACACGTTGGCTACTGTTGGTGAAGTATGAACGCATCAGCGACATACTCCAGTGGATGCTCACACATGTACTCACCTGAGTGAGCTATCAAACAAAAATAACACTTTCATAAATGTTCAGAGGACACAGGATACCGCTATCTTGAGAACCTACCGAGAGGTTTGGCCGATAGGGAAACATTGACAGAGTGAGTAAAATTGACCAATTGATGATGATAATGATCTTGCACATCTCTATTTTGTTTTATTCATTTTTTCTATGACTGCCTTTGGAGAATATCTTATTAACCTGGAGACTAGATTGCAATTCATCAAGGGCATAATAAACTTTATGTTATAGTAGGCGTAAAGGGTAAAGTCCTGATAATATTTACAATATACCATAAAAGATATAAAATAAGCAACATCCTCTTAACACTCCATCGTAACGTACTCATAGGTCAAAATGTCGTGCAATATGTCTGTAAGAAACATTTTTTCCCGCCACACTACAGTAATTTTGTTATAATACCATCCATCCATCACAGTTGATTTTTCTCTTTTTGATATCTTTAATATTCTCTTAAACTTCCCAAACGTAGGAGGATGTGTGTTTTTACTTTTAACTGATTAATTATGGATGCTGTTCACTAAATCTTCGACAGCAGGTACTCATCAAATTACTCTTGTCATCATTTGGTGGAATAGCTTAATCATTTGCTAGTTTATTTCTTCATCTTTAGCACGTATATATGTTATTAGTAAAGAATAACAACCTTACAATTCCTTTAGTACAGAAAAAATAACTTTAAATTATTTCAATCTGATGCACACTGTATCCATCAACATTTATCTATGTCTCATCCTTTTACTTATATATATATATATATATATACGTGAACATCATATACAATCTCGCCCTGTCGGTTAGGGTTGTAGAATTCGCCGAATGTATCTTTCCATGTTGCGCATCGGTGGCAACCCCTAAGTCGCAAGGTTGAGCAGTCACTGATCCAGTGACAGAATGGTCAATATCTTGCAATACACCTCTTTGGCCATTACTTGGTCTGACGAGTTGTCGGATAAGCCCGATCAATCAGCTGGTCATGTCAAGCCCTAACACCTATATGTTTTATCCCGGCCGTACTTTTAAATCTGCATTTGCATCAAGTTCCCATGCCTTATGTTTTAGGTGCTAGAAGGCGGTGACAAAGGGTCATTTGCATTGAGAGAATAGGAATTGACTAGTGCTGAGAACCTGAAATTGCCAACGGCAAAGAAAACTATCCTCAATATGAGTATAGTGGTTGCGTATCCTCGTCCTAACATGAATTGGATTCCGTGTGGGTGATGGAGCACAGGAGCAGCGAAAAATATACTGCATATATGGCGTCTTTAATTAAAAAAAAACGATACCTGTCAGAATCAGACTCGGAGAAAGAGGCAGCAAACTTCCCTACATTCGTTGTTATTGAATCTTTGGAGGAAGTCCGCTCCGCTAAATTCTCGCTTTTCCTCATAGAAAAAGTAATTTCTACGAGGGCTACTCTGAAAACTGTTAAAAAAATAAGGAATGACAACTTTTTAGTTGTGAGTGACAGCCGGAGACCGATAGAAAGCATATTAAAAATGAAAACCTTTCATACGACAAAATGCAGAGCCTACCCTTAATAGAAAATCAACAATCCGAAAGGAATTATCTGAAATAGAGAGTTGGCATTGGCTACAGATGAGGAGATAGTATCAGCCCTATGAAACTTGGAGGTAAAAACGTAAGAAAAATCTACATCAGAAAAGGCGAAGAACGAATCCAGACCAACAGTTTCATCCTGACATTTAATCAGCCCTGTACTCCCAAGGAGGTGATGATCAGCTATTGCCTAGAATGAGTCGTGCAGTACGTCCCATTATTCCTGAGGTGCTTCAAATGCCAAAAATATAGACACCTCCGGGAAGCCTGTAGAGGACGACAGACATGTGCCAAATGTCGTAAAAAACACCTGGACTATGTGGATTGCTTGAAAGAAACTGCATATCCGAACTGCCGAAAAAATCAGCAGGCTCACGCAAGATCTTGCGTTGTTGACAAAAAAAATGGAAATAATTGAGGAGAAACACAAGAGGAAAGTGTCCTTTCTGGAAGCAAGGGAAATTGTTGGGAGCTACATAGGAGAAAATAGGTACGCCTCTGTTTCACCGAGGTCGTATATAACCAATCAAGACAAAATATAGAGCACTTGTGGAGAAATTGATGCAGCTGGAAGCCAACGATGGCCAAAGTTTCAGGAGTACCTGAAAAAAAACTACACGACGGAATTTAACCAAGCTCTAGCTCAGCAACAAGTTTTGAATGGCGAGAGATCCAGTGTTATAGGCCTGTTATGTATTGATCTTTGACTGAGCCGTCAATCAGAGATGCACCTGTGTAAATAAGCGGAAGAAGAAGCGGAAGCAAGTGGTCGTTATGAAAGAATATAGGCAGTCCGAAGGCAGTTGAGTTAGTTGGTGCCAGGAAGGCCAGAGTGATGGCCAGCTTGCAGACTGAAGGGTTAGGCCCTCAGCGACCCCCGGTTGGTCGACTCCAGTTAAGACGCAAAAGAAATGCTAAGTGGCGTCTTGAAGAAAACACATCGTGCTAAGATGAAGAGAAGAATTTGGGTCAATATAGCAGTCTGTCTCTGTCTCCACTCCTCTCCCACACACCACAGAAACATCAACCCTTTCGCGTGTGATATATATATTCATAAAGACGTGAGTTCGTTCGTGCATTGAATTGCGTAAATTGTGGTAATACAACAGGCCAAGCAAAAACAAATGTAGGATCTACCACTGAACCTTAAACTACTCCTAAAAGCGCAAAATCTCTGACAAAACAGTTGTTACATAAGTCACCAACCCGTCCATCAAAAAGCATTAATTATATACTAAAAACCTTGTTTCTAATAAGAACTGAACAAAAATTACAAGCTCCAATGAGCCAATCTGCGAAAATACTGATGAACACCAAAGTGAACAAGGAAAGACCAGGAAACACATTAAAAATACCCTCAAGAACAAAGTTGCCTATAAGAACCAAACAGTGTAATGCTCAGGGATCAAGAAAACCCCTACAAAGAACCTATAGTACAGAAACTAAGGATTGCGACACAGACCACGTAGTTGCCAGCCTTAATCTTGAAGAAATAATCATTATCTACAATACTTGAAACTACTTGACTGTGGGCAAACTTATAAGCTAAATCACCTTTTTAAATATCAATCTCTTACATATCATACGTATCTATTTAAGTGTGTACAAACAAATTACCGATGTTAAGTTGTAAGTTGTTACTGTTACATAGCAACTCTCATAATAATTTATGTGCAAACAAATAAGGAAAAGTAAATAAATTGGTTTGTGCTGGATAGAAATGCTTGAAATCATTTAACTGTAAAGGAAAATGAGATCAGGTCTGTTTAAAATGTTATTTGAAAAATGATCACAAACAATGTGTATTTAATATATAAATCTAAACAGGATTTGTCATTGAACAATTTGCAATGTTTGATATGACATAAAAACAAACCATCTTAGGAAGAACCGTTTTTGACACTTTAAATGAGTACATATGTTAAACTCAATTGTTGAAATAGAACTATTTTTTACATTTTACTGAGAATAAACAGAAACTGTACTCTCGGGAGACCGGAGTTCAATCCCAGGTCGGGTCATACCAAAGACTTAAAAAATGTTAATTGATATCTCCTTGCTTAACACTCAGCATTATAAGGTAAGTATCGAGGGTAAAGTGGAGCAATCCAGGGAAAGGAGTTGAGCTCTTCCCTACTCATCGGTGTAGTAGCTGTTGAAAAGGGAAACTTCGGGTCGCCCTCGACTACAGTCGCTAACTTACTATATGTATAACATTGATTTGGCATTAAATAAACAATTGTTAATATGCCATAGGCCCAAACCAGACCAAACCAAACCATACGGAAGCAAATATTTATGTGTGTGTGTGTGTGTGTGCAACAGGATTTGGCATTAAATAACCCAGAAAAATTGATGTGTCATAAGGCACCAATCAATCAACCAAATTGTGGCGAAGCCAAAGGATTATTATGTCAAAGATTTAGCTTGTTTTTGAGAATATCGCAGTTCTGATATTTTTCATAGTTTTCTTATAAGGTTAATGTGAAAAATCAGATTTAAAAAAAAATCTTCTCTGAAAAAAATCAATGTTGAGAATACCATGTGTAGTGCCGTAAAGCGAAAGGTTAGACCATGTTGAGAATCTCGAAGCTGCCAAGATGTGACAGCCAGCTATGGTCTCAAAATTTTATAATATTGTTTTCGGTTATTAAGTGTCGAGGAAATGACCATTGAACTTGAATTGAACAATAACCGATGTGGGATGCATTTCCAGCGTAATAATAGATTTGTATTATGAAGGGATGTCCACATAATTATCTGTGATTTGTCATCACATCTTAATTTGTGTTTCGGCTGCCAAAAGAACGTATCGCCTCGTATTTAAAGAAATAGACAACACACGGAATTTTGATGCCAGACGGCCAAGATAACTCTGTATGAGTATGTAACCACTTGCAAGCCAACATCCAAACCTACATATTCATCATGAATGAATGAAGGACTTCCCTATGTTTTTGAACGCTAACTTAATACCAACATATATATAACTAGTCCAGACACTGTATTCTGTTTTTTTTAGTCGCTTTTTGTATAACTGTAAACGCCATACAATAGGTTAATGCGTGTATCTTAATATGCTGTTATTAAACCGTTCATAAATAATCAACAGGCCCTATTGTTCTCTGGAGGATGGATCGACTATACCGGTTAAGAACATTCGACTCCATAGGAGATTACAATTGCTTGCCGTTTTGGCAAAAACCCGTTTTGCCGATAAGAAGTTTAAAATCTTTAGTATATCTAAGGAGACAATCAAGGACTAAGGATGTGCCTTTAAATAGCTTCGAATTGTAAACGCTTGACAATTCTGATAGCCATGTAGAGAGTGAGATTTCACTAGAAGTTATAACTGGGCGATCAGCTATACCATGTGTTTGGAGTGGAAAGGTTGAGTTTAATTAGATTTATATAACTAGTTATAATAGAAATAATTTCCATACATTTGTAAGTATTCCTGTTTGACATGAATAATAATAATAGATTATATTCATTTGTTCGTATGCAGTTAAATGTTTTCCCGTTTTACAATAATAATGACTTCAATGCAGATCTAATGTATCAATTATTGGAATAATAATAAGAGTGGACTCGTAATTGCAATGAAGGGCTACTCCACACTCTACCGATATCCAAAATAGGATGCGCATAACATGTACAGAATTTTTCTTAGAACACCACTTATGGGATTATCTTAATCCTTACATGGGACAGAATCGACATCGTATAATACCCAACAACAAAGTGGTATTTAAAATGAAAAGCATTTATAAGTAATGATTTTTAATGTATTTAAAGTATTCTAATGAACACACACACACACACTCGTACACACACACGCACACACATATATATATATATATATATATATATATATCCTCTAGTCACACTGAGAGTACGGATTTCCCTGACCCAATCGCTCTCTCTCTCACTACCTCTCTCACTCTCTCTCTATCCCTCTCTCTCTCTCTTCACCACACCCTCTCATCCATCCCTCCCAGAAAGTCCTCCTAACAACGTCCAGTGTTTGCACAGAGATGATGTAAGTTATTGCTGGTCGGCCAACACTGATTCGTTCATAAAGAAAGTCATTTCTGAGTTAATTTTTACTTCTCCAAGAATATCCCGTAAGTTTTGCTCATCTTGCATGGATGGTTTTTGTAATAGGAGGTAAGTGACCTTATAACAATTGTTTTGTGGATTATTACTTCCATGATATCTTCAAATAAGTTCGTAACATTCTTAAGTAAATCCCCTCTAGCATTTTCTCCTTGCGTTTTTCTATCATCCCAGAGGTGCATCCATAGATTAATATTGACAGCTTTGAAAAAAAAAATATTTCGTTTGGTTTGGATTTGATTGGATTTATGACGTTTAAACCATTGCTGATTATTTAATGCCGAATTCTATTTTTACATATAGAAGTATATCAAATATATATGTTGCAAATACATTTTGTAGAGAGACATGATAAAATATCCAACAGATCTATTTCTAACAATTCAATTTAGTATAAGTCAACAAAGTTAAATGGTTCCAAGTATTGATAGTCATGGATGAACCTAGTTTTAACATTTTTTTAGATAATTAGCTTGGGTTATTGCATCGTAGAATAAGTTTTTTATCATATGGACACCATGTTAATAATTAAATTTCAAAACACTTGGTTTAACAGTATTGATATCATTGAAATGAATAAATTAGGTTTTGCTCAGTTTTATTGTTTCAGACGAAAATCTACTTTTTCCATGTGTTTTTATATATTTAAAAAGGAAGGAAGTAATAAAATATCAATGACGAATATTCATGCAAATAAACGCAATGTATAGGCATGAAAGCGTGAAGAAAATCAATTATGCTAATGCATGAATATTTCTAATGGAAATAAAACGATAGACGAAAGCTATCGTAAATTAATTTTAGTAACTACCAAATGATTCAAAATTGTGAAAAATGTTCTGCTTATATATATATATATATATATATATGTGTGTGTGTGTGTGTGTGTGTGTGTGTGTGTGGGTGGTTGTGTGCGTGTAAATGTGTGTGCGCACGTACACTCACACACATGCAGAGAAGATAATATATCTAATGTTTATCAGTGGAATCTGTTTAAGATGTAAGATACATTTTTAAGTGATGAAATACAAGTTAAAAACACGCGCATTTTTTTTTTGTATACATTTAATTATACCTTCAAAACATTACGAATAAAAAGGTGTTTCATAAATTCTTCCGACTAAAAGTAGCAGGATTTTACGAATACTCGTCACAAATTATTCAATAACGATGGATACCATCAGGATGTATTTATGTAAGAATCAACAGAATTGTTACTCTGTGAACAAAATAGGAATATGAAGGCTCGCTAAGTCCTTTTATTTTATATATATATAAACATATATATATATATATATATATATATATATATATATATATATATTGTAACATGGCTGCCTACATATATATATATATATATATATATATATATGGCTGCCTATATATATATATATATATATTGTAACATGGCTGCCTACTGAGTAACGGCTCTGTATCACACTTCTTCACGTTGTAATATATTACCACTTCACTCTTATGTTTTCTCCAATGTTTATCACAACAGAATAGTCCTGATTGGACAATGACACGTAACCAGATATTAGCATTCTGGCGCCAGAAAGGAAACAATTTATTTAAGGTTCAAATTAATAGAAGAACGTTAGTTGGAAGCTGCAGCGTGATACAACTCGGAAGTGAATGATCTGTTGTGCTGGAAATACCAAGTTGAAGTTAAATCTAGAGCTTGCTTGTAATCCTGGTATATATTTGTTATTACTTCTACGTGACGCTGTCTTATTTCAACACCGGAGAAGAATGAAGAACATATTCATAGATTAGCATCATGAATCGAGTGAAAAGGTTTTTGAACGACTTTTCAAAACCAAGCAGAAGAAACAGAGTGAAGAAGGCGGAAAAGAAGTAAAAAAGTCAAAAGAATAAAATATATAATTAAAAAAAAAAATTGAAAGACTCCCATATTTATTTGCATGCACCCATATATCAAGAAAGAATTTTGGGAGGTGCCCGTGGTGTAGTCGTCATCGTCGTAGGAATTGGACACGGCGACACGAGTTCAAATCCTGGACGAGACTGATTGCATTTCACATAGCACTTATACCCTTGGGAAAGGTATGAATCCAATTATTCTCCCTCCAGCTATGGGTAAATAGTAGGACAGACTAGGTTCTTCAGCCTTGGTTAGGCAACTAGTCTAGGAGAAGAAAAACTCAGAATTCAAACCTTTTAAACTCCGCTTAAAAACTGACCTTGTGTCATATCCTGCCCGACGGAGGGGTTGGTAAATAGTATCAAGAAAGAATTCCTTACGTATATCATCATCCAGATAAAGAGTAAAATCCGAAATGTTTATGATCATGTTACTTCATTTGAAATTGTGAACTTGGTGACTATTCTTTTGCGTACTCAGGCCCTATCATTTAAAGAACGTATGCTTTTTCTTTTTTAACTCTTGATATTAAGCATTTGTTTAACTAATGCCCATCTTGTTTTATTCATGTCGATCGTTCTGTTGCGTTTATTTCATTTCGAAGTTAATTTTCATAATTCTGGCTTCCTTTTAAAAAGAACACATTCCATCTTAATATTTTTCGCCTTGACGGAGACACCCCATTCAAAGGGAGATAACCCAAACCCGTCTTTAAATCAAAGGTCTTAACGATAAATATATATATATATATATATATATATATATATATATATATATATATATATATATATATTGTATAAATGTTTTAATGATTTGATAAAAGACGCATCTACAAATTTACAAGTTCCCCTTTTCTTTAAATTAAGGGAATTTTTTTCTCGAAAATAGAAGTTATAAAATCTTTTTCTGGAACGCAAAAACACTTTTAGTCAGAGCGTGGTTATTTTGGAAAAGAGGTTGAGAAAATTCATGCAAAAGAATGTATTAAATTTTGTTAGCTTCAAATTAAGGGTCCCATTGTACGTGAGGAATATTTTCTTGTGTAAGTGTCTGGGGAAAGAACAACATTATAACGCAAATGTATGTTTTTGCGCTAAAAGAAATAAACAGAAAATGAGATATGTTTGTAGTAGTAATTGGTTTATATAAAAATTAACTTATACGTTCAATTTAAGATAGATAAGTTGGTTGGTTATTTGTTAATTTTTTTATTGGCATATCTTTCTTTTCGGGTAATTTAATGCCAAATCCATTCCTTTAGAAGAACAGTAGTGGTACTATTTAAGCCATAAATAGGAGGAAATGCGAAATCACACCTTTCTGATGAGTATTTGTCTGAAAGTCAAAGGAATAGCGCAACAGGGGTTCGAAATGGTGTACTTCAATTCCGCAGTCCAACACTTTTACCATGACATAACGAAGATACTTCCGTCTGGATTGGTGGGTAGAGTTTTATATCACATCAAACTTTCTGGGTTATTTAATGCCAGATCCTGTTTGTACTTATATAAATATATATATATGATTCCGTTTTGTTTGGTTTTATGGCATGTCAACCATTGTAGGTCACTGAATGCAAAATTCTAGTTACATATATATATTAAATATGCAGGATTTGTAAACGCATTTTGTTGATAACATTTTTAATCGAGCTTGAACTCATTTTTTCACACAGTTAAATGGTTTCAAGTATTGCTATCTAATACAAATAATTCTATATATTGTTAAGCATTTGTTTTCACACAGGTAGATTGTTTCAAGTATCGCTATTTAACACTAATTATTCTATTCAGCGTTACTCCTTCATTTGCATGCTGTAAATTTGTTCCAAGTATTGCTTTGAACCACTAACAATTCAATAAAACATCTGTCATTTAATTAATTACACACAGTAAAATGATCGAATAGTCCTATTTCAGACTATTCAGCTTTGTATAAGTCATTTGTTCAAGCTTAATTTAAATATCAAAAAGTTCGATTTGAGCCAAAGATAAAACCCTATCAAATGCTACCAATCCTGGCCAGTGTTGACAAGGGAACTATGACAATGAAGAGGTAAACCTCATTCCCCTAATATCCAGCATTACTGTAGCTTTAAGGAGGTGCCCGTGGTGTAATTGTTATCGTCGTAGGAAATGGACACGACGACACGAGTTCAAATCCTGGACGAGACTGATTGCATTTCACATAGCACTAATGCCCTTGGGAAAGGTATTAATCCAATTATTCTCCCTCCAGCTATGGGTAAATAGTAGGGCAGACTAGGTTCTTCTGCCTTGGTGAGGCAACTAGTCTAGGAGAAAGGAAACTCTAAATTCAAACCTGTTAAACTTCGCTTAAAAATGACCATGTGTCATATCCTGCCAGAGCGGAGGGGTTGGTAAATATGATTACTGTAGCTTTACCCTCAGACATTTAGTTTCATGATAGAAAGTGATGATGAAATATATTGCATTCTAGAAAGAGTTAGTTAGCGACCATAGTCGAGGGTGACCCGAAGGCCCCCTTTTCGATAGCTACTACACCAAGGTGTAGGGGAGGGTGCTACTCCATACCCAGGATTGCTCCACTTTACCCTTGAACCGTACCTTATAATGCTGAGTGTTAAGCAACTCCAGGAAAGAGCACCTGTTTACGCATGGGCAATCATTTCCCTTTTAAATCTATACGCCATGTTGTATCTACAACATTGAATCGTCTCTCGAAATGGCAAAAATGGCTTTTGGCAATTTCCGTAATTTTAAGCTATTTTAGAAAAAAAGTTTAAATAATGCTAATACAAATTAATGATTTTGAATAACGATCTTCAAGATTTCATCAGGCTGGCTAGCTTACTTGAATAATTTGCAAACAGTAAGTTTTCCAAATAATTTGGCCTTTGCTGAACTAAAGTAACCTTAGTTAATATCAACATACATACTGAGTTAATAAAACACAATGCCAATTATTCACATACACTTAGAGGTGCACACATGATTATTCACATATATGCAAATGTATGTATTGATATTTATATAATGATAAAGAGTAGGACGTAGAGAAAATGTTCATGAAAAGTAAGTCCACAAAAGCGTCTGAGAAATATTATCAACGAAAGTGCATATATATTAGCTTCTTCTCCGTCTAAATGCATATATTCTCCATCACTGATGTTGTTTCAAAGAGTGGAAATTATTAAAAAGATATTATAGCAAATCCGCGCTCATTTACCTCGCAAACAAAGCCACGTTTTACGTTTCATTGTTGATTTCCCAACCGACCTACGTCTCCTTTCACCCAGGCCATGGCAAATTCAGAGGCCTCGGGCTACCAGCAACGCAGATATGTACGGAGTCGAAGTAAAAAGAATGACCAGTTAAGGCGGTGGAAAAGACTGATGAAATCTTTGATTTCCAATTCCATGAACCATCAAAGCTAAATGTTATCCGGTGAGCACAAATAGAATTCTGAATATAGTGGACGTTTCTAAACAACTAGCCAATGCTGACATCAATAACGAGATGGGTAGAGAATTGAATAAATGAACAAGAGGAAAGTGGGTTCAAATAGAATAATTTAAAAGCGGGGATATGACAATTACAATAGGAAGGTTTATTGGTGCATTAGATATAAAAATGGGACAGGGCACCAAATGATATATTAAAGGTCAGTTCGTGGCAATATTTAAAGTTTTGATATCACGAATTATCTGAAGAAAAATATATACACTTATTTATTTATAAAATCTTATTCTGTAATATCCTTCGTAGTTATATTTTTTTTACTTTGCTTGAGCTAAACTTCTCCCCAAACTTAGACGGATTTCTTTTGTAATTTTTCCATCAAATCTTTACGCTTATTTCCGGTGGTTAACTCAAATATTGTGCAATAGATTCATTCAAATCAAATACATTAGTGAAATGTCTTTACGAAGATTCTAAAATTGTTTCATTTCTCACAGCACTTCGATAAACGGTTGAAGAGGGTAGTCCCTACGATTTGATAAAGATATGAAATTTATTATAGGAAAAATATTATATCTTCCTACAATGAAATTCAAATAACAATCCTTACAAATAAATAAATTAATAAGAGCAAATTAAAAGAATTCCACTAATATATATATATATATATATTTATGTGTGTGTGTATATATATATATATATATATATATATATATATATATATATATACTATCACAAACCTCTTTATATGCCTCTTTTATATTTATGAGCCTTACTCACTTTCTCAGGAAAATTTTTACCCAATCATATAGATTGGAGACAAACACTATGTCAACAAATAATGTTATCAAGTAATTTCTTACTTAAATCAGCAATACCGGGAATTTAAAAAGAAACATGAGCTCACAAAAACATAACCATCTTTATTTACA